>OX369288.1:7148507-7650507 GCA_947284805.1 Coleophora flavipennella
TTTTCCTGCTAGTACCCAATTCAGACTGTACATACAGATACTAAGGAAGGCTAGCCAACACCACGCCCTCTTGACAAAATGCAGGAAGATACTGACAAGATTAAGGGCTTATATAGGTAGGTATTAAAGGTCAGCCAACACCTACAAATGAACGCACTTCAATAAATAAAAACCGACCAAGTGCGAGTTGAACTCGCGTGGAGAATGTTCCGTACAATGCCAAAGTCAAATACAAAATATCGCATTTGAAATCCTCACAGTAAGACACGAGTTAACTACTACTAGCGCTATCTAGTGGTGTTTTAGTGAACTATTTTCCGCAGTTGAATGTATTATATTGAGTTTAGTTCTTTATTTTCAATTGATAGATTTCTTAAAGGTTTTCCTGTAAGCTACAAGCAATGAACTATATTTTGTATTTTTCAAAATTTAAGGCTCAGTAGTTTCGGAGATCGGAGGAGGGGGGAGGTCAATTTTCGTCTTCTTTCATGAATAAAATCAAAACTATTTATTTTACAATAATAACAAAAATGTATTATAAAGATCCTCCTAACGAGCCCTTTCATTTGATATATATTATATAATACAGTAAGGTTTGCAAAACGTTTTTTTAGTTTCCTAATTTGTCCCCCGAAAACGACCCTTATTTAAAAAAAATATTTATTTACTTTCACATCTATTTTTGGGACATAAATTACACCATCCTACCAAATTTCACCTGATGTGGTCCAGTAGATTCGGAGCAAATTGGCTGTGACAGACGTACGGATAGACCAACAGACGCACGAGTGATCCTATAAAGGTTCCGTTTTTTTTTTGTTCGGAACGCTAAAAATTAACAGAACTAGCAACAACCAACTAACCAATATGACAAGATCTTTAGGATTTAGATTCTAGCTTGTTTCCGTACGAATGTAAAAGATCAGCTTATATTGGTGATAATTTTTACTAGATATGTTGAGGGCACTGTAACAATGGATGGGAAAAAAAATTGTACTTGGTCAGAAAAGGTAATGGCCCAAAACAAACTAACAACAGGTTCGCGAAATATGAATAGAAAAGTATTTCTTAATTTATAAAAAAACGAGACCTACAGTACTCGCATATGATGTGTAACATGTGACAAAATACTTATGAAATTAATTAATTATCGGGTCGTACATTCACGGGCCGACCCTTCGAATAGTAGTATGTCATCTTTGCCTTTGCCATCACACTAGGCGGCATGGCTACGACAACCTTAGTTTTCGAGAATTAAAAAACGTTCGCATTTCCTGTTACACATTTCCGTCCCATTTCACGAAATCACTCCCACAAATTGCTGTGCGCGAGTCCGACCCGCACTTGGCCGGGTTTTTTATAAACTGAATGTACCTATGTTATTGACCAGTGCCGCGCGCTCATTCGTCAGATCGAATAGCGCGCGCTTTCGCGACTTCCTGTTACACATTTCCGTCCCATTTCACGAAATCACTGTTACACATTTCCGTCCCATTTCACGAAATCACTCCCACAAATTGCAGGAAAGCGAGAGCAAAGCTCATTCGCCAGATCGAATAGCGCGCGCTTTCGCAACTTCCTGTTACACATTTCCGTCCCATGTTACACATTTCCGTCCCATTTCTCGAAATCACTACCACAAATTGCAGGAAAGCGAGAGCAAAGATGATACACATCAATAAATATACAGGGTGTAACAAAATTGGTGCAGGCCCCGTTAACTGGGGGGTTCTACTCGTCATACTGAACAACTTTTTCCAAGGAACCCATAGTCGATTCTCAAAAAAAAATGTGGACCCTCCATACTAAAATGCACAAAATCGATCTATCAGGTAATCGATTTGTATGAAGAGTATAAAGCAGCAAAGTCAGCAAAGTCGTAGAGCAAAAGTTGTTCAGTATGATGAGTAGAAGCCCCAGTTAACGGAACGTACACCAATTTTGATCGATTTGTATGAAGAGTAAAAACATTTTTTTACGTCTTCAGCAAAGTCGTAGAGCAAAAGTTGTTCAGTATGACGAGTAGAAGCCCCATTTAACGGAACGTACACCAATTTTGATCGATTTGTATGAAGAGTAAAATCAATTTTTTACGTCTTCAGCAAAGTCGTAGAGCAAAAGTTGTTCAGTACGATGATTAGAAGCCCCAGTTAACGGAACATAAACCAATTTTGATCGATTTGTATGAAGAGTAAAAACAATTTTTTACGTCTTCAGCAAAGTCGTAAAACAAAAGTTGTTCAGTACGATGAGTAGAAGCCCCAGTTAACGGAACATAAACCAATTTTGATCGATTTGTATGAAGAGTAAAAACAATTTTTTACGTCTTCAGCAAAGTCGTAGAACAAAAGTTGTTCAGTACGATGAGTAGAAGCCCCAGTTAACGGAACATAAACCAATTTTGATCGATTTGTATGAAGATTAAAAACATTTTTTTACGTCTTCAGCAAAGTCGTAGAACAAAAGTTGTTCAGTACGATGAGTAGAAGCCCCAGTTAACGGAACATAAACCAAATTTGATCGATTTGTATGAAGAGTAAAAACATTTTTTTACGTCTTCAGCAAAGTCGTAGAACAAAAGTTGTTCAGTATGATGAGTAGAAGCCCCAGTTAACGGGACATACACCAATTTTGTAACACCCTGTATAGGTAGGTAGGTGTGCCATTTAGGAAAGAAGTTAAAAATAATTGGATGTAAGTTGTGAATAAACTGGATTTACCCATGGACATTAAAGATATTGTTTTTTTGGTTTTCTGTATTATGTTTGGTACATTATTATTATATCAGCTCATATACGTCCCCACCGAGGGGCTCGAGCCTACCCTGAATCAGGGCGATTAGGCCTTAGTCGACCACGCGGGCCCAGTGCGGGTTGGTCGACTTCACACACAACCTTCGAGTTTCTTCGCAGGCCTGTGCAGGTTTCCTCACGATGTTTTCCTTCACCGTTAAAGCAATCGGTAATGATATGTACGTAAGTTTTTTTTTAAAAACTCATTGGTACATTGGCCGTCCAGATTTGAACCCGGTACCTCTGGTTAGAAGAACCGAGTCGTTACCGGTTGAGCCACCGACGCTTTTTACTTATTCCGTGTAATATATTGTATTTTGAACCCCCGACGCAAAAAGAGAGGTGTTATAAGTTTAACGTGTGTCGATCTGTGTATCTGTCGATCTGCGTTTCTGTCTGCGCAATCGTAGTTCCTAAGCGAATGGACAAATTTTGATGCGGTTTTTTTGCTGACGTGACCGAGGTGGTTTTTAGCTATAACTTAGTAAGCAAAGTATATTAGTGTTAGTACTTTTATGTATTAAGTCCGCCTTTATACATAAACTTTAATTTAATATTATTTTAAGTGTATATAATGTAAAATAAAGATTTTACAAATAAACAAACAAATAATTAAAAATCGCTAAACACGTTAAAAAACCGACTTCCATCGGAACAACTTAGTACATTTTTGCATTATTATTTTTGGTTTTTGTTAATTTTCTAAAAAAGTATTACACCGATTTTGATAAAATTTAAATGGGACCACACGGGAAGCACTAGCTTTCTAATAAAAAAGGAATCATAAAAATCGGTTCACCCAGCCCAAAGTTATGAGGTAACAAACATTAAAAAAAATACAGACGAATTGAGAACCTCCTCCTTTTTGGAAGTCGCTTGACAAAGATCTTTTCAGCTGTTTGAAGACCATCAGCTTTTTTCTAGGTAATAAAGGGATGTGGGCAACTTCCACCGGTCTGATCGACTTGAAATGTGATGTGCTGTTACTTTAATGCAATTGCAAAAAACATAGTAACCTTGTCCTGATGCTGCAGCATCTCCTGGAACCTGCAGGCGAACCAATTCCTCACTAAATTACAGCAGAGTATCGTGTTTATGGCTCATTAGGATAGTCTCAATGAATAGGTATTAGGTAGGAAATGATAACTTTGACCTGATGCTGCAGCATCACGCGGCTCGCTTGTGGAGTGCACTGCCAGTGGATATAAGAATATGTCCTCCATCTCCACGTTGAAGGCCCGTCTTATGAAGACATGACATCCGTTTATTTGTGTAACTTTAGATTATTGGTTTCATTTCTTTTAAAATGTGTACTAATTATTTTGTTCTTTTGCATAAACTTAGTTTAAATCCTTTTAGTAATGACGGGTTGGATAGAAGAGATCCGTGTTTGGGATAAGTCCGCATTTGTGCATGCTACTGCTATTCTGTATCTATAATTGTAAAATTTGTTGTACAATAAAGAGTCCATAAACACATAAACAAACAAACATAAATAAATAAATAAATAAATATTCTGGGACAAATCACACATGGTCATCTGGCCCCAAAGTAGGATTCCCTGTGTTATGGGAACCAGAGACTGATATACATACTTATATACGTTTAAATACATACATAATATATAGATATTTAACACCCAGACACAGAGCAAACAAATCTGCTCATCACACAAATGTTTGCTCTGGGTGGGGATCGAACCCACAACTCTCGAATCAGTAGTCAAGAGCACTAACCACTGAGCCACCGAGTCAGTCAATCAAACATCATCTCCTGGAATCGGCAGGATACCAAACTCCTCCCCAACTTAGAGCAGTGGTATCGTGTTTGGGCTCATTGGAATAGTCTCAATGAATAGGTGTTAGATAAAACATGATAACCTTGACCTGATGCTGCAGCATCTCCTGAAATCGGCATGATACCCAACTCCTCACAATCTTACAGCAGAAGTATCGTGTACCGCTCATTGGAATAGTCTCAATGAATAGGTGTTAGATAGAACATGGTAACCTTAACCTAATGCTGTAGTATCTTCTGGAATCTGCAGGATACCCAACTTACAGCAGAGTTATAGGTGCAGGTAAAAAAAAAATATCGTCCGCTCCTTTTCTAGCTCATTATGAGGTCTCAGAAACTTCTACAGGTCCAATTGATTTAAAATTACTGTAACAAAATACATTTAATTGCAGCTTCGTCGCACCCACCCCTCTAAAGGTTGGAGACTCTACACTGGATGTTGTTGACGAATATATATATATATACCTGGGACAAACAGTCCAGCTAGGTAGGCCCAACTTCAAGATAGAGATAAATCGACAAATCCAACTCGACTGGGCAGCGTTTGGGAAGCTTCGGAATATCTTCACGTCCCAAATACCGCAGTGTCTCAAGACTAAGATCTTTGACCAGTGTGTGTTGCCAGTGATGACTTACGGAACTGAGATATAATCGCTTACTATGAGCCTCATAAGAAGGCTCAAGGTCACCCAAAGGGCAATGGAACGTGCTATGCTTGGAGTTTCTCTGCGTGATCGAATCAGAAACGAGGAGATCCGCAGGAGAACCAAAAGTAACCGACATAGTTCACAGAATCGCTAAACTGAAGTGGCAGTGGGCAGGGCACATAGCTCGTAGAACATACGGCCGTTGGGGCAGTAAAGTTGTCCGAGTGGTGCCCGCGCACCGGTAAACGTAGCGTAGGCAGGCCTTCCACGCGGTGGACCGACGACCTGGTGAAGATCGCAGGAAGCCGATGGATGCCAGCAGCGCAGCACCTGTCGTCGTGGAAATCCTTGGGGGAGGACTTTGTCCAGGAGTGGACGTATTTCGACTGATATGATTATGATGATGCAGCTTCAAACAAGGTAGGTGAGCAACTTCCACAGGTTTTTTCGATTCAAAACAGGCTAGAGTTCATGTCCCAATTTCGTGTTTCATCCCGGAAAGTATTTGTGTGATTTTGAATATAGATTTTTGATTTTAGAGTGTCTACAATTAATATGTTAAGTTTAATTAGCACGAAATTAAACTTAAATTTAAAATTTAAAATACCCGCGACATAGCAAAAGCAACACGAATACATATTTTCGCACGAATCGTTACGCTTCTTCATTTATTATGATTACAGCGCAGGAGTGGAACTCCTTGCCTGCGTCAGTGTTTCCCGATTCCTATAATTTGGGGATCTTCAAGGCAAGAGTGAATAGGCATTATTTGAGTTTGCGTGTACCATCCTCGACTGCATCATCACTTACCATCAGATGAGTTGCGTCAAACGCACTCAAATTTTTAATAAAAAAAAAAATATTTTGTGGACAGACCCTCGTGCGATAATAGCTCGTCAACGTTGTCAAAAATTGTCTAACTACCTGGTTTTTAGGGTTCCGTACCCAAAGAGTAAAAACTGGACCCGAATTACTAAGCCTCCGCTGTCCGTCCGTTCGTCTGTCACCAGGCTACATATCATGAACCGTGATAGCTAGGCAGCTGAAATTTTCACAGATGATGTATTTATGTTGCCGCTATAACGACAAAGGAATACTAAAAATTAAAAAAGTGGAAAATAAGCGGGGGTCTCCATACAAAAAACTTGTTTTTTTTTAAACATTTAGATAACTAGCTCCATCTAGTAAATTCTAGTATGATGGTTTTTGAAACATGCAACTAGCGCCATCTAGTATGATGATACGGAACCTTATGTGTGCGGTTCTGACTCGCACTTGGCTGGTTTTTCCTATTACTATCAGACCTTGGAATACGATTTAGGGTAACCTGGGCAAGTTTTCAAGAAATGACTCTGGAACCCTACAGTGGGCGTGACTTCGCCGAATTTTTGGGTCATCACCCGTGGTACGGTTGGGTTGTCCGGTTAACCGGACTATAGAAAAATCATTTTTCCATGGTTCTGTTAATATATTTATCTGTGGTATGCTCCGGTTATTAAGAAAAAAACATGTTAAGAATAAATGAGCGAGCGAAGCGAGCGATGTTAGGTTCGGTCAGGTTTGATTGATTTAACAGTCAAAGAGCCTCGCGCACCCTGGGTACCAAAATACTTCGCAGCAGAAGAAATTATCGGAAGATGACCCCTGGTAATTTGCGAAACAGAATCTGGTCATCTGCGTATCAACAATCTTCCGAGGTCCTGTTGACCGGACCATGGAAAAAAAATATTACCCATGGACCGGTCAACTGTACCACGGAAAATTTATGTTTTCCGTGGTTCGGTTGGCCGGACAACCCAACCGTACCACGGGTGATGACCGGAATTTTTTGAACACATTTTTGGGAAATTTAATATTTATCTATGAGTCTACGGAACCAGGAATATGAATTTTCACTTCAAAATGGAAATTGAGACTTTCCAGCTTGTGGTTTTATTTAAGTACAACATTAACATTTACGAATCGGAGTACAAAATTAACATTTACGAATCGGAGTACAAAATTAACATTTACTAATCGAAGTACTAAATTAACATTTACGAATCGAAGTACTAAATTTACATTTACGAATCCAAGTACAAAATTTACATTTTCGAATCGGAGGAGTACAAAGTTTACATTTACGAATCGAAGTACAAAATTCACATTTACGAATCGAAGAACTAAATTTACATTTACGAATCGAAGTACAAAATTTACATTTACGAATCGAAGTACAAAATTTACATTTACGAATCGAAGAACAAAATTTACATTTACGAATCGAAGTACAAAATTTACATTTACGAATCGAAGTACAAAATTTACATTTACGAATCGAAGTGCAAATGTTACATCGACATAAATTTCATAAACCGCAGTCCAATAATTACATTAATTAAACAAAAATGGAGTTTTAAATTGCTTCCTCCAGATCTCCGATACCCTAGGCCAGGTCCTGGAGGGTAGTGGCTGTCAGGAGGTCTGCTGGAGTCCCTGAACCTATCGAACTCGTCGTAAGTCGGTATCCTGCTCTGAGTTCGTTCTTCGTCAACCCTCTCTTCTTTTGGCGGGTCTTCTTCAGCAGCACGAGGCTCAGATTTCTGCTCTTCAACTTTATTTTCACTATCGCCACTTCCTCTTTCTTGACCGTTTGACAGCAATATATGTTTGTCTAGCAAATTATGACTTGTATACGAGTCCATCACTGGCAGTAGGAAATTTCTGTAACGCAAGCCCTGTATTCTTTGCAGATTAATAGAAACAGGATAGAAAGCACTAATACGATTTAAAATCACAATAATTAAGAAAATATACAACGGTGGTTGCTTTTCCATTTTGGGACTAAAATAAGACACAAGGTACTACTTTTACACAAGCGTAGTATCTTCTTAGTACTCTGTGAGTAACAAACAATAATAATGACCTTTCTAAGTATCTAGCCACAGAACTAGCTTGAGAGTTGTACTCCTAGTTCTGTTCATCCAAGGAATATTTATTTATATATTTTGAACCAAAGATATATATTGTATACACTGTCTTCTTCTCTCATTGAAATTTAAATTTATACGCTTCATGATATACAGGTGTAACAACATTGGTGTAGGACCCGTTAACTGTAACGCAAGCCCTGTATTCTTTGCACATTAATAGAAGCAGGATATAAAGCACTAATACGATTTAAAATCACAATAATTAAGAAAATATACAACGGTGGTTGCTTTTCCATTTTGGGACTAAAATAAGACACAAGGTACTACTTTTACACAAGCGTAGTATCTCCTTAGTACTCTGTGAGTAACAAACAATAATAATGACCTTTCTAAGTATCTAGCCACAGAACTAGCTTGAGAGTTGTACTCCTAGTTCTGTTCATCCAAGGAATATTTATTTATATATTTTGAACCAAAGATATATATTGTATACACTGTCTTCTTATCTCATTGAAATTTAAATTTATACGCTTCATGATATACAGGTGTAACAACATTGGTGTAGGACCCGTTAACTGGGGGTTCTACTCGTCATACTGAACTACTTTCTCCAAGGATCCCATAATCAATTCTCAAAAAAAAAAATTGGACCCTCCATACTAAAATACACAAAATTAGTTGATCAGCTGATCGATTTGTATGAAGAGAAAACATTTTTTGCGATATCAACAAAGTCGCTGGGTAAAAGTTGTTCAGTGTGATGAGTAGAAGTCCTAGTTAATGGGACCTACACCAGAGATATGCTATATATAAGGGGAGGTAACAAATCTCTGACCTACACCAATTTTGTTACACCTGTAACTACTAATACAGCTGGAAGCTTACTTTACAAATTATCTATGGTTAAAATGTACTAGTGACAAGGGGGAATATGCATGATATTGTTTTTTGCTCTAATAGAAGCTCATTCATATAAGAAACGGTAGACAAAAAAATATTTTTGAATAACTATAAAAATAACCAAGTTATAAGCCATTACAGATTTATCTCTATCTCTTTCTAGCAAAACAGAATGTAGCATAGAGTTTATAGGGACCGTGTGTTTTGTGTAGTACTAGTTGAAAATGCTTATATCTTCCGTATGTCTTGGCCGATTTAAAATTCTCATTTCACTTTTTGACATTGTTTTTACGGAATTTTCATATTTTGTTAATAAATGCGATAAAAATAGTAGAAGGTGAGCCATGTCACTCGAGATATTTCGTTCGAGCGCCAATAGTTCGAGGGTGAAATGGTTCATTCCACCCGAGTTAAACACTCTACTTTTATTTCGACTGTGAGGAAATGTATTATTTATATGATATAAAATATTAATTAGATATCAATAAATTAATTTTACCTATATCCAATCTCCAACCTTTTCGCAATGGCCGCATGCCACGGCCGACTAGATTGTACCTAATCGAGTTGTCACGACGTGCATCTAGGTGGCCACGCCGAAAATTAAAAAAAAAAGTTTCATGTTATCATGGCATTACAGCGCGCAGCAGAATAGAGGAATGATTTTAAATTTTAATCTTCTGTTTTATAAAATAACCTAACTATAAAATGATTTAATATCAACCTATATATCGTAATAAACACGTCGTTTAATGTATAGCTGAGTTTAGATATATGAAAACCTCTTATTTTAATGTAATTTAATAATGTTACGTAACTAAATTATCTTCGACTCCGAGGCTGGCAATTAAAAAAAATACTTTCTACCCTAGGGATGAAAATACTTTCCACCCTAGGAATGATAAAGCAATGTTCTATCCGGCTATCTCCTCATGAAAATTAAACTTTCCGAACAGGAGGGATGAAAAATTCATGCTTATACCCTACTGTCATAGAGATGTCTATTCATTTCTCGTTGTGTGTGTTTACCGAAAAGCCACACGGTGAGTTCTCTTGCTCGATATTTACGGCCTCAAAAATTCGATGTCGATCCGAGCAGCGTCGGTGCTAACGCTAAGTGGACACACTGGCTCTTTACCTTTGAGAACTTCTTGGAGGCGGAGACTTCACCAGGAACCACCACGTTTGACTCGATGAAGTTAAAGCTATTGGCGAATCATCTATCCGCAAGTATTTACGCTCACATAAAATAATTTCAGACCTATACTGATGCCATAAATGTACTGAGAGACGCATTTACTAAGCCTAAAAATGAAATACTGGCTCGTCACTTTCTGGCTTCAAGAAAACAAAAATCTGGAGAAAGTATCTCTGATTACAGTCGAGAGCTGCGCCTCTTAGCGCAATATTGTGACTTCATACTGTTTCTGCAGGTGAACGTAAGAGCCAAGCTATACGAGGCGCCATTATTACGGGCATAACTTCAATAAAAATTAAAGAACGGCTTATAGAAAACCCTGTTATTATTAAAGATTGTAGCGAAAATAAATAATTAGATTTAAAACGACAGCTATAGATTCGTTACATGACACGTAGAATTTGGATCAATGGCCTAAATGCGGATTATGAAAAGAAAATATTTTGTTGGGTAATTCGGAATATATGTATTTTATAAATAAAAATGGTAAATTAGCTATAAAACAGATGACCGTGAAAGTATAAAATGGGTTAACAGTTTATATTGAAATGTATCCTAGGTAAATAAAGTTTGTTTGGAAAAAAATAATTAATTAAATTTAGTCAAATGCCGGACAGGCAACGATCTTCGCTCCCCAGTATTTAAATAAATAACCAAGTAAAATATGAAAATAGAACTTAAGATCTATTAAGGTTGGAATTACCCCAAGAAATATTTTCTTTTCATAATCCGCATTTAGGCAATTGATACAAATTCTACGTGTCATGTAGCGAATCCATAGCTGCCATTTTAAATCTAATTATTTATTTTCTCTACAAGATATACTACCTCTATACGACCCCTGTTGATTATTGATCTGAGCCCAAAGCCCTAACAAAAATTTGCAAAAGGGACTCAAAAAATATCTATTTTATTTTATTAAATTTACCTACTCCATTCCCATCTATGTCCAGCTTGGTGAAAACTTTTGCTTATAGAAAACCAATGGAGGCCTTAAACAAAAATAAGCGTTTTTAAAAACTCAAAACCACATATAGGTTACTTGCACGTCATTGATAAGAACTACTTGAACTTAGACCAAAGAAACATTAAATCAACTACTCAGGTAATAGAGTTTAATTTCTTTTTGTAAAAGAAAACCTCGAATAATCTGGGCTTACTCTTCAATAGTTTTCGTTTCAAATGCACCTTTTGGAGTTAACTCTTTTCATATTACACGAGGTACGTAAAATACCTATTTGGAGAGTAAAATCGAGTGTTACCTTCGAAAACTCACGTTTGTTTACTCACGTTTTATGTCAGTCAAGTTTTAATAGATATCAATAAGGCCCATATTGCCTAACCCGAGAGGCCGCTGGCCGATTTCCACGTAGAGCGAAGCCTGGAGCGTCTCTACGCTAAGATCAGGGACGTAAAAACTATTCGTTCACTATGAGAAAACTCCAGTCGCGCATCGGAGCTGATACGCACACTTTTTGAGTTCCGAAGTAAACAAGGAACCCATATAGTTTCGCTATGTCTGTCTGTCTTTCTGTCTGTCTGTCCTCGGCTTAGCTCAAATACTATGAGTACTAGAAAGCTGTTATTTAGCATGGCTATTAATCACGCCGACAAAGTTATATAAAAAAATATTAAAAAAAAGTTTTTTTTTTATCTCCCCTACATGCACAGTGGGGGTGATTTTTTTTCGTTGACGTACCCTAGCGTGTGAATAGATCTTTCAAAACTACCATGTTTCGCTTCAGGGATCTCTACCAGCTAAAAATTGTAAATAGTTGGACATATAATCAATTTAAAAGGAAAACTATCACGGCTAAGTAGGCTTTCTTAGTTTAGGAGTAATTAATAGTCGACCAAGTTGAAGTGTACAGTTGGATTTGAATAAAGTTTATGGATTTTCTATACAAAATGTTCTATTACCAACTGCAAATATAATTTTGTTTTTTTTTAAATATACATTTATTTTCTTAAAAGACTACTGAACCCTACTTTGCGCGAGTCCGACTCGCACTTGGCCAATTTTTCTTTCCTTCTTCTAATACAACACATCAGCTTTTATAGCCAATAACAATGGTTTATCATCTAAAATGTCCAGCTCCAAAACTTGTAGAGCTTTCAGCTCGAGTTGCACAATCGCATCGAATGCCTAGGAGACTGCATAGAATGTGGACGATTATACTGACAGATTTGTGGAAATTGTCCAAACGGTCGGGTCTAAGATTTTAAACTCGACGTTCAAACAGAACCAAAAAAATCTGACTTCACCAGCAACCTCATGGAAGAAAGACACAGCTTGGTTTTGCAGTCCTCTGAAGACGCTACTCAGTATTGGCAAATAAACAGGCAGATTTCTAAGTCCCTGACTAGCGATTTGTGCCAGTATAATACAAATTGTATTAAAGAGGCTCAAAAGTGTTCGCGAGATATCTGCTTGTTGGACAAAGCCAATTGACCAAGCTGAAGACCCAGGGTGGCAGGATCATATCGTCTAAGACTGAGTTACTGGAAGAGGTTGAGAAGTTCTACGAGCAATTGTACAAGACCACACGTCAGCCTGTCAGCAATCTGGCTAAAGAACCAAGAGCCAGACTAACTCGACACTATGACGAAGATATCCCGGACGTAAGCCTGTACAAGATTTAAATGGCTCTCAAACAGCTAAAGAACAACAAGGCACCGGGTGATGATGGAATTACGGCTTAACTTCTGAAAGCAGGTGGATCACCGGTACTAAAAGTTCTTCATTCAAGTTATTTAATTCCGTTATACTCGAGGTACAAACGCCTAAGGCATGGCACACAAGTATGGTCGTGCTTTTCTTCAAAAAGGGTGACAACACCCTGCTGAAGAGATACAGACCCATCTCACTTCCGAGCCATGTCTACAAGCTGTTTTCGAGTCATTACGAATCGTATCGCATGTAGATTTGACGACTTCGAACCTCCCGAACAAGCCGGTTTCCGAAAAGGCTTTAGTACCATAGACCACATACATACGCTGCGGCAGATTTTACAGAACACTGAAGAGTACAATCAGTCGCTATGCTTGGCGTTCGTGGACTATGAGAAAGCCTTTGATTCAGTCTCTCCAGCAGCGGTGCCAAATCGACCTTCGATACATCGAGGTGTTGAAGTGTCTATATTAAAACACCACCATGTCGGTTCGCCTCTAGGAGCAGAACTTGAAACCTATCCAGTTGCAGCGAAGGGTGAGACAGGAAGACATTATATCTTCGAAACTGTTCACCGCCGCCCTGCAAGATGTTTTCAAGCTTCTAGACTGGGGTGAATTCGGCATCAATATCAACGGCGAGTACATAACCCACCTCCGATTCGCTGTCGATATCGTGGTCATGGCTGAGACTATGGAAGACCTAAGCACAATTCTCTATGGCCTCAGTAAAGTCTCTCAACAAGTGGATCTTAAAATGAACATGGACAAGACCAATATAATGTTAAATGTCCGTGTCGCACCCACCTCTCTAAAGGTTGGAGAATCTACACTGGAAGTTATTGACGAATATGTATACCTGGGACAAACGTTTCAGCTAGGTAGGTGTTACTTCAAGAAAGAGATCAATCGACGAATCCAACTCGGCTGGGCAGCGTTCGGGAAGCTTCGCAGTATCTTCACGTCCCAAATACCGCAGTGTCTCAAGACTAAGATTTTTGACCATTGTGTGTTGCCAGTGATAACTTACGAAACTAAGACATGGTCGCTTACTATGGGCCTCATAAGAAGGCTCAAGGTCACCCAAAGGGCAATGGAGCGAGCTAAGTTCGGAATTTCCCTACGCGATCGAATCAGAAATGAGGAGATCCACATGAGAACCAAAGTAACTGACATAGCTCACAGAATCGCTAAACTGAAGTGGCAGTGGACAGGCCACATAGCTCTTAGAACAGATGGTCGTTGGTAATGTCCTCGATTGGCGACCGTGCACAGGAAAACGTAGCGTAGGCAGGTCTCCCACGCGGTGGACAGACGACCTGGTGAAGATTGCGGGAAGCCACTGTATGCGGGCAGCGCAGGACCGGTCATCGTGGAAATCCTTGGGGGAGGCCTTTGTCCAGCAGTGGACGTTTCTCGGCTGATATCATGATGATTATCTAAAATGAAAATTCAACCGAACAACAACCCAAGATTTTCAAGTCACAAATTGGGATGAATGCATCATAAATATATTAAGAAGAATATTTAGTGAAGTTATAGCTAATCTTATAGCCGATTACAATGGTTTATCTTAAATGACACTTAATTCAACCGAATAACAACCCAAGATTTGCAAGTCACAAATTGGGATGAATTCATCATAAATATATTAAGAAGAATATTTAGTGAAGTTATAGCTAATCTTATAGCCGAAAACAATAGTTTATCTAAAATGACACTTAATTCAACCGAACAACAACCCAAGATTTGCAAGTCACATATTGGGATGACTACATCTTAAATATATTAAGAATAAAATATATTGAAGTTAAAGCTAATCTAATAGCCGATAATAATGGTTTATCTAAAATTAACGACATTTAATTCAACCGAACAACAACCCAAGATTTGCAAGTCACAAATTGGGATGAATTCATCATAAATATATTAAGAAGAATATTTAGTGAAGTTATAGCTAATCTTATAGCCGAAAACAATAGTTTATCTAAAATGACACTTAATTCAACCGAACAACAACCCAAGATTTGCAAGTCACATATTGGGATGACTACATCTTAAATATATTAAGAATAAAATATATTGAAGTTAAAGCTAATCTAATAGCCGATAATAAAGGTTTATCTAAAATTAATGACATTTAATTCAACCGAACAACAACCCAAGATTTACGATTTAAGATTTATTTAGATTAAGTCAAAAATTGGGATGACTGCATCATAAATATATTAAGAAGAATATATAGTGAAGTTATCGCTAATCTTATAGCCGAAAACAATGGTTTATCTAAAATGATACTTAATTCAACCAAACAATAACCCAAGATTTACAAGTCACAAATTGGGATTACTGCATCATAAATATATTATGAAGAATATATAGTGAAGTTATGGCTAAACTTATAGCCGAAAACAATGGTTTAGCTAAAATAATACTTAATTCAACCGAACAATAACCCAAGATTTACAGGTCACAAATTGGGATGACTGTATCATAAATACATTTAGAAGAATATATAGTGAAGTTTTGGCTAATTTTATAGCCGATAAAAATGGTTTAGCTCAAATGATACTTAATTCTAACGAACAACAACCCAAGATTTGCAAGTCAAAAATTGGCATGACTGCATCATTTATGTATTAAGATGAAATAACGATAAGGTACCTACTGTTAGGTACTAAATTACCCTCCTAGTAAAATAAAGCTGAACCGATTTGTTTTCCACGAAGTTTCTCAAAAATCACAAAATAAGTACATGAAAATGACGTCACTTACAAACATTTTTAGAACCAAATGTCGTTTTTGACAGGTGATATAAAAAGTAGTCAAGTGCGAGTCAGACCGCATACAAAGGGTTCTGTACCACCATACTAGATGGCGTTAGTACAAAGGCTTCCGTACCATCATACTAGATACTAGTTGGGGCTAATTTCTTCTCGTTTAAAAAAACACATTTGTTGTATGGAGACCCCCTTATTATTTGACTTTTTCAAATTTTTTGTATTCGTTGTTATAGCGGCAACAGAAATACATCATCTGTGAAAATTTCAACTGTATAACTTCTATCACGGTTCATGAAATACAGCCTGGTGACAGACGGTCAGACATCAGACAGACTGACGGACGGACACTGGACAGCGAAATCTTAGTAAAGAGTACCGTTTTTATCCTTTGGGTACGTAACCCTAAAAATGAGTAACCTACATACATAACTGTCGCCGAAAATCTATGACGATAAAGAATAAAGAATAAAGAATGACGCCACTTAGAACAATTTTTAAAAAAGTCAGTTTTTGACAGGTAAAAAGTACCTCAAATGACTGGCAGTCATCATCCCTTGTTATAGGAGAGCCAGGCCAGACGACGAAGGCGGAGTAGGCATACTAAGTGTCTAGTGTCTGCCGTGCGTGAGCGAGACAGAACGGCCGAGACTCGAACACGAGATAAGCTCCAGATCTGCAGACGCTACGTGCACTGAATATTATTTCAACAATGTAAGTCAATTCCAACTTTATCAGGTTGCGATAAGGTAGAAAACTGTCAAGTTACGTATTCGACTATAGTAAGTACTGGGCACACGGTTTTTCCCGTCTGGTGCGTAGCTAAGATCGTATCATTTCAATACTTAGCATTTCTGGGGCTTAAAGCGGTAATATTACAGATTTTCGTTATTTTTGACGTCAATTACTCCTAAACGATATTAAAACCCAAGGTTGAAAAAATACCCTTATTGTTGATGATGTTCCTTAAAGTCAAAAGCTATTAGAAACACGATTGAGCAGTTTTGGCTTGATAGAAAAAAATCCCAAAGATAGGTCTAACATCGTTACTTTCAACTCTAGTTATAACTAATATTTTGAAGTATAAATTTTAAAATTAAGCAACAATATTTGTTATGATAATACAAAGTGAGTAATGTTATTATTTTTATTGTTTCATTGTACTTTTTGATTGAAACGAAAAACCATTGAAAACCATTGAAAAAGTGTGGTTATTTTCTTTACTCTTTACACGGAAAGAAAAAGACAGAGACAACTGTTCCAATCAATACCTCGCCTTAACTTAGAGGATTTAATTCCAAAAGTATGGAAAAAAACCGTCCAAGTGTGAGTTGTATCCGTGTGAGGGTTCCGTTTACCTTTCCCTACGAGTACAAAAATGATGCGTATTCTTCAATCAAACAAAAGACATCAAAGAAAGCGAAAGTTCGGGATCCTTAGCGCGGGTAAGACTCACACTTGGCTGGTATTTATTATTTGTTGTTTTACTTAAGGATTTGTAATGTTTCCAAATTTGACGCTTGTATGTATTACCGTTTTTACGGTAGAGCAAAAATAAATAAAAAAAAACATCTTTCATGTAGGTATGAGAGCCCCTTGATTTTTTTATTTTTAGGGTTCCTTACCCAAAGGATATAAACGGGACCCTAATAGTAATCTAAGACGTCGCTGTCCGTCCGTCTGCCTGTCTGTCTGGCCGCCTGGCACCAGGCTGTATTTCATGAACCGTGATAGCTAGACAGTTAAATGTTCACAGATGATGTATTTCTGTTGCTGCTATAACAACAAATACTAAAAATTTTGATAAGTGAAAAAATAAGGGATACGAAAAACCTGTTTTTAAAAATAAAAAAAACTAGCGCCTAACTAGTTCTGACTCGCCACCATTCACCATAATAACACAGTCATATTCTCTGAAAATTCAGTTGGCTACCTAAGACGGTTCAAAAGATACAGACAGACGGACGGACAGAGTAATCTAAGTAATAGCATAGTATTTAGACTATTTAGGCAAATATATATTATACAATAACAGCGGGTGTACCCAATAACAGTCATTGTTATTAAACATGTAAATTATTTAATTAATCATCTAATTCAAATAACTAACTACACCTAAAGAAACACTTAAAATACCTAAAATTAAACACCTAAAACACCTAAACTTGAGCACCGAAAAAAAAAAAAAAAAAATTTATTTGCGAAGAAAACATATTATTACATTTCAGTTTTTTTTTAATTCACAATTGGTAAACCCTTGACAACATCTCACCTGGTGGTAAGTGACGATGTTGCCGAAGATGGAAGCGGGCTTACCAAGATATCCCAACGCAATGGGGAACTGGCTATCTTATCTTCATGCCGGAACACACCAATGATATCAACATTGATATTTGGCGGCAAGACTTAGATAAGATGGTGGTAGCTAGCCAGGCGGGCTTAGAAAATGCCCTACCACCAACCAAACCGAGTCTTACAATTGACCCCGCCGGGAATCGAACCCGCGACCTCCTGTGTAAAGCCAGTGAACTTTGCCTCTGAGCTACGGAGGCGGTTATTCATTATATGGGTAGTTGATGAATTCCACCTTATCCAAGGCATGCAAATGATACCATTTTACTAAATGCAGGCATCTATATATTCTTTTACGGAATAGAAACAATTTTCATGCAACCACTTAGTCAATGAACTTTTAAATTGATTACCATTTAACATTTTTAAATTATCTGGCAAGGCATTATACAACATTATACTCATGTTATACACGTTTTTTGTATAAATATAGGTATGACAAGGAGTTTGATACAATAAGTTTAAGTAATATGACATTTTTTGCCTAGGATAGATTTCTGTGCGTTTTTTTAAAATATTAGGGATGTGTTTTTAAAATCACACATTAAATACCTCAAATTAAAAAAAAACACCTAAAATAACCCGTCCCTCGTCATCCCCGGTGCTTCCAAGGTGCCCATAACAGTAGCTACATTCCGCGCTAAATGGCTTTGGACGGCCTTAGGCAAATAGTCTTAATACTGTGCTAATAGTGTCCCGTTACCCTAACAACACGGAACCCTAAAAAGTCAGGTTTGTAGTAGCAGCATTTATCTTTGAATTTTTATCGTATGTATGGAACCCTCCTGTACTAAATAGACATTTGCCTACATCAAAAAATTTACAAAACTAACAGACTGCTATAACTTCATTTTTAATTTTTTTTTATTCATAATTGGTAAGCCCTTGGACTCATCTCACCTGATGGTAAGCGACGATGATGCCGAAGATGGAAGCGGGCTTACCAAGATTCCCCAACGCAATGGATTACGGGTTGATAGATAAAACATCGAACCAAGAACTAGTCTTGCCAACTTTAAAATATGAATTTGAGGGAAATCGTGATTTTAAATGCGGGGCAAGGGTTTAAAAAGCGGGATCCAACTAACTTTTACAAAAGTATGTACTTTCAGTATATGAGAAGTAAAATCAAACTTTTTTTATTATTTTATTTTTTTATTCACAACTGGTAAGCCCTTGGCATCATCTCACCTGATGGTAAGCGACGATGATGCCGAAGATGGAAGCGGGCTTACCAAGATTTACCAACGCTATGGGCACAAAACAGATAAGAATGGGGATCTGGCTATCTTATCTTCAAGCCAGAACACATGAATGCTGTTAACACTGATATTTGGCGGTAAGACTTAGATACAATGGTGGTAGCTAGACAGGCGGGCTACGATTTTTTTTTGTTGGTCCAAACTGAGTAGAGTTTGTGTCCCGGGAAATGCCGTCCCGGGACTCCCGGGACTTTGGTATGTCTCGATCTCGAGACTTTTAGCTCGAGACATTCGAGACATAATTTCAAATAGGTGAGAGTGCAATGCGTAGGCGCGTGTCACTGCCGACAAAGTACTCGCCACAGAGGCGGCGGAGTCTTTTAAAGCGGTGCGAGTTACCGTCGCATGCCCTGCCTGCACCGCCGCAACGCCCGTCATTTGAACATGCATTCACTGTGCACGCGTACGGACTAGTCGGTGATTTTAACGTTATTTTGCGGGTTCCACACACATAACTTTTACTTTTGGTTTAAACAGATTGAGATAAGTAACAACATTCCTTTATTTATCTTAATAAATCGCACAATATTATCATTTTAAGTAAGTAGGTAAGCAATATTAGTACTTTACACCTACTTGAGTATTATTTAAGGTTACTCTTTGACCTGGATTGGAACTAATATCAAAACAATTTTCAGGGCAGTTTTTTATCTTACTAATATCATAAAATTATGATTGTTTGTTACGCCTGAAAACTGAAAGGACTTAGCTGAAATTTGGCACACATTAAAACTTACTGTTGTAACTTTTTATTATGATAACGCGTTAAAATTTACAATGAAGTCCACGCAGACGAAGACGCATAAGGTCGCTTGTTCAGTACCTAATATATCTACGCGATAGCTGGCCCTAAAAGAACGGTTTCATAATGGGTTACAATGTAACCGATACAATAAATTAATATAACCTTTTAAGCACCCTTCTTTTCGGATGACTTTACATTACCGATTATAAAGGAGTATTTAACCTTTAAATCCTTACGAAAGTCGAAAAAAAAATCTTTATGTTATTGTATTCAATTTGCACTCTTTGCACACCTCACTAATGTATCTATCATAAACCGGTTCTAAAAATGGCCCGGAAATCGCCTGCTCACAGCACAGGTAGTCGGAATCTAGTCGAATGTTGAATACACACGTCTTTGTTCTCGATACGCCCTCAATTTAAACCACTTTGCCGTTTATGTTTTGAGTTGTTCGTAATCATTTTTGAGAAGATTTTTAATTGATACTGCAGCTGATATTCAAATTCATGTGTTTTTCTACATGTTTACTTAATTTTTAGGTGAAAATGACTTAAATCATAAAAAATAATAATGTTTTAGACTAAATACTTTTGAAAAAGATTGTTTTTGTACTAGTTCTGGGCATGATCGGACAATAATTTTCTTATAAAAAGATGGATATACGCCATGCTATGCTATTTAAATAAAAATACAACACCCATCTTGCCACCATTTTTTTCAAGACAGTTTAAATCTTGTAGATATTTTAATGGAACTCAAAAAATTACACAAATAACTCAGTCAGTATGGCAAGTTGTGAGTGATTGAGGTGATGGGTTATGTGTTTTTTTTATGATTTGTTGAATGTTTCTACGCTTTTTATCATTGTATCATGTTAGTTTGTTGCTATTTTGGGAAAAAAATCGAAAAAATAACAGATAGAAATCATTTTCTCCGGATTTTAAGGTCGAATACTCCTCTGTGGATTGGTTAGGTTAGATATAATTGAGATTTACCATATAGGTACCTATTTTTTTTTAAATGCATCATGAAAAACGTCAAAATTAATTGTTTACTTTATGTCTCGAATGTCTCGAAAGTCCCGGGAAATTTAGCTCGAGACATCTCGAGGCCCGAGACTTTCAAAACCTCGAGACTTGACAAACCCTAAAACTGAGCCTTACGAAGTTTACCCCGCTGGGAATCGAACCCGCGATCTCCTGGTGTGAGCCGAATGGACTAACCATTACGCCACGGAGGCGGTTATATACTTGTTGCATTAAAATCGTAAATGTTTTTATATTTTTGCAACCTTACCCAGAACCCTAAAACACACCCTGGACACTTCATACAACGACGGGCCAGTAATGACATTTCAAAAAAGGAAAGACAGAACAAACAAAATGGCGACGAAATCCTATAGGTACGTTCGACAACCAAACTGTAACCAATCTGTATCAATCTGGGTGACGAGGGGGTGAGGTCGCAATCTAGAGAGCGGCAGAGAGTGTCCATACTGTATGTTACTACTAATATATAGGGTGACTTTTAATTAGTTCTTGATAGGTAACAAAAGATATGCATGTACTCGTGATTGAAAACTATATGTCAAATCAGAAAAAAAAATTTTGGTCCTCGATACATAAAGGTTATCAAATCGGCTAAAATGTATAAAGGACCAACAATTTTTTTTCCGATTGGACATTTAGTTTCTTTAGGAAAGTTGTTTGTAATCAGGAGTACATTCATATCCTTTGCTATCAAGAACTAATTATAAATCACCCTGTATACAGGTGTAACAAAATTGGTGTAGGACCCGTTAACTGGGGGTTCTACTCGTCATACTGAACAACTTTCTCCAAGGAACCCATAGTCAATTCTCAAAAAAAAATTTGGACCCTCCATACTAAAATGCACAAAATCGGCCGATTAGCTGATTTGTATGAAGAGTAAAAAAAAATTTACGTTTTCAGCAAAGTCGTAAAACAAAAGTTGATCAGTATGATGAGTAGAAGCCCCAGTTAACGTGACCTACACCAATTTTGTTACATCCTTTATATAAATCTCTTCATCTTAAACAACAACAACGCCAGAGTCTGCAACAACCATGCAACCGTGTAGACATGCGTCAGACGTGTGTGCAACGGACTTCAGATGATCATTTTTACGTGGCTATTAACATGTACGTCGCAACACAAGGTGCGGCCAGCGGAGATGAGCTCGGGTTTCTCAACCGCGTCCCCAAGGCTGGTCCGACCCCTGCGTGAGCGCATCATTGCTCGGCCGCGCCAAGCTTGTGCGAACGTGTGAACTTTGGGTCAGCATGGGCAAGCAATATGTGATTTTGACCTGCCTATGCGCAGTTGGTGAGTGAAATAGAATAGAATAGAATAAATGTTTATTCAGTGATAAGTACACAGAAGTGCCGCCAACATCAGTGTTAACAACATTGATGTGTTCCGGCTTGAAGATAAGATAGCCAGTTCTCCATTACGTTGGGGAATCTTGGTAAGCCCGCTTCCATCTTCGGCATCATCGTCACTTACCATCAGGTGAGATGATGCCAAGGGCTTACCAATTGTGAGTAAAAAAAAGTGAAATATTTTGTAGTTTTTAAAATCCATGTTGTACCTATCACTGAAAAGGTAGCAGCTCAGCATATGCTGTCATCACAAAGATCACGGCGCTGATTTTCAGCTACTACCCCTTCAGGGAAAGGGGGGTGAACCGAAACGAAGTACACATCATATTTTTAAAATTTAAACAAAATAAAAATTTTAAACATATTAAAAAAATAAAGGTAAAATTAAAAACTAAAACCCTACAACCATTTTGTGAGAGATAAATTAGTTTAAATGCTACTTAGACTTAAAAAACTAAATAAGATTACTGTATAACGAAAAAAAATCGATAAGTTTATGAAATATTGTTTTTACGCTTTTAATTTTGTCAGATAGAAAAAAATTATCTTACAGGGATGAAAATAGGAGGACAAAGTTAAAAACTAAAGTAGAAGTGAAAAAAAAAAAAGAAATGTAAGCAACCATCTTTTTTATTGTTCACATTTTTTTCAAATTATATCTGTACCAAATCCATAGGTGGGGCCTGGTGTCCCGAAACACAGACTTGTAAAGTCTAGCTCAGGCACCAGTCCATCACATCTCTATAATATGTTTTTACCTTATTGTTAATAACTGTACGATGATGTGGTGTGAAAATAAACTGATATTTTTTTTTTATTATTTTTTTTTATTTTAATGCGGTAATATTACAGATTTTTGTTATTTTTGACGTCAATTACTCCTAAACGATAGAAAACCCAAGGTTGAAAAAATATACCCTTATTGTTGATAATGTTCCTTAAAGTCAAAAGCTATTAGAAACACGATTGAGCAGTTTTGGCTCGATAGAAAAAAAATCCCAAAGTTAGGTCTACACCGTTACTTTCAACTCTAGTTATGACTTATATTTTGAAGTATAAATTTAAAAAAATATACAACAATATTTGTTATGATAATACAAAGTTAGTAATGTTATTATTTTTTATACTTTCATTGTAGTTTTTGATTAAACCAAAAACCATTGGAAAAGTGAAAAAGTGTGGTTATTTTCTTTACTTTTTACACGTAAAGAAAAAGACAAAGACAACTGTTCCAATCAATACTTCGCCTTAACAATTAGCTGTCCCGGCGAACTTCGTCCTGCCTCACACTACACTACACTACTTTTTGTAGATAATGCAGGAATTTTTGATGTGTAACATCTTTGCTCTCGCTTTCCTGCAATTTGTGGGAGTGATTTCGTGAAATGGGACGGAAATGTGTAACATGGGACGGAAATGTGTAACAGGAAGTCGCGAAAGCGCGGAATTCTACTTTACGAGAGTCCGACTCGCACTTGGTCGGTTTTTTTCGTTACTGTCAGATCCGCCACCCAGGTACAATATCGTCATCAAATCTAACTAACCTAAAGTATTTTGTCACGTCATGTTACACATCATATGCGAGTACTGTAGGTCTCGCTCGAATTTTTTAGGTATTTTTTTTACACCTTGGGTTACATTATTTGAGTTTTAGCAAGGATCCCTGTTTTGTGAAAATATAATAATTATAGCCTTTAGCAACCGCGGATAGTGTAGCTTCCCAACGGTGAAATAATTTTTCAAATCGGTCCAGTAGTTTCGGAGCCTATTGAATGCAAACAAACAAACAATCAAATCTTTCCTTAAATCAAGGTTCTCAACCATCTAAACTACAAACGACACGAGTTAATTACAATGATTGTATCAACTGTCAAGTCAATTAGCTAATTAACTACTGTCGTGCGAAAAACAAATGCTTCATGGGTCAAGTGCATAATAATAGACTAATTAAACTCTACATTTTAATTAATGCTTTATATGGTGGCGTAAGAGCGTCGGTGGCGTAACGGTTAGGTACGCCGCCTCCTGCCCGGGAGGTCGTGGTTCGAATCCTGCCACGTACCAATGTGATTTCGAATTTAGATTACATATTTCCGTTTATCCGACGCTCTTACGGTGAAGGAAAACATCAAGAGGAAACCTGCACACGCTTGCGAAGAAACTCGCAGGTTGTGTGTGAAGTCGACCAACTCGCACTGGGCCCGCGTGGTCGACTAAGGCCCGATCGCTCTAATTCAGGGTAGGCTCGAGGCCCTAGGTGGGGTCGTATATGAGCTGACATGATGATGGTGAGCACGAATAGTTCTTGATGGACCTTACGAAAATTTTATCATTTCATTATAATCATCATATCAGCCGAAAATGGTCCACTGCTAGACAAAGGCCTCCCCAAGGATTTCCACGACGACCGGTTTTGCGCTGCCGGCATCCATGGGCTTCCCGCGATCTTCACCAGGTAGTCGGTCCACGGCGTAGGAGGCCTGCCTACGTTACGTTTGCCAGTGCGCGGTCGCCACTCGAGAACTTTACTGCCCCAACGGCCATCTGTTCTACGAGCTATGTGCCCTGTCCACTGCCACTTCAGTTTAGCGATTCTGTGAGCTATCTCGGTTACTTTACTTTGTTTATCATCTCAAAAAGGTGAAAATTGAAACAGAGTACAGCTTCTTCCAATATATTGCGTATACTAGCTGTGCCCGCGACTTCGTAAGCGTGGAGGTTTTGCATTTTTCCACGGGAACTCCTGAATTTTCCGGGATAAAAAGTTGTTGCACGATTTAGGTAGGTATGGTAGTGGGCGTGTGTTTAAATTAAGATGCGTGCTTATACAGGTTATTTAAATTTAATAATAAAGTAAAAAGACCTGAAAAGAACATAAAAATAATTAAAACCTTAAATTTTAAATAAAAATCACAAAGTATCCTATATGTTAACCCGGGCTATAAGGAACCACCATACAAAATTGGTTTTTGCGTGATGCGCGAACATACAGAAAGACAAAAATTCCAAAAGTTGTTGTTTTGGCCTCTATATCGTTAGTAATGTCCACCACAGTTATTATTTCCAAAAATATTTCATGTACAGACACCGCCCCGTTACAGTTTTATTATACACTAGTGGATGCCCGCCGCTTCGCCCGCGCAGATCCCGATTTTTGCGGTTCCCGTGGGAATTTCCCAAAATCCTTTCTTAGCGGATGCCCACGTCATAACATCTACCTGCATGCCAAATTTCAGCCCGATCCGTCCAGTGGTTTGGACTGTGCGTTGATAGATCACTATATCAGTCAGTCAGTCAGTCACCTTTGAGTTATATATATTTAGATATATGTACCTATGAAACTATACTTAATTCATCATCTCTTAATTTCTTCAAAACTAAATTTAATATTAATATCTCCTTGCGCTCTGACTCGTACTGTACTATACGAGTACACTATTATTCTCCTTCTTGTCTTGGTTTGCCAATACATTTATTATTATATTTATGTAGTAATTATTTCATAATTTATTCATATAGGTATGTATAATATATATGCGTGATGATATCAGCTCATATACGTCCCCACCGAGGGGCTCGAGCCTACCCTGAATTAGGGCGATCGGGCCTTAGTCAACCACTCGGGCCCAGTGCGGGTTAGTCGACTTCACACACAGCCTGCGAGTTTCTCCGCAGGCGTGTGCAGGTTTCCTCACGATTTTTTCCTCCACCGTAAGAGCGTCGGATAAACGTATATGAAATCTAAATTCGAAATCACATTGGTACGTGACAGGTTCGAACCATGACCTCCCGGACAGGAGGCGCTGGCCCTAGCCGTTACGCCACCGATGCTCTCATATGCGTATATTTAATTATTTATTTTATAGTCCGAGTAGGCTTTATTATTAAGCATATGGTATTTTATTTGTCAGTAGGTATATAAAAAGTGATAATAGCTTTATATATTTTAGTATAAGTTTAAAATTATTATTCATTATTCATTTAAATTTTCTGTTGTTGTTGCTCGCGTACTACTTGTCTCCTTGCTTTTTCTCCGAGCACTGGGTTGTCTGGTAGAAATCGCTCTCAGCGATGAGACCGCCTAAATTGTACATCTCTTAGTTTTTAATTTAAATTTTGCATATGTATTTATTTTGATGTACAATATAGAGTTATTTGAGTTTGAGTTTGAGTTTTTATCTATCTTTACGTCCTTTTACGTAAGGAATTTAAAAAATAAACCAAATACCTCATCTGTATCAACAAATGACCTTAGCCTTAGAGGTATGCAATGAAGGACGCTCAGAGATCTCTGCATAAATTTTTGCGAGACGCTTAGATACTTAGATAATTTTATTTTTAGAATCATGTTTATTTTTCTTTATTAAATAATAAAGAGAGTAGAACAGATGGCCGTTGGGACAGTAAAGTTCTCGAGTGACGACTGCGCACCGGAAAACGTAGCGTAGGCAGGCCTCCCACTCGGTGGACTGATGAACTGGTGAAGGTCGCGGGAAGCCGCTGGATGCGGATAGCGCAGAACCGGTCGTTGAAGAAATCCTTGGGGAGGCCTATGTTCAGCAGTGGACGTCCTTCGGCTGATATGATGATGATGATGAAAGAGAGAAGAGATTATAAATCCTATCACACTAATATTATAAAGGCAAAAGTTTGTGAGTTTGTATGTTTGTTACTACTTCACGCAAAAACTACTGAACGAATCTGGCTTAAAATTTGGTAGGTAAACAGATTAGGACCTGGAGTATCACATAGGCTACTTTTTTTCACTCTCGAAGCACCCTCGAAAAGTCATAGAAACGTTGTCCACGCGGGTGAAGCCGCGGAACACAGCTAGTATTATATTCTCGTGTCACAGTGTTAGTTGCCATTAGGGATGCATCGATACGCCTTTTTGCCGATACGATACCGATACCGATACTCTTATAAAAATATCGGCGATACCGATACCGATACCGATACGCTTATTGAATTCAAAAAGGAAGGTTGAATAAATAAAACACAATTAATTATATAATTAATCATAGTTTTAGTAATCAAAATTAACATTTATAAGAATTTTATTTAAAAACAAAGCATTCTTAAGTTTTGCGGGCAAAGGCGATTTCGCAAGTCTGTTGGAATAAGACCTGCGGTGAAAAAAATAGTCTCTCAGATGCGACAGATGCCTCGTTTGCAACGAAATAGATGGGACAACACGCGCGTTTACATTACATTTTTAAAGCGCGAAATTTGAAAAGTATCGTTGAATCTGCCATAAAAATATCGCCGATACCGATATATCGGCAAACCCGAAGTATCGCCGATATATCGGTATCGGTATCGGTATCGGATGCATCCCTAGTTGCCATACTCCTCCGAAACGCTGGACGGATTTCTATGAAATTTTCTGTGTATATTCGGTAGGTCTAAAAATAAGTATAGAATTTTTTCCACCGGGATCTCAGCGGGCGAAGCCGCGGGAAACAGCTTGTAAATTTACTACGTCGTCGGTCAGACTAGATTAATTTCATATCTTAGTCATAGAAGTAACTATAATATCTCATCTGTGGTCATAGGCTACATCACAACGAATACTGATCGGTAATAAAATAAACATGATTTTTGCTTCTAGGAATATTTTTTGTAATCCTAGGAATTAATATATTTTAAAATATTGTTTAAATGTTTCCTTCCTTCCAATAAACATATGATTTTTGCTTCTAGGAATATTTTTTTAATCCTAGGAATAAATATATTTTAAAATATTGTTTGAGTGTTTCCTTCCTTCCAGTCAAATCAATTTGTATAAATGGATTTTTCTAAAATTAATGTACACATAACAATTTTTATAATTTAATAATAATAATATAATTTATTTATTCGACCTGTTGGTTAAGGATCACAAAAATCACAATAGTGTTAGTAACTTATTCTAGGACTTCGACTAGTGTTAGTAATATACACAGTTACATAATATGTGCATATGTTTTTAATTTTTAATATTTTAACACTTTTTTAAATAAAATTAAATGTCAATATCTGACATAAAGATTACTTGTCAATATTTAATTATTTTATTGATTGATAAATTTATTAAAGTCATGAAACATCGAGATATCTTTAAAAGCGTTTATCTGTCAGCCAAGTGGAAAGTTTGCGTCTGAAACATTTTAATGGGAACTTCCTGAAGTCACGAGGTGTGCAGATTAAAAGCCTAATTAACATTAAATAACAGTTTCTTTCATATACAGAGCTTTTTCATTTTTCTGAATAATATATAATAATTATATAACTTAGCTGATAAATAATTTTCTAAAAATCTAAAAACTTTTAGTTACAAGCTTTTATTTGAAAAGAATTTTAATTATTTCATATTCGTCTCAGCCAACCCTAATTGATACCCATATAATTGGGGTGCATAAAAAAATAACTGGTCCACCATCTTTGGGATTCCACCTTATTGGATTTAGAATGAAGTCACACAGTTAACTATGCATTGTCATCCAAACTAAACGTGTATACAAAGTTTCAGCGCAATCGGTTGAAGATATCTGCTTCAAAATTGAGTTGCAAGATTCCACCCGAACAAACGTACATACATTGCAAGTTAAATAATAGCTTGTAAAATAATAACCTAAGATTCTTTTTTTTTATTGTTTTTAAAATTTGTACAAAACAATTATTTTTTTACAATTATTGCATTATCATCGAGTTCTTAGATATGTTTTCAATTGCAAAGTTGTACCGAACAAATACTTTTTACTTTTTAGGGTTCCGTACCCAAAGGGTAAAAACGGAACCCTATTACTAATACTTCGCTGTCCGTCCATCTGTCCGTCTGTCACCAGGCTGTACATTATGAACCGTGATAGTTAGACAGTTGAAATTTACCCAGTTGATGTATTTCTGTTGCCGCTGTAACAACAAATACTAAAAATTAGAAAAAGTGAAAGTCTCCATACAAAAAATGTGTTTTTTTTTTTAACGTGAAGAAACTAGCGCCCTCTAGTATGTAGTACGGAACTGAAGAAACTAGCGCCATCTAGTATGTAGTACGGAACTGAAGAAACTAGCGCCCTCTAGTATGTAGTACGGAACTGAAGAAACTAGCGCCCTCTAGTATGTAGTACGGAACTGAAGAAACTAGCGCCATCTAGTATGTAGTACGGAACTGAAGAAACTAGCGCCCTCTAGTATGTAGTACGGAACTAAAGAAACTAGCGCCATCTAGTATGTAGTACGGAACTGAAGAAACTAGCGCCCTCTAGTATGTAGTACGGAACTGAAGAAACTAGCGCCCTCTAGTATGTAGTACGGAACTGAAGAAACTAGCGCCATCTAGTATGTAGTACGAAACTGAAGAAACTAGCGCCCTCTAGTATGTAGTACGGAACTGAAGAAACTAGCGCCATCTAGTATGTAGTACGGAACTGAAGAAACTAGCGCCCTCTAGTATGTAGTACGGAACTGAAGAAACTAGCGCCATCTAGTATGTAGTACGGAACTGAAGAAACTAGCGCCCTAAAAATACTCTTTATTGTACCCAAAAATTAAAAAAAAACACAATGTAAAACAAAATCTTATAGGCGTATTGAGTTAGTTGAAAATCAAATATAAAATTTGTTCCCAACTAACAGAGAAGAAAAAGTGTTAATAAAAACGTTTTATCCTTCTTTGACTTGTTGATATAAGTACCTACATCCAGTAATATACAACTCTAAATAAGTCATTTACCTACATCTACGATTTTAAGCATTAAGTTTTCCTTATTCTTATAAATCACATCAGCTCATTTAAACGTCCCCACCGAGGGGCTCGAGCCTACCCTGAATTAGGGCGATCGGGCCTTAGTCGACCACGCGGGCCCAGTGCTGGTTGGTCAACTTCACACACAACCATCGAGTTTATTCGCAGATGTGTGCAGGTTTCCTCACGATGTTTTTCCTTCACCGTAACAGCGTCGGATAAACATACAGATGAGATTGAAATTCGAAAACACATTGGCACGTGGCAGGACTCGAACCACGACTTCCCGGATAGGAGGTAGGGCCCCTTGCCGTTGCGTCATTCTTATAAATATTACATCTAATCTCTATTCAACAGCTTACGCACAATTCGATAGCTCACGGTTCGGTGGTCGATTCCAAAGCCAACAGGCCACGACTGGGCCATTCCAGCAGTCCTCCTATAGCGGCCAACAAAACCTGCGTAACCAATACCAGAGCCAATACCAACAGAACCAGTTCCAGCAGAATCAATATCAACAGAACCAGAACCAACAGAACCAATATCAGCAGCAAACAGCACCCAAACACAGCGCAGGCGCATGTCGGGAGAGCAACGAGCGATATCCAGTGTCGGGGAGCTGCGATAGATATATTGAATGCCTTGTGAGTAATACTTTAGACGGCCTACTATACTTCGGAATATCGGAATAAGGAACTTCCCATAGGACCTTTGTTACTTAATAAATAATAAAATAAATAAATATTCTGGGACAAATCACACATCTGGCCCCAAAGAAGGATTCCCTGTGATATGGGAACCAGAGACTGATATACGTACATATACTTATAAACGTTTATATACATACATATAATATAAATATTTAACACCCAGACACGGCGCAAACAAATCTGCTCATCACACAAATTTTTGCCCTGGGTGGGGATCGAACCCACGACGGTAACGATCGGGCTCGGTAACCGATGAATGTATGTGATGTGGCTCGGTAACCGATGAATGCATGTGATGTGGATCGTAACCACCAAATGCATGTAATGTGGCTCGTAACCACTGAATGCATGTGATGTGACTCAGTAACCGCTGAATGCAGGTGATGTGACTCAGTAACCGCTGAATGCATGTAATGTGTCTTGGTAACCGTTGGATGCATATGATGTGGCTGGGTAACCGCTAAATGCATGCGTTGTGGCTCGTAACCACTAAATGCATGTAATGTGTCTTGGTAACCGTTGGATGCATATGATTTGACTGGGTAACCGCTAAATGCAAGCGATGTGGCTCGTAACCACTAAATGCATGTAATGTGTCTTGGTAACCGTTGGATGCATATGATTTGACTGGGTAACCGCTAAATGCATGCGTTGTGGCTCGTAACCACTAAATGCATGTAATGTGTCTTGGTAACCGTTGGATGCATATGATTTGACTGGGTAACCGCTAAATGCAAGCGATGTGGCTCGTAACCACTAAATGCATGTAATGTGTCTTGGTAACCGTTGGATGCATATGATTTGACTGGGTAACCGCTAAATGCAAGCGATGTGGCTCGTAACCACTGAATGCATGTAATGTGTCTTGGTAACCGTTGGATGCATATGATTTGACTGGGTAACCGCTAAATGCAAGCGATGTGGCTCGTAACCACTGAATGCATGTAATGTGTCTTGGTAACCGTTGGATGCATATGATGTGGCTGGGTAACCGCTAAATGCAAGCGATGTGGCTCGTAACCACTGAATGCATGTAATGTGTCTTGGTAACCGTTGGATGCATATGATGTGGCTGGGTAACCGCTAAATGCAAGCGATGTGGCTCGTAACCACTGAATGCATGTAATGTGTCTCGGTAACCGTTGGATGCATATGATGTGGCTGGGTAACCGCTAAATGCATGCGATGTGGCTCATAACCACTAAATGCATGTAATGTGGCTCGGTAACCACTGGATTCGTGTGAAGTGGTTTGTAAATTGTGCTACGTGATTCAATTTGCGATGATGATGATCCACATAAAAGATTTTACATTTCACTAAACGAATATTATTTTATTATGTAAGAATTATTATTCTCAGTTTTTTATTTTGAAGTGTCTGATCCTAAATCTGTGATTTAAAAAAAATCACTAAGTATATTTTAATACTGACATTAGTAAACGTATTTTCCAGGGCCATAGGACTAAGACAAAATGCGATCAGACCAGAAACAAATCGCGGGAACTTTTTTAGGAACCCATAAAACAAACGTAAAAAAAAAAGAGTTTGGCAGCATTATAACTCAGCTTTTTGTTTTCAGAACGGCACCTCAGAGGAAAAACTGTGTCCCGACGGACTGCGCTTCAACCCCAACGTGAATTTCAACGTATACCCGTGCCAGTACCCCAACGACGTGCCGTGTCTGGAACGATCGGCTCTGCGTAAGTGTGACCTAATGGGCGTATTCACATTGGACGATAACTATAACTACACGATAACTGCACGATATCGTCGGACTGGTAGTTTGATACAATAACTACTAAATGCTTTCACACTGTGGTGTTGTAGTCAACGTTATCGTCGCCGACAGTTTGTCGTGCCGATATCGGGTGACGACACAGTGCGGGGTGAAGCAGGATCGCGGGGGGAGTGGCATGGGCAGGCGCCGCATCTCTGGACGACCGACGATGGCATGCCACTTGCCCCCGCGCGCGCATCGCCTACACTATACTTCTTTTTTTTTAAAGAAAATATAAAGGGTTGGTTATATCGTGTCACTTACCGATATCGTTCCGATATCGTCGCACGATATCGTTGTCGTCCGAGCTGACGATATACGACTATCGTGTCGGTGTCGTTATCGTTACAGTGTGAAAACGGCCAATCTAGTCATTATCGTCAAATGTGCGCTGGGCGGTCGCGCCTCAAGTATGATTAGACAATCATACTTAACCGAAGCACACGTTCATACTTTTTATTTGCTTGTGGATTGCGTCGCAGAGCGAAGATTTATCTTATCCGTGGTCATATCAGATGAAGGACGTCCACTGCTGGACAAAGGCCTGCCCCAAAGATTTCAACGACGCGACGACAGATGACCTGAATGTGGGCAGCGTAGGAGCGTTCGTTGTGGAGTGTAGTTCGAGATTGAAAGCAATTATAATTTGAAACGTTAAGCACGTTAAAAGATACTTCAATCGCAATAAGCAAATACAATGTTACTGCATTTTTAGGGTTCCGTACGCTGTCCGTCCGTCTGTCCGTCTGTCACCAGGCAGTACAATACAATACAATATTCTTTTTTGCATCACAACAGAAAAAAAAGAAATTAATAATATAGAAGAAAGCAGTTGGAATTTTCACAGATGATGTATATCTGCTATAAACGTGTTTTTTAAACTTGAAGAGACTAGCGCCGTCTAGAATGATGGTACGGAACCCTTTGTACTAGCGCCGTCTAGTATGATGGTACGGAACCCTTTGTACTAGTGCCATCTAGTATGATGGTACAGAACCCTTTGTGTGCGGTTCTGACTCGCACTTTGCCGGTTTTTTTTTATCCACCATTGGTAAACCGTTGGCATCATCTCAACTGATGGTAAAAGACGATGATTCCGAAGATGAAAGCGAGTTTACCTTAGATTCCCCATCGCAATGGAGAACAGAGCCGTAACGTTGATATTTGGCGGCAAGATGGTGGAAACTAGCCAGGCGGGCTTGGAAAATGCCCATCCACCAACCAAACCAAGTCTTACAAAGTTAGACTCCAGCGGGAATCGAACCCGCGACCTCCTGATGTGTAGCTAATGGACTGAGCCATAACGCCACGTAGGGTTCCGTACCATCATACCAGATGACGCTAATTTCTTTATGATTAAAAAAAAACACGTTTTTTTTGTATGGAGACCCCCTCATTTTTTAACTTTTTTTGTATTTGTTGTTATAGCGGCAGGCAACAGAAATACATCATCCAAGAAAATTTCAACTGTCTAGCTATCACGGTTCATGAAATACAGCTTGGTGACACACGGACAGACAGACAGACACATAGATAGACAGACGGACGGATAGCGGAGTCTTAGTAATACCCTAAAAATGCAAGGAAAAGTCACACATTTCTGCACATAAACTATACAGGGTGGGAAGGAGTATACCGACAGATTTTAACCAAAGATTGTAATGCCTATTTAGACAAAAAAAGTAATATAAACATGGGCCAGTAAAGCCTAATTTTCGAGATATTAATTTTTTAATAAATTCACAAGTTCAAAAAATCTCAAGGGTAACACGCCCTAATAATCTTATCTGATGTTTGTTGCCTCAAAGTATCATACTGAGACGTTGACTTCACTCGTCATTTATCGTATGAATTTGTATGTTGTCGGAGTCGTTCGTGAAGTGTGAAGTTTTCTTTTTCACTCTTTAGACTAAGGTTTCGTTCAGAAGGGATCACTATCGTTAATTGATTTTTTTGTTCCAGAAATTAAGTAAGTTAATAAGGCAGTTTTAGACCCATGTTGATATAACATTATTTACTCATAATACCACCAGGAATCCATGGTTAAAAACTGTCGGTATACTCCTTCCCACCCTGTATAAGTTGCTTATACTAATAGTGGATGATAACCAACACAAAGAGAGAAACCAACTTACAGTTTTAACGGTCGGTAATTTAAAGCTCCTACTTGCCGATGTCGAAACATTATATTAAAAACCGGCTAAGTGCGAGTCGGAAGAACGGTTCCGTAGTCCTTCCAAAAAATAAATTCAAATAACTCTTTATTGTACATCAAAATAAACAAACACATGTACAAAATTTAATTAACAACTAAGAAACGTACAATTTAGGCGGTCTTATCTCTGAGAGCGATCTCTAACAGACAACTCAGTGCTATAAATAGAAAATATGTATTTAAAAAAACCTGTTGTATGGAAAATATATGAACGAAATGTCTAAGGTGTGCCTAGGGACTCTGTGGTATCTATACCGATACCCCCGGTAGGTCGCATCATTATGTCACTCAGGGTACTCTCAGGGTCATTTCAAATGCCACCGGAAAAATGTCATGCTTACGTAATCGGTTGGCCTTGACTTTCTAATCCGCCGATTCTGAAGTTAATTGTCATCTTCCACAACAAAATTGATGATAGATATATGTATAAGGTCTAACAAAAATAGCTGAAACTATTTTAACTGGTGCTTCTACCCATGAAACTGAACAACTTTCCCCATAGAACCCATAGACAAATCGCAAAAAAAAAATTTGGCTCTCCCGTACTAACTCGATCGGCTGATCAGCCAACTTATTGTTAGTATGGAAAGTCCAAATTTTTTTTTGAGATTCGACTATGGGTTTCATGGGGAAAGTTGTTCAGTTTCATGGGTAGAAGCACCAATTAAAATAGTTTCAGCTAATTTTGTTAGACCTTATATAGTTAGCGGTCCTTACTTGTTTTCATATACAGTAAGCCTCTATAATGAACGTTAGTTACGGCAAAGTATATATGAGTAGTCTAGTTTCAATACCCGCTAAAACGTTATTCAAACAAAAACAATGTTTCTTTTGAATATGAAACTTCTTTGGTGCTACTTTAGGTGGCCTTTGTCAGTTCCCATGAAATTCCCCTAAAACCCCTTCAAATTAGCTGACAAAAATGCAAGTTTGTAGCAAACACCGCTAAAACATTCCCAGTTCTTTTTAATAAAAACCAGTTTTTTAGTATTACTATACTCAAAAAATGGATGCTACATACAATGTTTTGTATTGTGACTATTACAAAATAAGTAGCAATTTTTTTTTACTTTACCTACCGTCATTTAGCTAAAAGTGCTTTAGCTGGTTTTTAAATTAGACCCCTCATATATTAATACAAACATACAGTATGGACATTTCAACCGCCTCCGTAGCTCAGAGGAAAAATTCACTGGCTTTACATAGGAGGTCGCGGGTTCGATTCCCGGCGGGGTCAATTGTAAGACTCGGTTTGGTTGGTGGTAGGGCATTTTCTAAGCCTGCCTGGCTAGATACCACCATCTTGTCTAAGTCTTGCCGCCAAATATCAATGTTGATATCATTGGTGTGTTCCGGCATGAAGATAAGATAGCCAGCTCCCCATTGCGTTGGGGAATCTTGGTAAGCCCGCTTCCATCTTCGGCAACATCGTCACTTACCACCAGGTGAGATGTTGTCAAGGGTTTACCAATTGTGAATAAAAAAAAGAAAAATTGACACTCCCTGCCGCTCTCTAGATTGCGACCTCACCCCCTCGTCTCCCGGATTAATTCAGATTGGTTACAGTTTGGTTGTCGAATGTATAGGATTTCGGCCCCATTTTGTTTTTTTCCGTCATTCGTTTTTTGAATTGTCATTTCTGGCCCGTTATAAGAAGTGTCCAGGGTTTGGTTAGGGCTTGTTCACAAATCACGTGAGGTTGGATAGGGGGGGCCCTCCCACGGAAAAATCACGACAGATCACGTTGGGGGAGAGGGGTATAAGAAGACCTCACGTGTATTTTCTACAGTGAACGAACAAAGGAAAAAATCTGCCACATCATTAGATAGTTTTTCTCGGTTTCATTAAAAATAAATCTTTAATTCTTAAACCTCGCCCGCTATACACATACTATTAATCTTAAAATTATGTTGAATTAAAAAAATACACGTGAGGTTGTGAGTGGGGGTAGCCAAGAACCTCACCAAGTATCACCAGGGGGGTCAAAAAGTAGCCGAAAAAAACCTCGCGTGTTTTGTGCACCAGCCCTTAGTAAAAGAAATACCTCCGTAACAGCTGGACAGATTCACTCTCAGTCTTTTTCAATTTCAATTTCAATATTTATTAATAATTTAAAGCAAATTACAAGTCATTTTAAAAATAAGATAAGTCATAAGTTAGTTATATTTTATTTTAACCTAATTAAAATAGGCATAGTTTTCAAATTAAAATTTACAAAGAATTAGAGCTCAAAATTAAAAAAAAAAAACTTTACCCAAAAATGTTACCAATAAAATCATTTTCAGCGAATCTATTACCGTTACTCCAAAAGGACATTTATTTTCAAACGAAAACTTGGTCATGTGAAGCAATAGAACAATATCCAAACGTCTATTTTGCGCGTTACGTTAATTTATAAGATTGCGTAACTTGTGATGTAACCAAGTGTTGCAACGTGATAACGAAATTCACGTGACTGGTACATCAAACTGGTACATCAATAAAATTTAATCTGCTTGCAGTCTCAATACAGTTTACTATATAACTGCTTTATAATACTGTGAGTTATCAAATAGGGTTGAAACGTATACAATAAAAATATTGCTCCCTTAACTTTGGCAGTAGGCCAATTCAATTATACAGGATTTATGTTTGCATATAAGAATAGTAATTGATTGTCAGGTGCATTAAGAGTTGTGTTTATAAAATGCGTAAGGACGCAAAAAAATATATATTCAACACATGTCTGGAAACCGATCCTATTATATGTTATCCGTTTGTTCCTGCGTGCTTATGATGCACGCGAATATCATTGCGGTAAAATCATTGTGATTAGTGTAGCCTACTTACTACTTAAATGGTATTATTTAGGTAGGATGAATTACACACATATGTCGCTTAAAAAAAATTTATGACATAATTAAAGCTTATACATTATAGTTTAATGTTAGTTCTCATTTATTCTATAACACCAGCCTTATACCTATATAAGCACTAACACTAAAATGTCTTATTTTGACGATGGTGCCAACCCTATCTTTTTCGATACACTCAGGGAACAGACATGCGTTTAAAAAGCGAGCAATATTTCCTAACGCGACTTCTGAAAGTAATATTTTCGAGGTCACTGTCTTTAGATTTTTTCCTTCCTGAATCTAACGTGCATATGCTATGCAGCAAGGTCTTGTTAATGAATATGTACTCTTCTTTATCAATTGGTCCAAACAGTTATCTAACACACAGACCGACACCGCTCTTTCGAAGCAATCTATGCTATGGATCATTATTGGACTGACTGCACGCTTTTTGCAATCTGTTTTTATTGTGCCGTAGCCTTGTTCTTTGTTTACTATCTTCAAAAAGTAGATAAACTGAGTAGAGTTGAAAGGGGCGTTGCGATCTGGAAAGTCGTGGTACTGGTAGTGCGTGAGTGTCCTTGATTTCCTTTCCATTGTGTTTCTTAAATATAACACAAGCTGCGTGTAGTATTTATCAGTAATAATCTTCTTCAAAATGAAAAATTCACTCACAAAATACTCGAAGACTTGTGAATTACTAAGCCAATTATAACTTTTTAATTTCTTCTTGTCGAACCTCACAATCACTTTACAACCACTCTCCCATACAAAGCTCCAAAAATTGGAGGAATCAACTTCAGCTACTAGGCTGCTGACTATCATAAACTTTCTTTTCACATGGTATCCATCCACACAATTCGCGGAAAATATGTCGAACCTGGTGCTCATGACGACCGATTGGCGCCTCCTTTTTCTAGGTCTATTTTCCCATAGACCTTCATCCTCGAACGATATGCGGTTGATGAACTCATGCTCACTTTCCATAACATCTTGAAAGTTGGAACGCACTAAAATGATTTTCGGGAATACTAATCTTTGAAGGTCACGTTCACCGTTATTTCTACCTTTCTAACGTAAGCTTATAGAACTACACTGCATATCGTTGTTTCTTACTATGATTGAACGACATCAATTATAAATTATATTGAGTCTATCCATTAGGCCTTAATAGAATGTAATTCAGGTAAATAAAGGATCTGAAACGTAGGTACTGCGAATACGCAAACATAAGTATTGAAGTTGTAGGTAAGTGCGTAAGCACAATACATAGTATTTAAGGGTAAGCTTAAGGTAAAATAAATAAAATACTGATCTATCTATATATATTATAACACTTATCTAGCTATATATTTAGATTCTGTATTTACTGAAATAACGTAAGTTATGCCCTTTCATTACATGATAGAAAATAAATATGTATAACGGCCGTTTAATCGATACCTAATACATCTCGACATGCCGATGCTTTTTATTGCTTCCCTTATCATAAGTTTATGAATTACTTGATCATTTGCTAGTGGCGGCTTAACATAAACAACAACAAACAGACTACGAGATAAGCATTCAGTTTTCCTTACACGCTGTTCTGTTTTTTTTTAACTGACATTCGTAGACAGGCGAAGGTATTTTCTTTCTCTTAAGCTTGAGACCTCGGCTGGCTAATTAGATTAGCGCACTGTGCTAATCCTAATTCAGTTAACTACTATAAAATCTATGTAAGCTACTATTCGCTAGTTGCTGTAAATTAGTTAACATTGTGCAATTGTTTTAATAAACCTAAAAGCCGCAGATACCTAAAAATACTGTTTTTCAGTGGTTAGCAACAATATTGTAACAGTTAGCAACCATGGTATTTTCCATGACGTAAAACCGGGTAGGTCACGTATTCATAGCGAATATAGGATTATAACAATAATTAAGCCACAAAAATAATCTCGTATGCGTCAAGTCATAAGGAAAAAGACTAACTATAAATCGAGGCACAGTAACAGTAATATTACATTAAGTTTCTGTACATACATCAGTAAGTACACTAAACATTAAAATGGGGGCTGAAAATTCGAAAGCGCTGAGCCTGAAAAATTTTATTAAATTAATTAATGACGACAAAGCCACCACAATTTTTTGCAAAGAGCACAACAAAATCATGAAGAAGAAAATCAAAGAAACGTGGGGTCCAGCATTGGAAATCGTTAAAAACAACGGATTCGAAGACGCACCGTGTTATGACCACAACCGCGTGGTGATATCAGAAGACGAAAGCTCCGAGGCCTCCTTAAACGCGAGCTATATTAATGGCTTCAAACACCCGAAAAAATATATATGCTCTTCGGCACCCTCAGAGAAGACAACTAGTACCTTCTGGAGGGCCATATGGGATCATCAGAGCGAGCTCATCATCATGCTATGCAAGCCTGTTGAAAATGGAGTTAACCAATGCTACCAGTACTGGAGTCCAGTAGAAGGAACAGCTGTGGAATTTGGAAGGCTTAAGATAGAAACGCTTGAAACTTATTCGCAACGATCGAACTTTCAAATAACACACCTTCATGTGACACACGAAGCTGGAGGCTCCCTGAAAGTTACTCATCTTCTTTTTGACAAATGGCAAGAGCATAATATTTCTGCAGTAGAGTCTGACTTTCTGGAGTTGGTAATGACGACAAGGATGTGTGGTCGATGGATGGCCAACCAAGAGTCACCCAGTGGGAGCTGCATGTATCCAAGACGACCAATAGTGATTCATTGCAATAGTGGGTTGAATAAATCAATGGTGTTTTGTGCAGTTGACATCTGTATATCTTCATTTTTAGAAACGGGTAAGGTAAACCTATTTTCCACCGTTTGTAAGCTAAGACGTGAAAGATACAACTGTTTGTCTAACGTTAACCACTATGTATTTTGCTATTCTATTTTGGATCGTTATATTAGGCTATTCCACAGATATTGGTAATTGTTATTGTTAATTTTATAAAATTATCTCTAAGGTATAATAAGTTGCTTTCTGTATGTAATCAGTATTTTTATAATAAAAGTTTTATAATAGTAAATTGAATATCATTGAAGTTTTCTTAGTCTATAAATAGACAGCTTAAAAGTTATGTAGAATATTAACTCAGAATAGTCAAAAATCAACTCTGTTAATATCTTATACATTTCGTAATAGTTAAAAGACAAATTAAACTATTAAATTATTATGAAGACGGACGACAATTCATATGTTTTTATCTATGTGTCGTCATAACCTGAACTCTAGGCGGCGCACGCTACCGGCGGCGCCGCACTGTCTAGTCTAGAACATTAATTTTGGTTTACTTTCCTCATCAAAATACGCTAACTAAACGTGAAAACATTTTTTAACACCGTGTGTAACCGAGTTAACGTGATATATCTTTCCGCTCTGTAAACAGGAACGTGCCCCAGTTTATACACTACTTGTTTGAAATTTCAGAAGTATGTAAAGCTATTATGAATGAGCTTTAAGTTACTTTGGCGTTCATATGCATGTAATAAAAAAAGAAGATTATATGAAGTTTTTTAGAATTTTTAAAGAGTGGAGGATCGGTGGAATTAAATTGCAAAGAATAAGGGTGGGACTTAAGGGTGAGTCCGCAAGTCAAAAATGTCTGGGTCCTCTTTAGGATGAGAAAAGAAGATTATATGAATATTTTTAAGAATTTTTAAAGAGTGGAGGATCGGTGGAATTAAATTGCAAAGAATAAGGGTGGGACTTGGGAGTGAGTCCGCAAGTCAAAAATGTCTGTGTCGTCTTTAGAATGTGAGGAGAGAGCTCACTGAATTTTTTTAGAATTTTTAAAGAGTGGAGGATCGGTGAAATTAAATTTCAAAGAATAAGGGTGGAACTTGGGGGTGAGTCCGCAAGTCAAAAATGTATGGGTCGTCTTAAGGATGAAAAAAAAAGATTTTATGAATATTTTTAAGAATTTGTAAAGAGTGGAGGATCGGTGGAATTAAATCGCAAAGTATAATGATGGGACTTGGGGGTGTGTCCGCAAGTCAAAAATGTCTCGGTCGTCTTAAGGATGAAAAAAAAAGATTATATGAATATTTTTAAGAATTTTTAAAGAGCGTAGGATAGGTGGAATTGAATTTTAAAAATTGAGGGTGGGACTTGGGGGTTAGTCCGCAAGTCAAAAACGGTATTAAAGATTTGGCCGCAATATCGTATGTGATATTTTTGAGTAATATTTTTCATTTTCCCATATTGTTATAAATATAATTGAATATTTTAACTGTAATTATATGCATAAGGGTGGAATATCGAGGGGTGAGTATTATCTGTACCGAAATTGTTATTCCCAATCTCAGAAGTCCCGAGATACCTCACTGCGTCATTTTCTAGGCCAGTCAGCCATTTTAACAATCTAGATAATTTTCTTCGTTATCTAGATAATTTCGTTCAACTGAACGTTCGGAACTACAGGTACATATTCATGCGTCCTCCTTCTATCTAGCCTTCGTGGTTTGAAAAGATTTATTTATAAAAACTTACATTACAAGAGATGAATATCTAAGGGATGGAAACCGAATCGATGATAGATTTCCAGGATAAGGCGCTTTTGTTGGGCAATTTCGGAGTCGATTCTAATTATTTCTTCTTGAACAGCAGAAGAACGGGGTAAGTTCATCATCTGCTCCTTAATTCGTTTTAAACCTTCAATTCTCTGAAGGCGCACTTTTATTTCTGTTTTTGTGAGTGATGTCATGTATTCCATATTTTGCTGTAGAAAGAAACAGGTTCTTGAGTGCATGTTCATAAAAAAACTTCAAGCTGAACTGACGAAAAAATAAAATTAGTATGCTTACATTTTGTGCCATTGTGATTTTTGGAAGGTGTCGATAACAATAGTCACTTGATTTCTTATCAACACACGTCGTTTCTTTGAGAAAATTCGTTTATAACTGGCAGTTGCTGGGTGAAGATAAGATGACTGAACTAGTTATCAAAAATATTCATGACCTAGTTATCGGATATCATCGAAGGGGTCAGAATTGCTTTTTTTCAGGTAATTTTATATTCGACTTATAAAATAGCTGCTTATTAATGATATGGAAAGTAAAACTCAAATAAGTGTTCTTAAACATTTAATAATTAAAAAACTGAGTCACAACAAATGAATATCCATGGGAAAGAAATTACTGCTACTGTAAATCCTAATCAGCGATTGTTTATAACTTTCAATGTCACGGTCGATTTGACTTATCTCATTTCTTCTACTTGCGGAATCCGTCTGCTGAAACAATTTATCCTTTTTTTGGCTCAACACATAGATCCTGTCTCGGAACACTTCTATTTGACGACGCTGAGCTCCAGTGAGTCGACCAGGTGGAAATGGCTGGAAAAAAAATTAACATTTGTTGAACCAAGAAAAAATAAATCTCTCTGTAGCCTAAATCAAAAATTTCAATTTTACTTCCGGGAAGATGGTGATCAATATATTTACAAACTCGGTATGGATGAAACAGCTAAATCTGTGAAACACTTTTATGAAAAAAAAAAGTAGTGTATACTTATACTTCGTATCATTTTGATTTCAATTCACTGGAACGTTTTGCAAAAACAGGACTGAATGCCCAGCAGTGTCTAGACAGACTCAAACTCTGTACGGCTACCGCACGCTATATGCGATACCAAAAATAAGAATTGCATGCCATTATAATGTCGGCTGGGAGCAGCCTTTATCCTGTTACGTGAAGAAGTGGAACGCTTCACGTAATAAATAATCCTTAACTCCCACTCTTTCCTGCTTCACAGTATTAAATAAATGGACGGCGGAGCTCGAAGATTGTCCTAGCTTGGGCGGTGTTCGCGTGTTGTGCCCAATGAGTGACTAGGTTCGATTCCGAGTCAGAGCACAACAACCACAATAAGTAGTACTAATTTCATTGTATTTTCACTCAAAATTCATGAAAATTAGTCATAAAATTATTAAAAAAAAAATTTTTTAAATGTATTTAATGCTGTGAAGCAGGAAAGAGTGGGAGTTCGCAAATCTTCCTATGAGGGAGAAACTTCCACTTCTGGTCACCTCATGGAAGAAATTTTCACCTTTACTGTTACTTATTGTCAGTATTTTCTTCAATCCATCTGTGAATTTTGATAGCTCCATTTCTCCAAAAGTTTCTGGGTCAATCCGTCTGCGCGTATAAAGTGTACAGCAAGTCACAATGTCGGCTAATGGATAATTCAAAGACCCGTTTGTGTCTCGCACCAATTTAACGATTTACATATTATTATTGTAGCCTGTGTTCGCTTGAGTTTTGTGTTACTGTTAAAGGCTATCACTAGTGATGTGAAATGACCATCATTTAAAGTTTTGATCACAAGACGGTCCGCTGACGGTCTTGTGACTGACGGACCGTCAGACTTTTTTTTGTCACAAATTTCGTCAGTCGCATTTAGCTAGATGAGCTAGATGACAATTTGTGACCGTCACGAGATTTTGGTCACAAATTTTAGCTTGGTCACAAATTTGGTCAGTCACATCTAGCTAGATGATTCCTGACGGTTTTTTTGAAAAATAATTTTTATTTACTAAGAGTAATTTTTTAACAGCTTTTCAGAAAGAATAATTCGTTATTAGAAAATAAATATTTTAATTTTTATCAGAAATTATTCTTTTTCTCATCAAAATTTTAAAAATTATCCTAATATAAGTCAAAAAATCGGTAGATGTCATATTTCATCGGTACATGCCACATTTCATTTGGTTTTTAACTTCCGTAGGCATTTGAATACTAATTATTTTGTTGATACATACAATTAGATAAATTCTGATTATTTTTCGAATTCGAATAAATTGCTTTAGTGGGTGTCTTTAAACAGTCTTTAACGAAGATATTTATATGCAACTTGTGTCTATAAATATGCGCAGCCGCAACTAGTATAATTTGCATTTAGACACGCACAACGCTGAGTATAGTTCGGATATGCTATCACATATTCAAGTGTGTATTGCGTCATTTAAGGGGACAATCCACATCAATTTATTGGAAAAATAGTTTGTTTCGCTAAATAAAAAAATAAAAACAATTAAATCTTCGTTCATTGAACTTATACATTGAATGACTAAAACTGTTTAAATCTTTGACTTGCTGATCAATACTTAAATACCTCTTACATATAACTTTACGTTAATGACTGCTCATAGTTTATGAATGTTGATTCAGTTCTCTTATACATAATGCCATTAATATTAACTGGCTGTTATTTGTTCAGTCATTCTGTTCGGTTTTTGAAAAGCTCTTTAGAATATCATAAAAGTATTCTATCAACACCCTCATAATACATTGAATAATCGCAATTTGTTTATTATTTCAATTCAACTAAACAATGAAAGTCTCTTCATAAAATTCCATTCGAAAAAAACTAACTATAACTTGATAATTTCTAGGAATTTGTATGATGATTTATTGGATTTTTTTTAATGCACATGGAAGAAATATTTACTTATATTTCACCACGTAAGCATTCGAAATAGACTGAAGACATTCAAGTTTTCCTAAATTTAAAGATTAAAATAATTTCTTGAAATGTTATAAAGCATTTCGCTGTTATTACAGTATTTTATTCAAAAAAAAATTCGTCAACACTATAATAAGCCTGTGCTATCAAAAAGCTTTTTAGTTTAACCAAGAACACAGAGTTGCTCGGTGCGTCTCTAATGTCAGCCGAAATTGAATTATAGATTTTGGGACCCATGAATTGGACACATTTTTGCGACTTAGTTAGCCTGCACCTCGGTACCCTCAGCTCGTTACGGCTTCTGGTGTTATGTGAGTGGACATCACTATTTATAGAGAAGTCGCTAAGATTGAATCTGACTAGTTTAGCGATCAGGAGTATAACAAGTGATGGAAACGTTATTATTTTAAGTTTTATGAATAATTCTTTCGCGGGGTGGTCCCATTCTACTCCCGAGATAATACGGATGGCGCGTTTTTGTACTCTGAACATCCTATCTCTGTCAGCGGCCAGCCCCCATAGGTCAGCCCCATAAGAAAGGAGAGAGTGGAAGTAGCCGTAGTAGGCTTTCTTTGTGTTATTAAGATTTAAACTTGGTCTAAGTCTCTGTAAGGCATAACAGGCAGATGACAACCGGGAGTGTGTAAAGTCGATATGGGGTGACCAGGTAAGGCCCGCGTTCACCATAAATCCGAGATACTTAACCTCGTCAACCTGAGGGACAGGTATGCCGCTGCAAAGAATCTCCAACTTAGGGTTAATTATGCTATTTAAATTAAACTGAATTATATTGGTTTTATCAACATTCAGTTTCATGCCATTGGCAGTGAACCATTTTGCAATTTCGTTCATTACATTTTGAAGTTTGGCGTTTAGCTCGACTTGTTTGTTTGCGCATACAATTACACAGCCATCATCGGCAAACATTACATATTCAGCCAAGGATGAAGAGCTGGTGAAATCATTCATTAGTAGTTAGTACTAAAAAAAGGAAATTTCCCATAACTGGGGCACTGCGTAGTCACCAATTTTTTGTAGTTCAGAGCGTTCTTTTTTTACAAATGTGAGCTGTTCTCGGTCTTTTAGAAATGATTTTATGATTTCAAGAAAAACACCAGTAACACCGTAGTGGTTCAGCTTTTCAATAAGGAGGGAGTGGTTGACCAACTCGAAGGCACGCGACAGGTCACAGAATATCGCGGCGACCCGTCGCCCGCCGTCAAGGTGACGCATCACCCTATTTATTACGTCACGTGTTGCATCAATAAGTAGTAAAGTAGTGTATGTTGGTCGTTTTCAACCGACTACCAAAAAGGAGATGGTTCTCAATTCGACTGTATGTTTTGTGTGTGTGTGTGTGTGTGTGATTTTCATGATTCTTTTTTAGGGTTCCATACCCAAAGGTTAAAAACGGGACCCTATTACCAAGACTTCGGTCTCCGTCCGTCCGTCCGTCTGTCACCTTAAAATTTCATGAACCGTGATAGCTAGACAGTTAAATTTTCACAGATGATGTATTTCTGTTGCTGCTATAACAAAATACTAAAAATTAGAAAAAGTGAAAGTCTCCATACAAAAAACGTGTTTTTGTTTGAAACGTGAAAAAACTAGCGCCATCTAGTATGATAGTACGGAACCCTATGTGTTCTGACTCTGATGATGGTATGGAACCGGTCGCACTTGGCCGGTTTTTTTATTATTCGATTTACCAAAATCTGTGTAGTATTTTTTTTAGAAATTTAAGTTAAACCAAAAATAATAATGGAAAATTATGGAAGTCGGTTTTTTTAACGTGTATATCGTTTCCAATTTTATGGATGCTTTATCGATCTCGTCTCGGTTTTGAAAAAAACCAGTGTGCTTTTAAACTTCTTTAGCTCCATCTATATGTATGAAAGTAAATACTTAGTCTTCAGAAAATAATCAAATCTTTTTTGTCTTATGGAGGTATGGACAGTTTACAAAAAGAGTTTTATTATCCTCTGAAAATGATCAAATCTTTTTATCATAAATGTTTATTTTGATTGTTTTGACAGCCGATATTGTAGCCTTGGCAACCGATATTGTTGGTAAACAAATATTAATAGTATCTCTCTTTCTGTCTTCACTAATTTATATATCCCTCTCAACTTCCGTTCGCCTCGCCCGATCCCACTTCCGTAACACTCTCGTCGAGCATCCACCAGCTTACTCCCCAAGCACAGTATATATATTAGTACTAACGTACAGTATGGGCACTCCCTGCCGCTCTCTAAATTCGACCTCACCCCCCCGTCACTCAGATTGGATGTAGATTGGGTACCAAACGTAAAGGACGAGCTACGCAAGCGCGATAAACGTCACTTATATTTACTTTGCGCGCCGCTGTGATTTCGTACACCGGAATAAAAAGCAACTAGTTACCGAACGTAAAGGACGAACTACGCATGCGCGATTAACGTCACTTATATTTACTTTGCGCGCCGCTCACCGCTCGACGCCAATAGGCGGCCGCGGCGTCTCAGCATGCCTCGTACGTATCATGATTGGCTGACCACCAATATTATACGACCAAATCTAAGAACAATCAGTTCCTATGAATCTTCATACTAGCTGTATCTTTTTTTTTAGAAATGTAGTTCCTTTATGTATTTCATATGTCAGATGTCAGTTCAAAGAGTAGTGTTATATACCAGTGTCAGTTTGTTATTGTGGCTTGTGAGATATTTTGTTCGTGATGATTGTTTGTAATAATTTGATTAGATGGTGTGAAAGTATGAGTTGTATAGAAATATCTAGTGGTGTGATATTATAAAATGTGATCTCGGAATTATAGATTGAGATTGACTATTATTGTAGGTTGCTAAATGAGATTGTTTCACGGACAAAAGCTCCTGTGTTTGAAGAACAAATGAACAATGTTATCCATGTAAGTTAATTAATCATGTAAGATAACTGTTGATTGTTGCTTGCAGCACAGTATATATATCTTGCAGTGTGCATGCAGTAAATAACTAACAAACATTTCGTGACCAATACCGCCGGTGTGATTCAACCCTACCTGCATTCTTGCCTATAGATACGTCAGTTATAATTATGTATATCATTTCTCGCTCGTTTGTATGGAGTGTCCGGGGTGTGCCCCAAGTCAAGCGTGCGTAAAGAAGTTTTACTTCAAAAATCCACAGAGCCCGCTCAGCCAACCGAGGACTGTCCCCACCAATTCGGCTACTACAAGCTCGGTGACGCGCGCAACTGCAGCGGCTTCCGGAACTGCGTGAACGGCGTAGGATACGACTTCACCTGCCCCGAGGGACTGGCCTTCAGCTCCGAGACCTACCGCTGCGAGTGGCCTGACCAGGTTGCCGATTGTGACGCTGAAGGTAACATCATATCCCACTTTCCTTTTAATTGAAAGGTCTACTGCAGTTACTGGAGAGATGGCGGCGGCGTCACGAATAAATTTACCTACCCTGTAAGGCGGCCATTAGCTTTAAGATTAATGGCTGACCAGGTCACAAATTTCACGAGTTTTAAAGATCTAGAAGTAGAATTCCCAAATATGACTATGAGTGATACTAGGGTAAAACCAGGATATTTGCCCCAGGGGTATATAGTTGCCCCGATTGTAATTACTCTAATTTTGCCGATAAAAGTGCAACTAAGTTGACCACGTCTCAAGTCTCTGTGCGATTGCACAGAAAGGCAAAAAGCGATCAAGTTTTTGCGGAATAGATGTCATGTTTCTCGGCGGTACATCTATCCTAAACGTAAATTTTTAATGGATTAGGCAACTATCCCCTATGTGGGATAGATGTTCCAAAATATAGAGGTTTGCAAAAATCGCTAATACTCTAGAATTATTAAAGATAATGTTTTTTACTCTTCATAAATTTGTAGGTGTAAAGGTAAAGTACCAGCCAGTTTAACAAACTTAAGTATTTTGGTTTTTGTTCTGAGAGATATAGAGTGATTTCAAAAAGTGTGTCAACTATCCGGCTTTTACCCTACTCGTAAATGTAGTACCGAGCTTTGGTCGGAAAAGGAAAAAAAATACCTAAAAGTAAAAAAAATACGAGTACAATACAAAGTGATTCGACACAACCGGGAATCGAACCCATGATCTACAAGAAGTCCAACGCTTTGATCACTGCATTATCGCATGTATAGGGTGTAACAAAATTGGTGTAGGTCCCGATATTATCCGGGGCTTCTACTCATCATACTGAAAAAAACATGTTCTATGACTTTGCTGAAATCGCAAAAAAATAACTCTAAAGAAATATAAAAATACAAATCGTTCGCCGATCGACCAATTTTCTTTATTTTTGTATGGAGGGTCCAATTTTTTTTTTTTAATTTACTTAACCGGCTCCGTGGCGTAATAGTTATGTCAATTAGCTTCACATCAGGAGGTCGCGGGTTCGATTCTCTGCGCAGTCTAACTTAGTATGACTTGGTTTGATTGGTGGTAGGGCATTTTCTTAACCCGCCTGGCTAGCTACTACCATCTTATCTAAGTCTTGCCGCCAAGCGTCAATGTTAACAGCGTTGATGTGTTCCGGCTTGAAAATAAGATAGCCAGTTCCCCATTGCGTTAGGGAATCTTGGTAAGCCTGCTTCCATCTTCGATATTATCGTCACTTACCAACAGGTGAGATGATATCAAGGGCTTACTAATTGTAAATTTAAAAAAATGTGTTCCTTGGGGAAAGTTGTTTGATATGATAAGTAGAACCCCATAACGGGTCCTACACCATTTTTTTACACCTGTATGTATACCCAGTGCAGAGAAATTGACATTTTTTTTGCACGGAAAACTCGAATAATCGCGTTTTCCTAGAGATAATACCTAGCTATATAAATTTTCGCCCCCAAAATGGGGGATGGATAGAATTTCATCGAAATTTTCGAGATCTCAAAATATTGCTCGTTTTACATTATGATTATAGAGACTATTTGTATTCCCAAAAATATAAGACAAATAGGTTTACGAAATACATGGCTTTTATATCATAGTTTCTATGCCTGTCTTCGAGGGTACGCAGTGCGCCAGCCACAAGCGACTCGTGAGCGTGGAAAAAAGTAGGTAGCCTTTAAGTTAATCCAGGTCCTAATCTGTCTACTTACCAAATTTAAACCAGATCCGTTTAGCTGTGGCGTGATTGAATAAAAAAACATCCATCTATCGAACAAAACTTTCACATTTATTATAATTCATCATATCAGCCGAAGGACGTCTACTGCTGGACATAGGCCTCCCCCCAAGGATTTCCACGACGACCGGTTCTACGCTGCGGCTTCCCGCAACCTTCACCAGGTCATCGATCCACCGAGGGAAAGGCCTGCCTACGCTACGTTTTCCGGTGCGCGGTCGCCACTCGAGAACTTTACTGCCCCAACAGCCATCTGTTCTACGAGCTATGTACCCCGCCCACTGTCACTTAAGTTTAGCAATTCTGAGAGCTATGTCGGTTACTTTGGTTCCTCTACCGATCTCCTCGTTTCTGATACGATCACGCAAAGAAACTCCGAGCATAGATCGCTCCATTGCCCTTTGGATAACCTTGAGCCTTCTTATGAGGCCCATAGTAAGCGATCATGTCTCCGTATGTCATCACTGGCAACACACACTGGTCGAAGACGGTCTTGAGACACTGCGGTATCTGGGACGTAAAATTATTGAGAAACTTTCCGAATGCTGCCCAGCCGAGTTAGATTCGACGCTTAGTCTCTTTCTCTAAGTTGGACCTACCTTACTGGACTGTTATAATAATTAGAGTGACTTAACAATTAGAACATATGCTAACAGAGGAGTATTGGCGTTGAAAGTCCATGGTGCAGCAAATCATTAATATGTGTCCTTATTTTTACCAGCTTTCCTCGGCTTCCGATGTCCAGAGGTACCAACTGCAAGGGAGTTAGGCCCTCCAGCCGGATACAGATTCTACAGGTACATGTTAACCTTTTTACTATTGTCTGCGTTTAAATACGCCTTTTGAAGCGTAATAATAATTAGTTAAAAGTTAAAACTAAAATGGTGAACACTGGTCTTACTTTTTTTATCCACAATTGATAAGCCCTTGACTCCTGATGGTAAGTGACGATGATGTTCAAGGTGGAAGGGGGCTTTTAACCGCATCTATGGCGTAATGGTAACGTCCATTAGCTTCACATCAGAAGGCCGCGGGTTAGATTCCCGGAGGAGTCCAACTTTCTTTGACTCGGTTTGGTTGGTGAAAGGGCATTTTCTAAGGCCGTCTGGCTAGCTACCACCATCTTATCTAACTCTTGCCGCAAAGCATCAATGTTAACAGCATTTATGTGTTCCGGCTTGTATACAGGGTGTAAAAAAATTGGTGTAGGGCCCGTTAACAGGTTCTACTCATCATACTTAACAAATTTCCCCAAGGAACCCATAGTCATATCTCCAAAAAAAAATTGACCCTCCATACAAAATTGGTCGATCAGCTGATCGATTTGTATGAAGAGTAAAAATATTTTTTTGCGATTTCAGCAAAGTCGTAAAACAAAAATTGTTCAGTATGATGAGTAGAAGCCCCAGTTAACGGGACCTACACTAATTTTGTTTTAACCTGTATACAAGCCGGAACACATCAATGCTGTTACCATTGATGCTTGGCGGCAAGACTTAGATAAGATGGTGGTAGCTAGCCAGGCGGGCTTAGATAATGCCCTTCCACCAACCAAACCGAGTCATACAAAGACTGCGCCGTGAATCGAACCCGCGGCCTTCTGATATGTAGCTAATGGACGTTACCATTACGCCACGGAGGCGGTTAAAATGTTATCTTACTAATGAGAATCATACATAACATAATATTAACTAGTATTATGTACTATCTCGGTCACACGTTGATTTGCTGGCATCTATAAACGTGGTAATATTACAGATTTTCGTTATTTTTGACGTCAATTACTCTCAAACGATGTAAAACCCAAGGTTAAAAAAATTCCCTTAATATTGATGATGATGTTCCTTGAAGTCAAAAGCTATTAGAAACACTATTGAGCAGTTTTGGCTCGATAGAAAAAAAACACAGAAATCTAGTTAATATTTGAAAGTATATATTAAAAAAAAATTACAACTATGTTTGTTATGATAATACAAAGTGAGTAATGTTATTATTTTTTATACTAATGTAGTTTTTGATGGAAATGAAAAACCATTGAAAAATTTAAAATGTATGGTTATTTTCTTTACTATTTACACGTGAAGAAAAAGACAGAGACAACTGTTCCAATCGATACCTCGCCTTAAGGCTCCTCCGTCCCTAAAATTGGCAACTCGATTCACGATGTTTCAAACATCGCACGAAATACCTTGGGAATAAAGTTCATGTCAGGTCGTACTGCAACGTGGCTGTTACATCGGTATAAGCCTTAAAGTATCTACTCTAAGCAACCGTCTCCGTGGCATAATGGTTAGCCCATTCGCTTAACACCAGGACATATATTATTATTTTTTATTTATTCCCGACATTTTCTAAGCCCGCCTGGCCAGCTACCACCATCTTATCTAAGTCTTGCCGCCAAACATCAGTGTTAACAACATTGATGTGTTCCGGCTTGAAGATAAGATAGCCAGTTCTCCATTGCGTTGGGGAATCTTGGTAAGCCCGCTTCCATCTTCGGCATCATCGTCACTTACCATCAGGTGAGATGATGCCAAGAGCTTACCAATTGTAAAAAAAAATCCTATCAGTTCTAGAAACTTTGACATTAAAGTGCCATTATCTTTGATAGTTGAAACTGGTTGGCTAATGGCCTTGTCTAGTCCAGTGGGTCAGTGGACAGTGGACAGTGGTGGTACGAAATGTCAGCAGATGAGCGGCGCGGCCAGATAGCGACCTTGCGGTTACATAACATCGTGGTTAGACATACCACCAGATAAGGTCACATAACTGCATACGTATAATATATATTTCATTAATGCTACAAAACCTTTTCTAGTAATTAATATCGTACTAATTACTAAAGTTACTTACTTACTAAAGCGTCGGTGGCTCAACCGGTAACGACTCGGTCCATCTAACCAGAGGTACCGGGTTCAAATCTGGACGGCCAATGTACCATTGAGTTTTTCAAAAAACTTACGTACATATCATTACCGATTGCTTTAATTGTGAAGGAAAACATCGTGAGGAAACCTGCACGCGCCTGCGAAGAAACTCGAAGGTTGTGTGTGAATTCGACCAACCCGCACTGGGCCCGCGTGGTCGACTAAGGCCTAATCGCCCTGATTCAGGGTAGGCTCGAGCCCCTCGGTGGGGACGTATATGAGCTGATATAATAATAAAAAATAATTACTAGAAAAGGTTTTGTAGCATTATTGAAATTGTTTTATCAATTACGTTTTTTTTTACCCGACTTGTAGCGCGGTGCGCGGTTATTCATTCTTCTTTCGTCCGATCTTCTTTTCAAGCGACTTCCAAAAAGGAGGAGGTTCTCAATTCGTCTGTATGTTTTTTTTTATGCACAATTGGTAAAATTGGTTTTTATGTGTGTTACCTCATAACTTTTGACTGGGAGAACCGATTTTTATGATTCTTTTTTAATTTGAAAGCTAGTGCTTCCCGTGTGGTGACATATAAACTTTATCAAAATCGGTGTAGTACTTTATTAGAAAATGAAAAAAAAAACCAAAAATAATAATGCAAAAGTGTACTAAGTTGTTGCGATGGAAGTCGGTTTTTTAACGTGTTTAGCGTTTTCAATTATCATACCATCTATTTATTTTCCACGCATGCGCTGTCAATCTATGTGACAATATAATTTTAAATTCTTTCCGAACACAATCACAAAAATTATCTAAATCTACAGTAATATTATAAAGAGGAAAGATTTGTATTTTTGTGTGTGTGTATGTATGTTTGTATTGAATAAGCTCAAAAACTACTTTGCCGATTTCAAAAATTCTTTCACCATTAGAATAATATTCACCCTGAGTAAGCTACATTCACCCTGAGTAACATAGGCTATATTTATTGCTAGAAAAGATTAGAGATCCTTACTAAATGTTTAGTAACGTAATCCAAGGTGTAAAAAAATGCCATAAAACATCTTTCGTCGCATGCGCTGCGGAAACTATTGATGATAGAACAAAAGTATGTTCTACAATATTAAAGAACATATCAATAACTACGAATTTCGCGATACTATATGTCCAACTATTATCGTTATTTCACAATAACCACTTATTACATTTTAAAAGTTGATAAAAATACCCATCAACATTAGACAATGTTATTCATACTTCTGTTTAAATCCTTATCCAAATAAATCATATTGTTTTTAAGACTGTTTCAATTCATTTAGATTAATTTTTGAATTGTTCAAATCGGCTATCCATTCAATAGATATTACAAATTTATAAGTCATAGAAATATAAAAAATAAACGCTATCGCGTTGTGTATGTTATTCATACCATTTTATTAATCCTTATCCAAATTTTGATAGATTAGGATGTTTATAAATTATAATGAAGGCTTGATACAAATCGAAAGCAAACTTTTGGAATTGAACGACAAAAATTGAAGAGACTTTGGGTTACCTTCTCCGAATCGCTCACTAAAAAATGTAGTTAATGTCATTACGAGCTGTACATACGATGTTAACGAGTAATCAGTATTTGTCAACTCAAATGTACCCAAGTTGGTGGCAGATCAAAAAATTGCGTTCGATGCTATAATTAAAAGTGTGGAAAATAACAAGGGTGGCGAATTTTTTTTTGGACGCGCCTATTGGAACAGGTAAAACCTTCCTTGCCAATTTAATATTATCCAAAGTACGACTATCTGGAAGAAAAGCACTGGCAGTTGCGTCTTCCGGAATTGCTGCAAGTCTATTAAATGGTGGGAAAACTGCTAATTCAACCTTTAAATTACCGTTGGCTGTTTCTTTAGAACAACAATCTGTAAGCTCAATCCGCAAAAATGGTCCACTGGGGAAGCTCTTACAGGACACTTCGCTGATTATTTGGTATGAGCGCACCATGAGCCATAGAGCTCATGTAGAAAATGTGGACCGAACATTAAAAGACATCAGACTCAGGCAATTTGATGGGGGGCGTAACCTTTGTGTTGACTGGAGACTTTTGCCAAACAGTACCGGTTATAACAAAAGCATCACGTGCCGACGTTATAAAAGCGTGCCTAAAATCATCACCTTTATGGAAATCAATAGGGAATTTTCTTATGACATATGTCACAACGTTCAAATAAATTTCAATAGATGGCGCTGATTTGCCTTGGTAATTTTTCTAAGAGACTTTTAAGTAAAATCTTTTTTCGTAGGTACTTATAATAAACAAAAAACTGAACAGCAGCAATCATTTTGTTTGACGTTTCTACTTTTGTTTATTTGTATTGATTTAAAGCAAATGAGTGTATCACAGATCACCGCATTTACACGAAAGTAGCAAGCTGGTGTATTTAGGTACGTGTTCCCTTGTGGAGTAAATAATAGTGTTCAGTAAATACGTGCCTTGAAGAACAAATGATAAGTATGTTACCTTTTTTTTAGTTTAAAATGACAAAAAACAATAACTGTTTTTGTATGTAAATCATATTGTTTTAGGAAAATGCGTGGACCATGTATTGTGTATGGGTGTAACAAAGATGGAGTTCACCAGTTACCAAAAGATGAAACAATAAAGGCCCAGTGGATTACAGCTGCTAAACTAGACACCAAACTAAAGACTGGACGGAGCATAAAAACATATACTTACGTTTGCTCTGAACATTTTCAAGACAATGATTTCTATTACACACGGCCACTGTTTGGTAAGTATACTTACCCCTTCACCCATAGCATAGAAAAAAAGAGCTTCTAGTCTGTTTTCTAATCCGTTCTGCATGCTGCTTGTTAAGTTGGTTTTGTATTGCAACATATACCTTTTGGTTTTTACTAATCATAAGTCATTTATTAGTTCCTTTTTTATGTAAAAATTCTTGTTTATGCACTTGTATTTTTTAGCTGGTGATAAAGGAAACAAGATATTAAAAAAAGGATCTATTCCATCAATCTTTCCTTGGACACTTTCTCAAACAAGGGAAGCTGATGTCGCTGAAGTAGAAGCAACAACAAGTTTTAGTATTGATGATTCTGAAGATCATGATGTTAGGTTTGATCCTAGTCTTGTAGTAAATGACTATTCTAAAAACAGTTATCCAATAAGATTCGTTGAAGAAATACCATTTATTGAAGTAGAACCAAATGACATAACTGAAGATCCTTTGGAGTTAAGCGATGCTGAGAAACAATCTGATACATCAACTAGTGACTCCTTTTGTCTACAACTAGATCATATAGATTCTGATTCTGTAGCTATGGATATTGAAGTAAGTGGTTTGGAACCCATTATTGGATCTTGCGCATCCCCTGTTCGTGAAATTAAAAGTTATAATGATATATCTGTACAAACTATCAACGACTCACCGGCTTTTAGTGTACATACATATAAAAATGACAACAAGGCGATACATTTCTATACTGGCTTACAATCATACAAAAAAATGCTTTTTGTTTTCACAAGCCTGGGCAACGATGTTCACCATTTGAAATATTTTTATGGCTCTCCACCTTCTTCTTTAGACCCGTTAGAACAGTTCTTTTTAACATTAATAGTATTACGGAGACATAAAACGTTTGAAGAATTGTCAATGATGTATTTAATATCAATAAAAGATGTATCAAATTTAGTAATAACTTGGATTCGATTCATGTCATTAGTGTGGAGAAAAATAGATTTGTGGGTTGGAAAGGAAACTGTAAAATCATATATACCGTTTGATTTTAATGACAAGTTTCCCATGACCAGAGTCATCATAGATGCTACAGAATGTCCTATAAAGAAACCTGGTTTGCCAAGGGCCCAACAGATAACTTTCTCATCTTATAAAAATAAAAACACAGTGAAGTTTCTATTAGGTATAACACCGAGTGGTTTGATAACCTATGTATCTCCATGTTATGGTGGCTCTGCGAGTGACCGACAAATCATTGAGAGGAGTGAAATTTTAAACAGGTTTGATCCTAACGATGAAATAATGGTTGATAAAGGATTTAACGTACAAGACATTTTTATATCATATGGGGTAAAAGTTAATATTCCAGCATTTTTCAAAAAAGGGAACCAAATTGGCCCTGAGATGCTAAAGAAGAACCGGAAAGTTGCAAGTAAGAGAATTCATGTAGAAAGAGCTATTGGGTTATTAAAAACATATAGAATATTGATTGAGCCTATGAATAATACAGAAATAATATTGTCAAGCGACATTGTTTTTATATGTGCCATGTTAACAAATTTTAGAACTAATATAATAAGTAAAAATGCATAGGTATTCATTAAAAAATCTTTAATATTTTTATATTGTACAAATGCTTTTATAATATAACCTATTTATAAAAGTGATTTATATTTAGGGTTCCTTACTCAAAGGTCACCCAAAGGGCAATGGAGCGTGCTATGCTCGGAGTTTCTCTGCGTGATCGAATCAAAAACGAGGAGATCAAAGAGGAAAAGCAAAGTCACCAACATAGCTCTCAAAATTGCTAAACTTAAGTGGCAGTGGGCGGGGCACAGAGAACAGATGGCTCCTGGGGTAGTAAAGTTCTCAAAGGCGATCGCGCACCGGAAAACGTAGCGCAGGTAGGCCTACCACTCGTTGGACCGGTGCCTGGTGAAGGTCGTGGGAAGCCACTGGAATTGGTTAGCTCAGAACCGGTCGTCGTGGAAATCCTTGGGGGAGCCCTATATCCAGCAGTAGACTTTCTTCGGCTGATATGATGATGACTCAAAGTGTTCCAATTGAACCTTTTTACTAAGCTTATGCTGTCCACCTATTCAACTTAAAAGGCTGTACCTATTGAATTTTCAGTGTTTTTTATATAGGGTAAACTAACAAATAATAAATATTAGAAAAATTAAAATTATAATATAAGAAAAAATATTTTTACAGTTTTTTGTTTTTGCTCTATCGTGAAAACAGTAAATATAAACGTGTTAAAATTATCGATTCTAATACTAATTCTTAAGTAAATCAAATATTAAATAAAAAAGAAAAAGTAAAAATAAGAATACAAGAAAAATTTTACAGTTTTTTGTTCTTGCTAAATCGTGAAAACGGTAAATATTGATTCTAATACTAATCCTTAGGTAAAACAAATATTAAATACTGGCCAAGTCTGAGTCGTTCTCGCGCTAACGATTCCAAACTTAATAAAAAGTCTACTGCTCTCATTGATGTCTTGTTAAGAGAAATCATTGTTGAACTCACGCCGAGAAGTGTGTTGGTAAGGACAGAGCGCGCTAAGGAGTAATCCTACTAATATTATAAATGTGAGAGTTTGGATGGATATATGTTTGTTACGCTACAACAGTTGAAATTTGGTAAGAAGGTAGAGAGATTAGGAACTGGATTAACATATCTATAGGCTACTTTTTTACCATGCTCAAAGCTAGTCTTGGATACATCATTCATCTTTCTTAACATAAATGTGTCAGTTACTAAATTTTAGGACTAATGTAAGTAATAGGTAAAAATTTATAGGTAAAGCCCATTCGCTTAGATAGTGCCATTCGCCCTTTGTAAATACCGACACAGCGCGTGCCGCCGCGTGTCAAAGAACGCCGCCTTGACCTCAAAAAATGCTGACACATGTGTATAACTTGATTTGTATCTGTAAATTGTCTATTAAAGTAGATTTAATTCTTGCATTTTGTTTAAACTAATGACACTATCTGAGCAAATTGACTAAGATACTAAAGTTAACATTTTATTTCATATTGTACAAATACTTGTGTAATAAAACCTGTTTATAAAAATTTTCATAAAAGTGGTTTAATTTATCAGTCATATTATAGATATATAGAAATCTTTTACAGTGTAGACAAAAAAATAAGCTGTATTTCTGTTTGTACACATCAGTTGTCCTTGTACTTGGTAAATAATCACTGTTTTTGTCCAATTTAAAAAGTCCACTTTCTTCACATAGATGTAAGTAGGGTATATTTTCTCCAGTAGCAGCTTTGTTTCTTGCTGTATATGGGCACTTTACTTCAATGACTGCATTGTCTCCTACAAGGCCATCAGGTGTGCACCCAAAATATTGCAAATCTGGGTGCACTATAATTCCACATTTCGATACAGTGAATCCTGTTTCTAAACAAAATTTTTGGATGGCAAATTTTTTCGTTTTTTAATCCATGTTGAATTGCTAGTGATGTGAATTCTTCATCTTTTAGCAATGCCTTGGCCAGCTTTTCTTTGTTGTTGTTTGGGCATTTACAAATTTTCCCAAAATCAGAACTCTGGAGTCTTAATTTTCTTTTCTGCTTCCAGAGTTTTCGGTCATTTTTTGTATTTTGCTGTAATTCCTCTTCTTCGATTTCGTTTAAAGTTAATGACTCCAGGTATCTTTTTTCCTCCGTCTTATTGAAGCTGAGCCATGGGCATTGTAACATTTTCTTGAGCACAAAAATTTATTGTCTGATTTATAAAATGTTCAGCATATTTATGAGAGCTTGAGCTTGATTCTTGAGAGCTACCGGGTCGTGGGTCAAATTCAGCAATCTTCTTTGCATTCTTGATTTTTAAATTCAAATCTTCAGCTTTGACAGGATTACCTGAGTAGATTGCTGTTGGGTGATGGAATGTCTGAAGGGTTGATGTGGAGCTTGTACTTCTTTTAATGTTTTTGTTATCAGTAAAATCAATCAGACCATATACTAACACTAGTACATGCTTACATTGAGCATATGGGCCCATTCCAGCTGCACACTCACATTGGCCTTCCATTATCACATTGTCTTTTGCCTTTATGGTCACATTATATGTGACAGACTTTCTCATTTCTCAAGAGCACAAAGCAGTTATAAAATACTCGCTGCCAAAGTAAGCTACACGACTCGTTTGCAAGTTGTACTGCTCTTCATACATGTTTTTTGAGCTTTTTAAATTTTCACGGTCGGCAAGCTGACTATAATGCTGTAGATCTTGCTCACATATAAGTGGCAGAACACTATCTGAGGTGACATCACGAAACAGATCAGCATTGGGTGTTTTAATATGGTACGATTCCTCTGGATCGTTAACTAAGCCACCAAAGATGGTGTCATAATCCCTTAATCTGCAACCAAAAAATATAAACAGGTTAAAAATAAAATTTCACTCATTTCAAATAAAGGTAAAATAAATTGTACAGCCACACTGAGCATACTTTCTTGTGAAGTCAGATACAAATTAACAATAAATACTCTAGGCTATATACAGTTATACTACCAAGTTTCATTAAAATCTATAGAGCCACTAGCTGTCCCGGCGAACTTCGTACCGCCTTACATTACATTACACTGCCCTGCCCTACCCTACACTACCCTACCCTACACTACCCTACCCTACATACACTACACTACACTACCCTACCCTACACTACTCTATACTACCCTACACTACACTACACTACCCTACACTACCCTACCCTACCCTATCCTATCTCTCAAGTTGGATCAAACTGCACATGGTGAGCGAATTTTATTATAATCGGTTAAGTGGTTTAGGAGTCCATTGAGGACAAACATTGTGACACGAGATTTATATATATTAAGATTTTTGACATTAAAAAAACACTGAGATATAAAAAGAACATTGTCCTAACCCAAATTTCACCCAAATCCATTCAGTAGTTTGGGAACTAGAGCAATGGACGGATGTAGACACACACACACACATTTTTTGTTTTTCTGCATCAAAATCTCAACTTTGATTTTGTTTACCTTCACAATACCTTCGTCACTCCTTTCTCACTCGAAAGTAAACAATAATTAGGAATACCTGTAGGTAATGTATGATTGTTGAATACTATCTTTATTTTCTATTACACCTAGCAGATGATGACCTCACACTTCCAAGATGTGGCATAGCTGTTGTGGTGAATCAGACTATTGTTAACAACCCATAAACGTCCCCACTATAGATCACTTTCTTTCTAAACGCGGGAAAGTCAGGCCATACTCTACAAACAGGGACTAACAGGTTGGTGCAAACACCATTTTCAAAAGTTTTTTAAGCCACCTGTAAGATATTCAACTAGTCTTAACGACTGCCATGTATTGAAATCAACTGGAACCAACAGCTTAACATGCCTTGCGCAGCACGTAAACTGTTGAGAAAAATGCTATGAACAGTCAACCCATCCAGATAGTGACCGTGCTTCAGGTCAGTTAACCTACGTGATTGACCCAACCAAGCTGTACAAACCAAGTTGTACTGAGCTACGAATGCTTCTCAATCAATTATGCTGAATCAAACTGTATTTTTAAGCGGGCCATACATGTTAGCTTGCAGATATAAATGCCATTTTTATAACAATTAAAAACGCCCTTGTTTTCCAATATTAAAATGGCTAAAAGTCTCCTAAAATATACTAAAACTAACCGAAGTTTAGCAAAATACACTAACCTTTGGACAAGAGCAGCTTTTTTCCCAGTAGTTTTGGCATTACGTTTCCGCAACTCCTCTTTAAGTTGCTTGAGTGTCCACGATCCATAGTCCTTCGCCATGACTTCCAAACAAGAAATCTATGTCTCACTATTAGGCACACAAACTCTGAACACACAGCTATGAGTCCTGTCTCTGAAACTGCAAAGTACCCATTGATGTGCACAAGACCACAACTGAAATACGGAGGAACCGAAGCTCGACTCGACGCCCCAGGAGTTTAAAAATTACACAAAATTAGGAAGAAACAAGTGGAAAATAAAACCAACAAGTAATTCGCAGTCATGAACTGGATTCTGGAATAAACACCACCACGGTCAACGATACTCGTCGATAACAGCAGTAACCACAGAGTGATCACTCTTTTTACCGAGGATTCTTTCTATCAAAAATACTGCTAAAATCTACCGAAACCTAAGCCGTATTTAAATACTATCTTTTGATGTTTTTTTAATTTAAAAAAAAATAGTTTTTATTGGCTTACAAGCAAGCAGAACATCTACACCTACAGGTTAGCTTGAAAATTCATATATAATTCTATTGCCCGAAATTTACTACAAAGGTAGAAATGTGCTGAAATTGGTCATACTGATGACATGATTGTGTTCTCAATATCAATGTTGCCAATTTTCTAATTCCCAATGTTGATCAGCGCCATCTAGTTGATTTTTGTAAAAGTGGTGGAAAATTCCCCATTGAAATTCTTAATTTTCCCACAAATATGAGAGCACATTTGAGTAATAACCATAATGGAAATTTCTCAAAAAAATACTTTAACTTGGAAATGGAAAATTACCATCGACAGTTGCAAATAGCCCCCAAGTATTGTTAGACAATGAATAAGTCTTGCCGCCAAACATCAGTGTTAACAACATTTATATGTTCCGGCTTGAAGATAAGATAGCCAGTTCTCTATTGCGTTGGGGAATCTTGGTAAGCCCGCTTTCATCTTCGGCATCGTCGTCACTTACCATCAGGTGAAATGATGCCAAGGGCTTATCAATTGCGGATTTAAAAAAAGGTAGGTATCTTATCGTTATGTTATGAACTTTAAGCCTTTAAATTGAACTTATCTTATGTCGCCATTTTTTCAGTCACCCGCTGGGTCTCGCCTCGCTAACGATTTTATTAGCTGGTCTGCTTACTGATCATCGCCCTGATCTTGTACTTACTAATCCGCTAAATAAAGTCTTAAGTACTAGTCCACTTGCAGAATTAAGAAATACCTTCAATTAAGTAAAGAACTGGATTCGGGCAGCACTTAACCGGATGTTGTTTTTTTTTAAAATTTGTATATAAGAACACATACATTTAAACTTAAAGAAAGTAGCTTAAATTTTCATTGTAGTCCTGTAGTTTCCTTAATTAAGTACTTAATTTAGTATTTAGTAAACATTTGGGCACAATAATTTGTTAGTTGTTATTTAAATGTAATATGTCAACAGTTGTTGATATCCTTATGTTTAGCAGTGGACGTCATTCGGCTAATAATTATGATGTTAATGGCGTAACGGCTAGGTCCGCTACCTCCTGTCCGGGAGGTCGTGGTTCGAATCCTACTACGTACCAAAGTGTTTTTTTAATTTCGAATTCATATGTACGTTTATCCTACTCTCTAACGGTGAATGAAAACATCGTTAGAAAACCTGCGCACGCCTGAGAAGAAGCTTGAAGGTTGTGTGTGAAGTCGACCAACCCGCACTGGGCCCGCTTTGTCGACTAAGGTCCGATCGCCTTAATTCAGGGTAGACTCGAGCCCCTTGGTGGGGACGTATATGAGCTGATATGATGATGGAACGAGGGATGGGAAACTTCGAGCATAGAGTTTCCCTTTGCGATCGAATCAGAAATGAGGAGATCGATAGAAGAACCAAGGTAACCGATATACTTAACTTACAGAATCCCGAAACTTAAGTTGCATTACGTGGGGCACATAGCTCGTAAAAGGAGTAGTAAATTTCTAGAGTGAAGACCGTGCACCGGAAGACGTAGCGTAGGCAGGCCTCCCATTTAGTGAACGGACGACCCGGTGAAGGTCGCGGGAAGCCGCTGGCTGCGGGCAGCGCATTACATGTAAACAGAAATTTGTATAATATGACCACGAGGAAACGGCGTAGCTATTTGTAGCTGCTATTTTACGCCAGCGAAAATTAGCTTCGTGTGAGCGCGCACGAGCTAAAAATCGCTGACCGAAAAATAGCCGCTATAAAATTAATCATGTTACCGGTTGTCTTAGAAATCCTTGGGGTAGGCCTATGTCCAGCATTGGACGTCTTACGCTTGATGTGAGGGTCAATAGTGGGCATTTGCGCCTTATTAATAAATACTAATTCTTCACGTTTCGTTGCATATTTCCAGGTCTGACATAAACTGCCAGAAGTACTTCATCTGCATCGAGAACCGGCCCCGCGCGCTGAGCTGTGGTGGCGACTCCGCGTTCGACGAGCTCACTTCAACCTGCGTAAGCGCCGACGACGTGGCAGCATGCCCGCCCGAGCTGCGCGCGCAGGCTGCGCAAGCGCGCGAGGTGGAGCAGCAGCGGCTGGCCAAGCAGATCCAGATTGACGCGATACCGTTTAAACAGAGAAGGCGGTTCAACTGATTTGTATTTTTTTATTTTGACCTCGTAACGCCCAGGGTCCTAAGGACCAAAGTCAATTAGTCATTCAGCAGAACAGGGGTAATTTAAGCCGTAATATGACAAGTTCTGCAAGAATTTTATTTTAGAAGTAAAACTTCTTAATAAGAAAACCCAATTAATAATAACTACCAACACAAACATAATGCTGAGACCTTACGGGGTGCAATTTGTGGAAGCCATACAATGATATATAATGTTACTATCGTAACATGTTGTTATCGTATTTTTCATCTCACTGAAGCCATATAAATGTGGAAATCTTAGAATACAGAAAGAACCCGCTTACGGCGATAAAAGTGAAACAACTTTACACTTTTTTTAAGAATATATTAACGTCTCTGGGTACAAAAGCCCTTTTTAAAACGGTCGTCGTGTATTTAATCTTCATTTGCATTTTGACAATGCTAGTGCCGGTGCATTACAAATATTTTCTGATGTTCTTGACAGCATTTGCAGCAGCCCCCGGTTGCAGTAAGGCGTTTATTAAACTGTCCTCCTTCATTTTATTTTCTTGTCCTTCGCATTGCTCACGTGCCCAGACGATTTTCCCCAAAACGCACCACTTTTTGAAGCAAATTCTAGCAGAAAAGTGACAGAATAAACTGAACTGCCGAAATCGGACACACGATGGCCGTCACGTTAAATTGAACTCGATTCGAAAAAATCTCGTTATCCGTAACGGCTCGGTGCCGGCGGTGGTGGATAAACGACCTTATTCTCACTGGTACCTAAGCGGTTTCTGGTTTGTTCTGAATTCTGAGGTGGAAATATAAAGGCGTGATCGCTGCGCCAGGTTTTGAACAAAACATTGCTCATGAACATTGTTTGTTCAAAACATTTCCCGTCCGCTGCGATTTTAGCAATGTTCATAAACACAGTTTTTAAACAAAACTTCACATTTAAAAAAATGAGCAGCGACGAGGAAGACGTGAACATTGTTTTGGCTGTAGTGGATTTAGTTCTCGAAAGAAGAAAAAGAAATCGATTTTTGGTTTATTGTTATTTTCGTTTGAAGTGGCATCCCAAAGCACGGGTCAACAACATAATTGTCTCTGGATTTCACTCCACACTGCACTCCATCATGATAGTCACATCAAAACACTTTCAATATTCCGAGCAAAACGTCTTCCTGCGACAAAATCGAACATAAAATTAACGATTCCCCCCGTCCGTAGACGAACGCCACAAACTCCGGCAAACAAGTTCAAGTTGTATTTGTTGCACAAAACATTTGGCTCACGCCCCTATTTTATGTTTTCGAACAATGTTCTGTTCAAAACTTTGCGCTGCGGACCCGTCTTTAGAGATTCAGTGAGTAGTAGGTTGCAAAATAGTTATGTAGTAAAATAAAATGACATCTTACCTGAAACCAAGTGATTTGAAAACTAAGCTAGATTATTTTAGTTTAATCTTTACTAGTCTTAAATAGAAGTCAAAGTTTAATACACGTCATAAAATTTCCATAGTGATACCATTTCATTTATAAATAAAGATAAATGCGAGAAAGTAACAGATTTTTATTTTTCTAATTGCTTACGTAATCTTCGTTAATGAAATATGTACTTAACTAGATGTTAGTTTAATTACTATTAAAACCAAATCGATACCACAAGTATTTTTAATTTAATTTAAGGATTATATAAAGACACGTCGACAAGAGTCATGTATCATACCATCAAATTGTGACAAAGAGTAACCTCTAGTGTGCAAGATGTTCCAGTACATCTACGTCGCAGCCTTACTAGAAGCTATATTATGTAAGTAAGTACCAGTTATTAAAACTATGTACCTTTTTTCGTCGGTGGCGCAATAGCAAGGGCCGTTACCTCCTGTCCGGGAGGTCGTGGTTCGAATCCTGCCACGTATCAATGTGTTTTCGAATTTAGATTTCATATGTACGTTTATTCGACGCTCTTACGGTGAAGGAAAACATCGTGAGGAAACCTGCACACGCCTGCGAAGAATCTCGAAGGTTGTGTGTGAAGTCGACCAAACCGCACTGGGCCCGCGTGGTCGACTAAGGCCCGATCGCCCTAATTCAGGATAGGCTCGAGCCCCTCGGTGGTGACGTATATGAATCATGACCTTTTTTAGGATTCCGTGCACCTAACGGGTGACCAACGGGACCCTATTTCTAAGCCTGGGCTGTCTGTCTGTACGTCTGTCAGCGGGCTGTATTTCATGAACCGTGATAGCTAGACAGTTGAAATTTTCACAGAATGTGTATTTCTGTTGCCGCTATAACAGCAAATACTATTAAATAGATAAACATAACAGGTTCATGTAAAACACGTGTTTTTTTAAAGGTCTTTATAAGTATTTTTGATTTAGCTCTATCGTAAAAACGGTAATACATACAAGCGTGAAACTTGGTGTGATTATAGTAGGTACTAATAATAATTTAAAATAACAAACAATAAAAATCTGCCAAGTGTGAGTTGTACTCGCGCTAAGGAGTCCGAACTGAATGACAAAAAGTATATTTTTGTCGCTCGCGTTGATGTTCGTTGGTTGATGGTAAGCCCATGACGTCATCTCACCTGATGGTAATTGACGATGATGCCGAAGATGGAAGCGGGCTTACCGAGATTTCCCAACGCAATGGGCTATCTTAACTTCAAGCCGGAACATATTAATGATGTTAACATTGATGCTTGGCGGCAAGACTTATATAAGATTGTGGTCGCTACCCAGGCGGGCTTAGAAAATTCCCTTACACTAACCATACCGAGTCATACAAAGTTAAACTCCGCCGGGAATCGATTAAGCGACCTCCTGATGTGAAGCTAATGGACTTAAACATTACGCCACGGAGGTTGGTCAAAGATATATAAGAAAAAAAAACGAGACCTACAGTACTCGCATATGATGTGTAACATGTGACAAAATACTTATGAAATTAATTAATTATCGGGTCGTACATTCACGGGCTGACCCTTCGAATAGTAGTATGTCATCTTTGCCTTTGCCATCACACTAGGCGGCATGGCTATGACAACCATAGTTTTCGAGAATTAAAAAACGTTCGCATTTCCTGTTACACATTTCCCGAAATCACTCCCACAAATTGCAGGAAAGCGAGAGCAAAGATGTTACACATCAAAAAGAGTTTTTTTAATCAATGTATCTATTAAATGATTTTCAGGCTACAACGAAGCAACGGGAGCTGAAACGGCATCGTTGCAAAGCCCCCTCTGCAAATCTCGGAATGGATACTTCCCCTTAGAAGGAAACTGTGACTCATACATTGAATGCAGAGTAAGAAACTATCATCTTATGAATATCGTGCTCCCGTAGGTCAAGTATAACAGACATGATGTCGCAGTTCCGTGTTGTCGCAGTTCCGTGATGTCGCAGTTCCGTGTGCCGCAGTTCCGTGTTGTCGCAGTTTAACATTTCGCAACTTCATGTGTCGCAATATCGTGGTCGAGTCATCAGGGTCTAGTTGCAGCCTCGCGCGCCCTCCGACTCGCGTCCAGCACGATAAAATTATGATGACTTGGATGGTCCATAAAATATGCAAAAAAAAACCACCAAAACTGAATGTATTATTATTAAACTAGCTTTTTACGTGTGGACATGTTTTTTATGACTGTTACTGAGGGTGGTAAACGAGATAGCTCGGTAGGGATAAGTGTACCAGGTGGCCATGAGCGTGGACATGAGCTATCTCCAGATCCCTCAGGAAGTATATGGGGCTATTCTGATTAGCAGTCTATGTCACTTGTCACCCCTCAACCAATTCTATACAAAAAAATCACTTTAATACGTTGCTCCGTTGCGAACGCCGACGTGCGCGAGCGTGAAATATGTTATTTCCCACCTCCTCTACCATCTCTGTATAAAAAAATCACAAAAATACATGTTCTGTTGCGATGTTAAAAAAAATAACAAAAAAGTATTTCTTCAGTTCCCTCAGGAACCGCATCGGACTATGCTATTTTCAAGGGATAAAAAGTAACTTATGTTCTTCCCAGTGACACAGGCTTGGTTGAGGTGTTCAAGCGTGAAAAGGAAACAAACAAACAAACACATTTTCACATTTACAATATTAGTAAGGATGTTAATGATGCAGTAAATGTCAGATATAAAAGTTAAACGATGATAATAAAAAGGCAATGACGGAAGTGAAAAAGTTAAAAAATTTGAAAACATAATAAAAAGAAATTAAAGAGAATACAAAGCAAATCGAAAATAATAATTTCTGTTTACTAGTGCTATACCGTAATAGCAAAGTATATAAGTACTATATTAGTACTAACATACAGTATGGACACTCCCTGCCGCTCTCTAGATTGCGACCCCACCCCCTCGACTTTTCAAATTTTTTAACATTTTGTATTTTTCTTAGGTATTAGCTATTATTATTAATTTATATTTTGTAATTGTTTGTGTACTTTCAAACACAATTTCATTTGTTCTTGAAATAAATGAAATGAAATGAAACGTCACCTAGATTGAAACACATTGATTACAGTTTGGTTCTCGAACGTATGGGATATCTCCGTGATTTTGTTTGCTCCGTCATTTGTTTTTCGAAATGTCATTTCACGACGTTGTATTCAGTGTCCGGGGTGTGGTAATAGCTAGACAGTTCAAATTTTCACAGATGATGTATTTCTGTTGCCACTATAACAACAAATACCTACTAAAAATTAGAAAAAGTGAAAAAATAAGGGAGATCTCCATACTTCGTCACCTAGTTACCTACTGATGAAGTCGGTTTCAGGAATACGTAGCCCATGAAATGCTCTGCCCTGATGGTCTCCACTTCAACCCCTCGGCAGCGTGGCCCGCGTACGCCTGTGGCTACCCCATGGACGTGCCCTGCAAGGGGCGGGGATCACCTCGTAAGTTTTAAGCAAAGAGTGTACGTGAATTAACAACCTCCTTGGCGTAATGGTTACGTCCATAAGCTTCACATCAAGAGATCGCGGGTTCGATTCCCGGCAAATTCCAACTTTGTAAGACTCGGTTTAGTTGGTGAAAAGGCATTTTCTCAGCCCGCCTGGCTAGCAACTACCCTCTCTAACAAACAAACATCTATGCTAACAACATTATTATGTGTTCCGGTTTGAAGATAAGATAGCCAGTCCCCCATTGCATTTTGGTAAGCTCGCTAATATCTTCGGCTTCATCGTCACTTACAATCTTTTTTTTTATTCACAATTGGTAAGCCCTTGGCATTATCTCACCTGATGGTAAATTACGATAATGCTGAAGATGGAAGCGGGCTTACCAAGATTCCCCCATGCTAAGAAGGACCTGGCTATCTTATCTTCAAGCCGGAACACATCAATGTGTTGTTAACACTGATGTTTGGCGGCAAGACTTAGATAAGATGATGGTAGCTAGCCAGGCGGGCTTAGAAAATGCCCTGCCACCAACCAAACCGAGTCTTACAAGTTGACCCCACCGGGAATCGAACCCGCGACCTTCTGGTGTGAAGCGAATGGACTTAACCACTACTTACGCCACGTAGTTAAAAATCAGGTGAGATGATGCCAAGGGCTTACCAATTATGAATAAAAAAACGGGTTCTAAATTAATAACCACAAAACTGTTGTTTTTTCGTCTTTGAATGGAATCCTCCTTATCACATCTGATTGATCAATTTTAAAATAAACCTTTTCCTTGCAATTTGATTATAGGTGCATAGCAAAAAATATTTGAGTTTCATGAGTGTGATTTAATCATGACTATTAAATTAAACCTATCCGGGAAGTCGTGGTTCGAGTCCTGCCACGTACCAATGTGTTTTCGAATTTCGATTTCATAATATGTACGTTTATCCGACGCCCTTACGGTGAAGGAAAACATCGTGAGGAAACCTGCACACATCTGCGAAGAAACTCGAAGGTTGTGTGTGAAGTTGACCAACCCGCACTGGGCCCGCGTGGTCGACTAAGGCCCGATCGCCCCAATTCAGGGTAGGCTCGAGCCCCTCGGTGGGGACGTATGTATGAGCTGATGTGATGATGATAATTGAGGGTTGCCTCAAAACTGAAATAGACAAGTATATTTTCAGAGCCAGCAAAACCAACTGCCGAGTGTCCGCATCAGTACGGATTCTACCCCTCACCCCTCGCGTCCCCAAGTAACTGTGGCCAGTACCGCATGTGTATCGAAGGTCGGGCTGTGGAAATGATGTGTCCTCCTGGCCTGGCGTTTAACCCCATCAGCGCGCAGTGTGACTGGCCTGACCGAGTGCCCTCTTGCAACTCTGACAGTAAGTTATTGTCACCTATTGCTGATGACTATTATTATTATTTATTTATTCAACCAACAAAGGATCACAATAGTGTTAGTAACTTATTCTAGGACTTAGACTAGTGTTAATAATATACACAGTTACATTACATTATATTAAATTAATTAACAATATCACGACTACTATTGGCAACGTGAACCAAGCAGCAGTGGTTCACAATTGCGCAATCCAGTCTACTGGGGAACATAGCCAGGATGCTATTGGCGCCGCCCCCGCACTCTTCGCACCAGGGACGCCGCTTGCGCATGGTTGCCCAGATTGATAAATATTGGTTACCGTTTGGTTGTCGAATGTATAGGATTTCGCCGCCATTTTGTTTGTTCATTCATTCGTTTTTTGAAATGTCATTTCTAGCCCGTTGTATGAAGTGTCCAGGGTGTGCTATGTGGTACAGTGAAGCTTTGTCTTATAAAGTTAAATGTGTTTCGTTGTTTAACAAGCAGTGGAACTACAAGAAACGATCATCCCTTGTGGTACCACCAGTGGAACAAATTAATGGGCCCACGAGAAAACGCCGAGGTTTTGGGCCCTCCGTGTCTCACTTTAAACCCTATCAGCACTCAGTGCAAATGAGCCGACCAGTGCCATCGTGCAATTCTTTTCAAGTAGAAAGTTTCAAATTTTTACAAGCATCTGCAAATTAAAAAAATTATAGAATTCTAATTCATTGTTTTTTTTATATAATTTTCAGGCTTCCTTGGCTTTAAATGCCCACCTGCTCCATTAGATGAAAATGGCCAACCACTTGACATTGTCATGAACTACAAGTAAGTACAGTTAGATATAAGAGCCGGGTCGTTCCTTTCCCTCTAATATGGTTGAGAGGAGCGATGGCTGACTCTCGCGTTATACTCGTGACCGGGTGCTGTCCGTGTGATCTGACCTACACTTGTCAAAGGAGTTCATGGCATTCAATAATTTTAATGTGTAACTTCTCGTGTCATATTGTTTTCATGTTCTAATGACATTGTTTGTTTTTTTATATATCACGGATTGGATTTTGACGTAATTAACTAATGATTGTTTAATTCTTGATTTTTACAAATGAAATTATATTATGTAATCACTATTTTATGACTAACAGAAAGAGTGTAATTTGCACCTATTTTGAATAAATATCTTGAATCTTGTCTTGAATCAAATAAAACTTTAAAAAAAACATAATAATAATATATATTATACAGGTTGTAAAAAAATGGTGTAGGACCCGTTAATGGGGGCTCATCATACTGAACAACTTTCCCCAAGGAACTCATAGTCAATTCTCAACAAAAATATCCCCTCCCTACAAAAATTTATAAAACCGGTTTAACCGCCTCCGTAGCTCAGAGGCTAAGTTCACTGGCTTTACACAGGAGGTCGCGGGTTCGATTCCCGGCGGGGTCAATTGTAAGACTCGGTTTGGTTGTTGGTAGGGCATTTTCTAAGCCCGTCTGGCTAGCTACCACCAACTTATCTAAGTCTTGCCGCCAAATATCAATGTTGATACCATTGGTGTGTTCCGGCATGAAGATAAGATAGCCAGTTCCCCATTGCGTTGGGGAATCTTGGTAAGCCCGCTTCCATCTTCGGCAACATCGTCACTTACCACCAGGTGATATGTTGTCAAGGGTTTACCAATTGTGCATAAAAAAAAGAGTGAAATATTTTGTTTGCGATTTTAGTCAATTCTCTAAAAAAAAATTCGACACTATACAAAAACGCACAAAATTGGTCGATCACTGATCGATTTGTATGAAGAGTTATTTTTTTGCGATTTTAGCAAAGTCATAGAACAAAAGTCGTTCAGTATAATGAGTAGAAGCCCCAGTATCGGGACCTACACCAATTTTGTTACACCCTGTATATAATTTTAAATTTCCTATTGTAGAAGTGCCCTACACAAACTATTCATTTCGGAAAATACGAGTATGTGACGCAAACAAGGTGGCCGACATAGAAGAAATGCTTATACTGTTGTAGGCAATTTATCAAGTAAATATGTATGTAAATATCTACTTTAGTTAGCGTTTGACAGCGTCGGTGGCGTAAAGGCTAGATACGCCGCCTCCTGCCCGGGAGGTAGTGGTTCAAATCCTGCCACGTACCAATGTGATTTCGAATTTCCATTTCATATGTACGTTGATCCGACGCTCTTACGGTGAAGGAAAACATCGTGAGGAAACCTGCACACGGTTGCGAACTAACTCGCAGGATGTATGTGAAGTCGACCAACCCGCACTGGGCCCGCGTGGTCGACTAAGGTCCGATCGCCATAATTCAGGGTAGGCTCGAGCCCCTCGGTGGGGACGTATATGAGCTGACATAATGATGACTTTAGTTAATAATTATGCGTATAACGTATTTAAACGTCCTTAAACAGCTATCTTACTGGTGATTACTTGGTTACATCAGGCATGCGTTCGTAATAAGGTATAGACTAATTGTTCAGCGAAAAAGAGGTTCAGGACACATCGGAGGACATTAAGTAAGATGGGATACCATGGTATTGTAAAACCAATAAAAAACAGTGTTACGTACGTAACACGTTGTTCGAACCCCCCCCCCCCCCCCTCCTACTGCCTCTATAACGCTTCTTCCCATGAAATTGCGTTACGTAATACTTGAACGCCCCCTTACTCATAAACTGAAAAAGTCTAATAGGCCTGGATTAATTTCCATTTTAAGTTAGTAATTACTATTGCTTCTCTTTCCTCAGATACGAGGGCAACTGCTACGCTTTCTTCTCATGCCACGGGGAGCACGCGCGTATTCTAACTTGTGACGTGGGATTCGCGTTTGACGAGGCGCGTGGCTCCTGCGTGAACGCAAGCCTTGTACGCTGCGACAGCATGCCGCCTGTACAGCCACGCGTTTAGTACCTACGGCTACTTATAAAACAGTTAGCTCCTTGTGGAGTAGCTGTAAATTACATGATTTTAATAAAACTGTACACTTATAAAAGACTTCGTCTTTCTTGTTTTTTTACTCACAATAGGGGAACGGACTGAATCAAAAATAAATTCTGAAATATGATTTCCTAAATTGCTCTCCTCTTAAAGTTTCAAAAAACCTTCTTTGTTTTATTTTTCCATCACGTCTTCAATTTTTAATTGATCAAATTCACAGAAAAAGTTCGTCAATGACGCTAAAAATCTATGACGTCACTTGTGGGTACTTCAAACAGTTTTAGAACAAAATTTAGTTTTTGACAGATCATAAAAAGTAACTCAGTTGACTAGCAGTCCGATCCCCTATTGGCAAGCCCTTGTCATCATCTCGTCTGATGGTAAGTGACGATGATGCCGAAGATAGAAGCGGACTTACCAAGATTCCCCAACGCAATGGAGATACTTAGATAGATGAAACATTTTTTCTTTACCACAACACAAATACAGTACAGTAAATAAACATTAGGGGCATTCCACGTGAAGCGGACAGGTAAAAATGTTGATGTTTCCGATTTTAGTAATATTTGATTAAGTTATACCTATATATGTCTTCGACCCGGATATACAATATTTTTTCAGTACAATACATAGTTAACGAGTTAGAGGGCATTGAAGTTTTGACTAATTACCAAATATGCGCTACTGAAAACCCATAGTACCGAGTGTTAAAAAGTTATAATCAAATAAACAAAGCAGTGGAATGTATACTTGACTTGATGAGCTTCCTAATCGCATGTTTAGAAATAAAAAAAAAGGTTTTTTTAATGAAAATATGTAATTTTATGTTTTCAAACTCGATTTTTTTAAAGTTGGATCTGTTTATTTTTTTTTTCTCATAATAGGTATACTCACAAGTTATACCTATATATGTCTTCGACCCAGATATACAATATTTTTTCAGTACAATACATAGTTAACGAGTTAGAGGGCATTGGAGTTTTGACTAATTAATAAGTATGCGCTACTGCAAACCCATAGTACCAAGTGTTAAAAAGTTATAATCAAATAAACAGTAGTTGGGTTTGCAGTAGCGCATAATCTATAGATAATCCATGCGAAGTTTTGTAATGGGCCTGAAACCCGTGTAGGAGCTAGACCAGTTACAATGCCAAAATAAGGTAAAGCATCTTTAGATCTAAAGTTTTTGTTAGCTGTCGCTCGCGGGCTCCGGGATTGTGACTGGTCTAGCTCTGCGATTAGGAAGCTCATCAAGTCAAGTATACATTCGACTGCTTTGTTTATTTGATTATAACTTTTTAACACTTGGTAGTTGGGTTTGCAGTAGCGCATACTTGTTAATTAGTGAAAACTCCAATGCCCTCTAACTCGTTAACTATGTATTGTACTGAAAAAATATTGTATATCCGGGTCGAAGACATATAGGTATAACTTAATCAAATATTACTAAAATCAGAAACATCAACATTTTTTACCTGTCCGCTTCACGTGGAATGCCCCATTAGTGATCTGGCTATCTTATCTTCAAGCCGGAACAGATCAATGTTGTTAACACTGATTTTTGGCGGCAAGACTTAGATAAGATGGTGGTAGCTAGCCAGACGGGCCAGAAAATTCCCTACCACCAACCAAACCGAGTCTTACAAGTTGACCCCACTGGGAATCGAACCCGCGACCCCCTGGTGTAAAGCGAATGAGCTTCCCTCTCCCCTCCCCCTCCCTAAAAACACCCAAGTGATCATTTTTACATAAAAGTTAAATTAAATAAAAATTACGTGATTTTCCGTAAAAAACATAAATAAAAATGGTTGATTTTAATTCCTAGATTTTTATTCAAATAAAAAAAAACAGTGTTACGTTACACCTTGTTCGAACCCTACTGCCCCTGCAACGCATCGAAACCCTCCTTCCCCCAAATTGCGTTACGTAATACTTGAACGCCCCCTTACTCATAAACTGAGAAAGTGTAATTGGCTGTATTAATTTCCATTTAAGATAGATAAGATCTTCATATTAGCCGAAAGACGTCCACTGCTGGACAAATAATAAGTAAATAAATAAATTCAGTTTATTTTCAGACAATTACAGTCCATAATATGAGTTACAATGTCACTTAAAAACCTATGTCAGTAAAACATAAATAACAAATAATTAAGAAAGCAGTCGAGACAAAGGCACCATTATTTTGCAGCCCGATTTGAGGGCGTCACATGCTTCCCGGTCCAGTGAGCAAAAGATTTTCACAACGACCGGTCCTGCGCTGCCCGTGCGGGCAGCTGCTGGATGCAGGCAGCTGCTGGATGCCCAGCAGCTTCCCACGACCTTCACTAAGTAGTCGGTCCACCGAGTGGGAGGCTTTCCTGCACTACGTATTTCAATACCTACGCGGTCGTCACACTAGAACTTTACTACCCCAACGGCTATGTTTTCTACGAGCTTTGTGCCCCGCCCACTATCACTAAAGTCTAGCGATTCAGTGAGCTATGTCAGTTAGTTACCTTGGTTCTCCTGCGGATTTCCTAATTTCTGGTTTACGCATGGAAACTCCGAGCATAGCTCGATTGGGCGGAAGTAAATTAGATGTCCTACTATTTCCAATACTTTCACATTTCCTGAAATAGGGGGATAGGGGCCTGGAACTCTATTAAAAATAACCGACTAATAATTTCATCATTCATCTAATCTAATTTGCTTGAAAATTAGTATACGGGATTTTGTGGGGCGAAAAATCGATTAAGATAGATTTCATCTCTGGGAAAACGCTATTTTCCGAGATTTTCGCACTGGAAATGTGCCGCACAAAGTGTATCATAGGTAGCGTATTTTTAAATGTTTTTAACGGCTCTGGGTACCATGCCCTAGCAAAGCTTGATTGCCGAGTACTAATTCATAATTCGTTTAAGAATATTCAACAAAACCCTACAGTATGGAGTTACGTGAATAAAAAAAACATAGATCTCATAAATTAAATGACCTTCTTGTACGTTAAAACTGAACTCGGAAAAATTAATGAAATAATAATACTAGCAATATTTCTAGATAGATTTTGCCAGCGGCTTCAATCGCGCGAACATAGTTTCTATGACTGTCTTTAAGGGTGCACAGTGCAGTGCTTGGAAAGAAGGAAACTATTGTGGCACGACGCGGACGGGTAGGTAGGTACGGTACCATAGTAGTATGGTAAGGACGTGGGCTAAAAAAAGATGCGTACTCACAGATATTTATAATGGAGATAAAAGACCAGAGATGGTTCTAAGAGAATATCAGGTTTCGCATATGCAAACAGATATGCAAAGTATTTAATTTTATTAATCATCATACAAGATGGCGCTAGTTTCTTCACGTTTAAAAAAACACGTTTTTTGTATTGAGCCCCTTATTTTTCACTTTTTCAAATTTTTAGTATTTGTTATAGCGATAACAGAAATACATCATCTGTGAGAATTTCAACTGTCTAGCTATCACGGTTAATGAAATACAGCCTGGTGACAGACGGACAGACAGACAGACAGACAGACAGACAAACGGACGGACAGCGAAGTCTTAGTAATATGGTCCCGTTTTTACCCTTTTGGTACGGAACCCTAAAAAAAGATAAAAATGCGCAGGCAGACCGACATATTTAACATCAGAGGGTTGCCATTTATCCTCTCAGTCTCAACCCAAAATTATCCATTTCCGTTATCATTACCAGATTTTTCATGACCTCCTAGTCTAAATACAATACGCCAAATACTTTTAGGGTAATCGCCATGTCGCACTTTAGCTGAAAAATATACCTAAAAACCGGCCAAGTGCGAGACAGAACCGCACACATAGAGTTCCGTACCGTCATACAGATGGCGCTATTTTCTTCACGTTTAAGAAATACACGTTTCTTGTATGTGTGGCGACATCTGCAGTACCCGCCACATACAACTACATAACCTCAACTCAAGACTGAACCATCGATCATACTATATGGAAAAGTTACATCTTCATCTCGATAGATGGCATCTAGAACGCGCTATTAGAATTTCTTCAGCGCTAAGCATATATACAAGCACCAACCATTCACGGTTGGTCCACGGCCGGACCCCAGGCACAACACCTCGCCTGGCGGAGATATCTCCCTTTGTCCTTGAGTGTAGGAACACACCATCCGTTCCTACATTGGCAGTGTGGGAACCAACCCACATCTACAAAAATCGGCAAGCAAATCCGTGTGCCGAAGCTTGTATGCCGTAGACGAACTTTTGAGGCGTACTGTACCTATTGTGCGCGCTGCCCGGCCCATCGAGTGGACAGCGCATTACCTTATATGGTCATGCTTGCGCGCCTGCGCCCCTCCGCGCCACCGCAGACCGCGACAGCCAGTCTTCGCTTGACCATCGCATCGACGCAACTTCACACTTGCTTACCTTTTATTTCCCGCGCTTTGTTTTTCAAATTTAAATAACGTTAGCTTCTATTTCCTTTTTAATAATCTAATTTCTATCTTTGCTATTTTTCTATTTGCTTTTGTGACTTCCGTATGTTTCTATTCTTGTGAAAGAAAATATATATAAGGTCTAACAAAATTAGCTGAAACTATTTTAAGGGCAAGTTCAGTAAACGAAACTGAACAACTTTTTCTTCAGCGACCATACTGAAATCTAAGAAAAAAAATCTTCAATAAAAAAATAAGAAATCTGAATAAATGCGGCACTGGCCATCGTACCGTAACTCGTAGCAGCCGCAGCCCACGTGCCTCCTCCACAGATGATAATAGTAGCACAAGCCTCCGCCTATTTAGTAATCTGTGCCTCCGCTCCGATCATTCCGACCCTTTACCCGCAGCCTTCCTTCTTACATCCCAAACCTGTGGTTACAAACTTCATAGCACACCGCCATGTCCAAATACTTTTGTACGGCATTTTCACTACGAAACACTTAACTTAGTCACAATACAAAAATTGTATTGTGACTTAGGCACTTAGGTCACAAAATGTCATAGGTTAGGCTTTGAGCAACGTAACTCAATGAGTGCGCGAGAGTAACTGGGATATTTATTTACTTCACAGTTGCTTGCAGGCGCTTGCTCGTAGGTACATTTCGCGTGGTTCGTTCAACGACCTCAAGCGCCTCAAGAAAAGAGCAACTGCCTTCAATTTCAATTTCTTCTTTTTCCTAAAGTGTAAATACCTGTTAGATTGTATTTTACTACCTACAGCTAAAAGGAACTGTAAGGTTTTAAGTATTTTAAATAAGAATTGATTGAGAGAACTAGCAAAGGTCAACGGCCGGGCACAGTGCACAGTTTTGTTGCGACACGTCACGAGTCCAGCGATGTAAACAAAAACCAGGACCGTACTACGAGAATATTATTTATTTAAGTAGGCAGTAATGGAATGTGGCGATTTTTTTTTAGAATTCGGTATGGTCGCTGAAGAAAAAGTTGTTCAGTTTCGTTTGCTGAACTTGCCCTTAAAATAGTTTCAGCTAATTTTGTTAGACCTTATATATGTTGAGTGTTTACTGGACTTTGGAGTATTATTGAAGATCCCGGTAGGCACCCACATAACTGGTCCTCGTCATGTAGGAGCACATTCGTTCCTACATTGGTGACCCGACGCTGAACATTGACGCACCTTCGGCAAAAACTCCTCAACAGACCTCCAGCCGGTAAAGCAAGCCAACAGCAGCATAGCAGTCCAATGCGAAGTACCAGGACCATCGCAGCCGTCATATCGAGCTTCCTGGCCCTGCACTTCACCCCGAAGCCTCATCAGGTTCGCAGCCGTCGACGCAGCATCAAGGACCTGCAGCTTCACTCTTCAGGCAGCAAGTCGTCGGCAGCTCACGCTGTAGAGCACGCGCTCCACGTTACCTGCTTCCCTTGCACCGTACGCCTGAACCACCTCCTCGTCCCGACTCACCGTGGACTCGAGTAGAGCAACATTGGCCTGGCGTCTCGACTCACCGCAGACGCCGCATCGCGACGCGTATCGTCGCTCCGCCGCACCCGCAACATTGGACAGCCAACTCAATATGGATATCGACCTCCGGTCTCGGAGGGGGAGTAATGTGGCGACATCTGCAGTACCCGCCACATACAACTACATAACCTCAACTCAAGACTGAACCATCGATCATACTATATGGAAAAGTTACATCTTCATCTCGATAGATGGCATCTAGAACGCGCTATTAGAATTTCTTCAGCGCTAAGCATATATACAAGCACCAACCATTCACGGTTGGTCCACGGCCGGACCCCAGGCACAACACCTCGCCTGGCGGAGATATCTCCCTTTGTCCTTGAGTGTAGGAACACACCATCCGTTCCTACATATGGAAACTTCAACTTTTTCTAATTTTTAGTATTTGTCGTTATAGCGGCAACAGAAATACATCATCTGTGAAAATTTCAACTGTCTAGCTATCACGGTTCATGAAATACAGCCTGGTGACTAAATGATTAGTGCCGCTCCCATATTGCTTGAATGGCGAAGCCACATTAAAGCACACCCTGGGCACTTCATACAAAGGGCCAGAAACGACTGATGATGATTCTGAAGCTAATTGTCATCTTCCACAACAAAATTTATGATAGATATATAGTTAGACGGTCCTTACTTGTTTTCATATACATTAAGTCCCTATAATGAACGTAAGTTAGGGCACAGATGAGATACTAGTTATTTCGTAGTTAGGCACACCCTGGATACTTCATACAACGGGCCAGAAATGACATTTCAAAAAAGGAAAGACGGAACAAACAAAATGGCGGAATTCTACACGTTCGACAACCAAACTGTAACCAATCTGGGTGACGAGGGGGTGAGGTCGCAATCTAGAGAGCGGCAGGGACTGTCCATACTGTATGTTAGTTTAGTACTAATCTAAATATATATAACTCAAAGGTGATAAATCAGTCAAAACTGTATTTGACTAAGGGCATCGGTCAAAACCACTTTTGACTACATAAATCAGTCAAAACTGTTTTTGACTAAGGGCGTCGGTCAAAACCACTTTTGCCTGATTTTTCGCTGACTGTATAAGACTATTGACTGTAACATATATAGCCGTCACAGGTATACCACATCAAAGGAGACAATTTCTTTTGGGCCCACTACGTTTATTGATGGTACTAGCTGTGCCCGCGACTTCGTCCGCGTGGAGATATTGATATTTTCCCACGGGAACTCTTGGATTTTCCAGAATAAAAAGTATCCTATATGTTAAACCGTGCTATGAGAAACCACCATACAAAATTTCATCAAAATCAACCTGGTAGTTTTTGCGTGATGCGCGAACATATAGACAGACAGACCAAAATTCCAAAACTTGCTGTTTTGGCCTCCACATCGTTAGTAATGTCCACCCACAGAAATCGGAATAATCCACCCACAGAAATCGGAATAATGTGTCCACCCACAGAAATCGGAATAATGTGTCCACCACAGTTATTATTTTCCTAAAATACTTCATGCACAGACACGGCCCCGTTACTATTTTATTATATGTATAGACACACACTATTAAAAAAGTTACCAATTTCTTACAGTAACTACACGAAAGATAAGGCAAAAATGAAATTAATCTCAAATCAAGTTTTTATTAACTTCGCAATATTCCCGTTAGATGATGTAATATCACAGAATAGAAGAATTTGGAACGGCAAAAAATTTTCTTATCTGTGGTAGTCTAGAGATTATATTATGCATGACTTATGAGGAACAAATCGACATGAATTTTATTACTATACGCTTCAATTTGTGGTGGCTGGACCTATTCGCCATACAAGATAAAAATTTCTTATTTCAGCTTCTTAGCTTATTTATAGCTTATTTTTTATTAATTTATATATAGCTCATTTTTCTTATCGACTTTGAGTTATGGCTTTAAGACGACTCAATCCGAGCAGGTTGATATGTGTCAAAATAATATCGAATGTAAATCTACTCATTTTAAGTTCAAAACAATGCGGGCTTTAGCGCGACTGTTACGTTGAAACCGAACGCTCAATTATCTATTTTTACATATTATAATTTTATTACTTTTCTTCACTTTCAAATAAATTTAAAAAAAAGGTCTTAAAGTCATCAATTTTAGTGTGTTGGTTTTATTCAACATTAACTATTTGTTTTGGAGAAATTTTGCAATTAATGTCAAAAACAGGGTCTACAGTATATATTTTTTTTACATCAAAAGTAGTAGTTTTCAAAATTGTATTCAATTAAATTCATTTTTTATTACTTTAAGTATATTACATATTTTTTCCATAGTGATAGCTTTACACAGTTTTTCAATAATTTGAATTGAATATTTTCATTTGGGACTTAAACGGCTGTGACATCGGACAGACGGACATGGTGACACTTTAAGGTTTCTAGTTTGACTACGGAACCCATTAAAGGCGAGGCACCAGCTTGTATTTACACAAACCATTTCCAGCAATTTTTGACTACCCCGTTAATTTTGCTAGCTACATGACTTACGAGTATCAGATGTAGTTAGAGATCTGGGCATACCCCGGACACTGCATATAACGGTTATGAAATGACATTTCTAAAAACAAATGAAGGAGCAAACCAAATCCTCAGAATAAGGAAAGGGACACCAAATCACGGCGAAATCCTTTACGTTCGATCTTATCCTCTTCCTATCTTATCCTCTTTCTTTCGAGAACCAAACTATAATCAATCTGTTTATCAATCTGGGTGACGAGGCGGTGAGATCGGAATCTAAAGAGCGGCAGGGAGAGTCCATACTGTATGTTTGTAGTAGGTAATGTATTTGGTCTTTACCTATGAAATTGCCGATTGTATAAAAAAGTTTAAAGATGAAAATTTATATTAAGAACAATAGTTATTAAAACAAAATTTATTCTTATAAGATTTTGTCATTTTCAGGAAAATTCAAGAAAATTAACTAGTCTACAAAATTGCCCCATCTGACCACTAAGAAAATGCCTTTGTTCCATTCAATAGTACATAGCTCAGGGGATTGGAACATGAAAGACATGCCAATAGTTACTAATAAAAGACCATAAGTAGTGTCACCATAAAGTCAATAATAAAAAACTAACTTTTCTATTTTCAATCAAAATTGGCATTGAACTTCAAAATTTGAAACGGCAATTTCATATCTAAAGACCTAATTATATACTTTGCTCAAGGTTAGTTCTCTTGATGCTTTTTTACCATGTTGTAGGTGGAACTTATTTTAACCGCCTGCGTGGCGTTATGGTTAGTCCATTCGCTTTACAGCAAGAGGTCGCGGGTTCGATTCCCGGTGGGGTCAACTTGTAAGACTCGGTTTGGTTGGTGGTAGGGCATTTTCTAAGCCCGCCTGGCCAGCTACCACCATCTTATCTAAGTCTTGCCGCCAAACTACAGTGTTAACAACATTGATGTGTACCGGCTTGAAATAAGATAGCCAGTTTTCCATTGCATTGGGGAATCTTGGTAAGCCGGCTCCTTCAAACTCAAACTCAAAACAATTAATTTCAAATAGGTGTTTACACACACTTTTAAATAGTCAAAACAAAAAAAAATTCGAGCGAGACCTACAGTACTCGCATATAATGTGTAACATGTGACAAAATACTTTAGGTTAGTTAGATTTGATGACGATATTGTACCTGGGTGGCGGATCTGACAGTAACGAAAAAAACCGACCAAGTGCGAGTGGGACTCTCGTAAAGTAGAATTCCGCGCTTTCGCGACTTCCTGTTACACATTTCCGTCCCATGTTACACATTTCCGTCCCATTTCACGAAATCACTCCCACAAATTGCAGGAAAGCGAGAGCAAAGATGTTACACATCAAAAATGTATATTACAAATAATGTCATGATTCAGATTACAGTCTCAGGTAATGGTATTTGTTATAGAATCAACATATATATCTTTGTCATTTCCATAATCTATTATTTTATAATATCCTCTAGAGCACAAAACTTTTTTGACATGAGTCTTGAATTTATTCTCTGACAAACTAGTTACATTTTCTGGAATTTTATTGTAGAATCTTATACTTCTTCGGCATCATCGTTACTTACCATTAGGTGAGATGATGCCAAGGGCTAACCAATTTTAAATAAATAAATAAATCAACCGACTTCCAAAAGGTGGAGGTTCTCAATTCGACTGTTTGTTTTTTGCATATTTGTTACGTGATATGAACCAATTTTATGATTATTGTTTTATTCGATAGGATATACTGCCACGTTGGTCCCATAAAATTTTTATAAAAATCGGTTGAATACTTACTTAAAAAAATTAACAAAAACCAAAAAAATATTAAAATTGTACTTGGTTGTTGTGATTAAAGTCTGTTTTTTTTAGGGTTCCGTACCCAAAGGGTAAAAACGGGACCCTATTACTAAGACTTCGCTGTCCGTCTGTCACCAGGCTGTATTTGATGAAGCGTGATAGCTAGACAGTTGAAATTTTCACAGACGATGTATTCTGTTGCCGGCGCTGTAACAACAAGTACTAAGAATTAGAAAAAGTGAAAAAATAAGAGGGTCTCCATACAAAAACCGTGTTTTTTTTCAACATGAAGAAACTAGCGCCATCTAGTATGATAGTTCGGAACCCTATGTGTGCGGTCCTGACTCGCTTTTGGCCGTTTTTTTAACGGTTTCCGCATTTCCAATTACACGTCAAAGAATTAGTTTACAATGACAAAGTTATTAATTTCTACCTATTTGTAAGTAGGTACCTACCGATACCTATACAATATTATTTATTATACTTAAACACTTAGAAAATGTCTCAACAAAAAGTAAGATGAGGTGATAAGCAAATAGTCCTTTGACCACAAACCTGTTGATTGACGCTAATGTAGTATGTATTTATTTGTTAGCGGTTTCTCTATTAACTATCCATTCTGTTATGATATATTATACTTAATTTATGTATAAAACATTTGAAAATCTGGAAAGCACAGCCAGTGTACAGTTTGTAGTCATGCGGCTTAAACATTTAATAGTTATTTTTTTCCATATAATTGGTAAGTACTACATATACTACTAAAAAAAAAGGGCTACTTAAGTTTTCTCAGTAACATTTTCACACAGAGAAGTAGAAGTAGAGATGTAAATAAAATTGATATAGCCTTTTCGAGACTGAGTAAGGTTAAAAAGTCATTTGTGTGGCAGTGTATAAGATTCTACCTACAATAAAATTCCAGAAAATGTAACTAGTTTGTCAGAGAACAAATTCAAGACTCACGTCAAAAAATGCTTGTGCTCTAGAGGATATTATAAAATAATAGAATAAGTAAATGACAAAGATATATATGTTGATTCTATAACAAAACCATTACCTGAGACTGTAAAGTGTAAACTGAATCATGACATTATGTAATAGACAATAAGTATATTATTTTATTTTTTTGATATTTAAAAGTGTGTGTAAGCACCTATATAAAATGAATTATTTTGATTGATTGATTGTCCAAACAGGCACAATTTATTTTTAAACCAAGAAACGTAAGAAAATTACGAAGTGCGTGCAGTCATTAGGTTAGATCATCATCATATCAGCTCATATACGTCCCCACCGAGGGGTTCGAGCCTACCCTGAATTGGGGCGATCGGGCCTTAATCGAACACGCGGGCCCAGTGCGGGTTGGTCGAATTCACACACTACCTTCGAATTTCTTCGCATTAGGTTAGATCCCTGGATACAAATGTGTAGAGGATCACATTCTGCTGATCCTTAGGAACTCGGTAGACTGATCAAAACAAGCGCCATGATTTTTGGTATGGAAAATTTGCTCGTTTACCGTTTGCTCTCTTCTGAGCAGACTAATACTTGGTTCCCGAGAATAAGCAGATTTTGAGTAGTAGATTTATAACATTTATAACATTATTCTGACTAGGGAACTAAGGCTTCATCTATTCTTTTTAGGGTTCCGTAGTATAACAAGGAACCCTTATAGTTTCGTCATGTCTGTCTGTCCGTCTGTCCGTCTTTCTGTACGCGGCCTAGTTCCTACAATAGTTAAGGGCTGAAATTTGGCAAATATATGTATAATAATAACGCGGAGAGAACTGTAAAAAAATAAAAATAAAAACTTTTTAAGGGTACTTCCCGTACAAGTAAAGTGGGGATGTTTTTTTTTCTCGTCAAACCCAGTCGTGTGGGGTATCGTTGGTTAGAGCTTAAAAAATAGTTGTGAGTCTTCAAAGACTATTTTATATTTAGAGGATTCCGTTTTCGAAAAAATAGGCTTGAAAGTGCTATATTTTGCTGGAGTCAAGTGTCCCCACCCCCTAACAACTTAACCGCTGTTTTTGGAAATTTGAAAAAATTCGACAGTAGTCTATATAATGAATGTAAAAGAAAAACTATCAAAGCTAATAAGGATTTTTTAGTTGACGAGCAATAGTAGATTAAAAAAATTCGTATATATACACTAACCTGCTCAAAAATGTTGTAAGCGCATTTTAGAATATATCAAAATGTAAGTAAAACACTATAACAAACATATTGTCAACTAAGGAACCCTTTTCACCTGACCCGACACGCACTTGGCCAGTTTTAATTAAACTAGCAGTCCCAAATGAATAAAGGAAATTATAGCCCATTTACGCGGCTAGTTAAATAACAACCAGTGATTAATTCGATTCCGTCTTTACAGCAACTTCAAGAACTAATGCTGATAATGTGAATGATAAAACGGATTTGTGGGATCCATATAGAATTAATGGCGTCACTTATCAGAGCCACAAAATTCCAAGGCCTATTCCACCACCGTCGTACATTGGCTTATGGCAACATCCCATTGAAAACTCTATAACCCAATATGAAGATGAGTATGGTTCACAAAATGTGCCACCAATCGATACTTCTATGACGGAAATAATTACTACAGTGCCTTATTTACCACCGGATCCATCACCAGCAACCACTATCAACCCATCTACGGGTCCTTCATTGAGACCGACTTTAGCATTGAGACCGATTCTCAGACCCACTACTTTAAATACTGAGTCTGCTCTAATACAGAATTCAGAGCACCAACGTCCTTATCCAGATAATCAAGCGTTTGTCCGACCAACATTGCCAACAAGGCCTATTTTGCACCTCACAACTACTGCCCCTATTCAATTTCCAACATCTGAACTACCTTCAAATAACTACCAACCTGGACGACCAATGTCTGTAAGACCAATTTTACCCATAAGGCCCGTCCCAAGACCAATACCCCAACCAGCCCTGATCAACATTTTAACTACTACAAATCCTACTATTCAACCTATTACTGAACCAATCTCAAGCAAGGAGATCAGGGAACCAACTGCTTCGGACACAGTTGTTATCCCCAGCCAAACAGAGAGACCAATACTTTTAAGACCAACATATCCTATGAGACCTATTCCAAGACCTGTGCCTCGACCAACACTTGTCAACACCATACTTCCTGTATATACGACTCCTTTTGAGCAAATCCTAGAAACAACGAAGTCAACCACCGAATTCCCTCAAAGTACAGAAGTTGAACATCCGATTGTTCCACCGTCTTACCCAATCCAATCTAATAGACCAATTTTACCAATAATGCTTATCCCAAGGCCCATCCCTCAACCAACGCTCGTCAATATAATCTCTCCCACGAACCCTACCCAAATTGAATCAGAATCTTCGAACAATGCGCCAGAAACCAAGCCAGCACCAAGCTCAGAACACAGTGTGTCATCCGTTACAGAATCACCTGTCCCTCCTCCAAGATACCCAAACTTTCAAAGACCAATAATTTTTCCTCCAAGACCGATACTTCAGCCAACACCAACCCTTGAACCTTTAAGCACAACAGCACCACCACCTCCAGGGACAGAAGCCCCATCTGTATCTACTCAAGAACCAATCCATGAAATTGAAATTACAACACAGCTGGTACCGTTGTCTGAACCAGTACCACAACCATTACCAGATCCTCGGCCAACATCCGATGCAAGACCAATTCCGCCAGTTGGTAGACCAACTCTAAAGCATAGACCTACCATTAAACCTCCGTCCAACAATGTCTTAGTTGTGCCTAGTCCAATCCCTACTCCTTCACTTAGGCCAGAACCTCTAAGACCAAAACCAATCACAGCCAGGCCAAGTTTACCATCTCGTCCAATTACTCTTCCCTCTTACGATCATCCAATTAACAGACCAATATTTCCATCGCGTCCACCTTCAGTAATAGTACCTGAATATCCCACCACAACGCCCATTATAGGCAAAACCGTAGACGATATGGATATTGTTGACGACTCCGAACTTGCTCCAACAATAAACACTCCTGTCACGAATAAACCCTCTTACGAGATAGTGACATATCCACAACGGCCTCTTCTACCCCCGGCTTCCAGCTCACCGATCCACCAGCCGGTCCACTCATACGTACCCGCACCTATCGATATTGAGATCTTAAAGGACTACCGCTGCCCACGAATGGACGGCTACTTTTCGATCGCCAACGAATGCGATACTTACGTAGAGTGCAAGGTAAGTCTTTTGTAATCGTTCGTTTTGTAATCGATGGATATCAAATCAAAATAAGCCGAAAGACGTCCACTGCTGATCGAAGGCCTCCCCAAGGATTTTCACAACGACCGATCCTGCGCTGCCCTCATCCAGCGGCTTCCCACGTACCCTCACCGGTCCACTTGCTTCGGTATCATATAGACCTATTTTATTTCCATTCAACCAAAAACCTGTTTTTTTTGCAGACAAACATTGCAGTTAAATACTCTTGCCCAGATGGTCTCCACTTTAACCTAAACGCTAAATGGCCAGAATATGCGTGTGCCTATCCTTCAGAAGTGAAATGCAACAGTAATGCCATCCAACGTAAGTTAATTAATTTCGTAATAGTGAAAAGGTTTACAAATAAGCAGACACTATTTGAGCTTGCGTGTTACATTCTCGGCTGCATCGGCACTTACTTTTACCATCAGGTGAGGTGCAGCCAAACGCACTCAAATTTTAAATTTAATAAAAATGACTGTTCATTTATAGGTTGTAACAAAATAGCCGTTAACTAGGGCGTCTACTCATTATACTCTTATTTTTTTAAGAGACCTAAAGTCAGTTCGCAAATAATTTTTGAAAAACCTAAAAACTTCTAGGCACAAGCTTTTGATATTGCACTGTCACGCGATATACATATGCATGCAAAATTTCAACTTAATCGGAAACCGGGAAGTGGGTCAAATTTAACTGGCAAGATTTTTACTCAAACATACATACATATATTGCAAATTAATTAAAATCATGTTAAAAATTAACCCTTTATACAATTCTACCATTTTCGTGCCTTGAAATTGAAACTTTTTGATTTTTTTTAGAATTGTTTGTAGTCAATCCAACTTTAGGTGTGCAGTTGGATTTGTAAAAATTTCATAGATTTTCCATACAAAATTTTCTATTACGAAGTGCAAATATATATATTTTTTTAATATACATTTATTTTTTTAAAAGACTAAGGAACCCTACTTTACGCGAGTCCGACTCGCACGTGGCCCGTTTTTATTAATATAAATTTAGGTTTGGTCTCATCACTAGTTATGTCTTTATTAATTTAGAGTAAATTAGACCCTACCCTACCCTCCATTTTGTTATTTTTTATCATGCGAGATTGGACGCGGTTGGAGGGCGCGTCGAGGCTGCATACATAATACGTGTCAGTATTTCAACATTAAAATAACTAGTAAATTGATATTAATAGAAATGTTCAATCCTTAAATCATTAAACTAATATACCTAACAGAGTACGTTTAATAAATGGATACTCACTCATTTGCTCTTATAATATAACAGACGCGCCTCACCCCACCGCACTATGTCCGCGGCAGCATGGCTACTTCCCATCCAGCGATGGAGACTGCTCGAGGTTCATACTGTGCCAGGAGGGGATGGCCACCATCATGAACTGCCCCAACGGACTGGCGTTCAACCCTGACAAGAGCAGTTGCGATTGGCCCGCGAATGTGCCCACTTGCAGACCAAACAGTAACATGGCTTTTCTTTTTTTTTTTTATTAAAGTATGTTTCTAGTATTTGGAAATGATAGATCGGGTTGTCATCGCCCGATGTGAAGCGCGTAGCCAAAGATAGAACGCCATGGCGGAGCACACAGAAATCGGAATAATACAGCGGAGCACTATGGATGCCCCCTGTCCCACATATGGGACTTAAGACAATAAGTCAATAAGTCACTAGTATCAGTGAATGTGGTCGATATTCGACTATCCATTTTCAATGAATAAAGACTATAAACTACGTATAAGAAGCTTCACTCCGCAAAATCATTTAAATAAATGGCGACTCTTGCTACGACACAATAAAGTGCAATTCAGGTTCGCACAGCTCTAATTACCTACAGTTATATTCACCTACAAGTTGCTTCTCTTTATATTACTGAATTTGCCCCATGCAGCGGGCCGCGCGGCGTAGGTACATTTTCATGCCTGCGCTATCTTGCGCGGAGTGCGACTGATTGTGCATATTTATGGTACAGTACCTACCTTTTGAATGATAAGAGGCAGCTTTTGTCGTCGGCTTCGTCCGCGTGGAAATACAATGAAACTTCAATATAATTGGCTTACCAATTGTGAATAAAAAAATAAATAAAAACATATTCATTTAAAAAATTAAAACACGACTGCTCGAAATGTAAAAAAAAAAAAGATAATTTTTGAAAAGAGGCAAAGTTTTTACGTTTGTATGTAGGAGGTTATCCTCCAAAACTACTCATCCGATTTAAAGAATTATTTCACCAATAGTTAGTAAATAAGAATCGCTGCAATACATATATATGTCACTGGGATATTGTCAAAACCGAGATATTACAATCTCACTAGTCACTAGATTATGATATAACGGTTAGTTGTGAATCGGATCGCAATTTCACGGCCTATTCTTGTACCTTCGAATAAAACCTCTTTGACTGTTAAATCAATCAAACCTGACCGAACCTAACATCGCTCGCTTCGCCCACTCATTTATTTAGTGTTTTTCTCTTCGCTTAGTGCTATTGTAATGTCACTAGTGAGTTTACTTACAACGTCACTAGTGAAATTGTAAACAAAATGTTACAGTTCACAATCTTTCGACAGTTCACAATCTCGCGAAATAAATCCCGTTAGATTATAATCTAACGGAATTTACAATCTTACAGTGACATATACATACACACACCCGAAAAACATAACTCACCTTTTTGATCAGTCGGGTAAAATGGTCAGCATATTTTAACAAGGTTTTCCTGTTTCAGTATTCCAAGGGTTCACTTGTCCTATGCCACCGGCAGCTGAGGATGGGTCGCCATCGGATGTAATCTATAAATTTAGGTAAGTCTATGAAAGTACCTTAAACTGTTACATCGATCGCGGGTGCCATTTCTCCATACAAACGTAGTCCTCTGTTTCCTCCCTGGATAATGACACAAGACTATTTTTTGAAGTAAAACTTCTTTACGCACGCTTGACTCGGGGAGTAAGCTGGTTACGTTACGCAAACGGTGACTTCTAGCGTTACGAAAAGTGTGATTGGGTGAGGCAAACGGCACGCTTGACTTGGGAAATAAGCTGGTGAATGCGTTAGGTGAACGGTAATTAAGTTTTACTTCAGTCGTCTGGTCTAAAGTACACTCGTTTTTTTTTTTTTAATAATCCTATTTCATCGTTATACCATTACATCCTCCACCCATCACTTACTATCAGGTGAGGTGCAGCCAAACGCACTCAAAATTTCATCTTCAATTGCTAAAATTGTTTTTGGTCAAGTTTTGAAGGAGGAAATAGGGGATTACGAAGTGCTGTTTTGGACATAGGTACCTATTATCGCTCTGAGCTGCAGTTGTCAATTTTTTAACCCCCGACGCAAAAAGAGGGGTTTTAAAAGTTTAACGTGTGTATCTATCTGTGTATCTGTGTGTCTGTCTGCGCCCGCCATCGTAGTTCTTAAACGAATGGACCTATTTTAATGCGGTTTTGTTTTGAAAGCTGAGGTGATCGCGGTGTTTCTTAGCTGTAATTCATGAAGATGTGTTCAGTCGTTTGAAGATCATCAGCACTTTTCTAGGTGATGAAGGGATGTGGGCAATTTTCACTGGTTTAATCGATTTGAAATTTGGTGCCCTTCTTGTTACTTTAATGATATCACAAGAATAAAGTAAACTTGTCCTGACGCTGCAACATCTCTTGGAATCTGCAGGATCCCAACTCTTTACCAACTTACAGTAGAGGTATCGTATTGGGGCTCATTGGAATAGTCTCAATGAATTGGTGTTAGATAAAACATGGTAACCTTGACACGATGCTGCAGCATCTCCTATATACAGGATATGCAGGATACCCAACTCCTCACCAACTTACAGCAGAGTTAGGCTTATTGGAATGGTATCAATGAATAGGCGTTAGATAGTAAATGGTTATCTTGACCTGATGCTGGAGCATCTTTTTTTTTTTTTTTTTTTTATTCACAATTGGCAAACCCTTGACAACATCTCACCTGGTGGTAAGCAACATTTTATTAAAAACCTATTCTTCGAAAGTCTCTCAGACCGCGTTTTCTTTTAAGTTTTCACCGCGCCCAAAAAAAATATTTTCAACTTATGTTACAGATTTAGGAACCGCTGCCGAGAATACATAGCGTGCCAGCATGGGCACCCCAGGCTCCTGAGCTGTGATCCAGGTCTTCATTTCGATGAATCCTCTCAATCTTGTATCAGCTCAGATTACGTGACAAGCTGTGAATAATACCTATTGTAGCGAAAGACAGAAAATAACAAATAAATTAAAAATGTATTTTATAAACTAATCTGCGTTTTCTGTAAAACACATTAATTAATCAAAAATACATGGTCAGCTTACAGTATATCATCACATCAGCTCATATACGTCCCCACTGAGGGGCTCGAGTCTACACTGAACTAGGGCGATCGGGCCTTAGTTGACCACGCGGGCCCAGTGCGGGTTGGGCGACTTCACACACAACCTTCGATTTTCTTCGCAGGCGTGTACAGGTTTCCTCACGATGTTTTCCTTCACCGCGGAGCGTCGAATAAATACATAATACATATGAAATCGAAATTCGAAAACACATTGGTACGTGGCAGGATCGAACCTCGACCTCCCGGACAGTAGGTAGCGGCCCTTGCCATTACGCCACCGACGCCTTATATACCAAAGCTATACAGTATATACCAAAGCGCTAACCAAGTCAGTGAGTTTACATTAGTGGCTGATGGGTTCCATTAATACTCAACAGAAAGAACAAATTATCAATTAGGTACCTACCATTCTTGTCAAATGACGGAAACAAATCAAATCAAGTGAAATAAAACCGGCCAAGTGCGATTTGGACTTGTGCACCAAGGATTCCGAACCAACACCTCTCCACAAGAATAACAATGAAGCGGGAGCGGAAGCGGAAGCTGAAGCGGGAGCAGAAGCGGGAGAGGGAGCGGGAGCGGGAGCGGAAGCGGGAGCGGAAGCGGAAGCGGGAGCGGAAGCGGGAGCGGAAGCGGGAGCGGGAGCGGAAGCGGGAGCGGAAGCGGGAGCGGAAGCGGGAGCGGAAGCGGGAGCGGAAGCGGGACCGGTGTTCCCGCTCCGGAACAAAAAGGCCGGGACAGTCGCCCGGACAACCGCCGCCCCTCGCCCTGCAGCGCCCGCCGCCACTGCTGAGCGCGCCGCACCGGCAGCGCCCGCCGTGCTGAGCGGCTCGGCCGCAGCAGACGCGTCCAGCCGAAAAAAGAGACGTATCCGCCGGAGGAGAATGAGGCCCCTAGCCCCCGTTTCCGCCGCCCCCACTACCGCCAACACCATCGCCGTGCCCTCCCAGAGCAACCTCCTGCAAGCTCTGGGAGTACTCCAGCAGTTGCTCGCCCCAGCCGGGGCTGGAGCGGCTGCAAAGGGCCCTGCGCAAGTAACTATTTAGTAATCTGTGCCTGCGCCCACCCAAGGACCCGCTCATCGTGATGGGCGGCGGAAGCAGCCACGTTAAAGAGGCCTCGCCTCGGGGCCGTTTCCCCGTCGCCCCCTTCGGGTGCAACGAGAAGAATATCACGGGAAACTGGCATAAGTAAGAAAGTCCGTAGTTGGTACAGTTGTCAGAACTGTATTTTGTCGAGCGTCTCGCGACAGGATGCACACTTCAAATTTATTTAATACGGTCAAAGATGACCTATACACGGCTGCTATCTGAATACTACGTAAAATTATTTATTAACTTGTTACGAAGTATACTATAATGTCCTTGAAAGTTTGGTAGGAGGATTCCAACAGTATTTTTAGGGTTCTGTACCCAAAGGGTGACCATGTTAATATTATTAGATATTTTTATGACAACACTTTCTCAATTCTGCGTGGTAGCAACATTGTATCTCACATTTCTTCTGTCATGGGACGTATCGATATACGATCAAGCAATTCTCATTTTGGCAAATAATCTGTTAATATAAATTTAATCGAAGGATTGTGAGAGTTTATTTTGAATAATAAACACAAAGCAATTTCCCACCGATCACACAGTGTTATTATTTCTACGTCTCATCTGAAGGAACAACTTTCTTCTCGAAACGAGTTATAAAAGGTTATGGGCCCAGCGTGTTATTGCAGCGAAAGGAATAACGGTGAGATCAACCCTCATTTCATTTAAAAATAAGAAACATGCCAAATGAATCGGATCCGGTAGTTGGGATGCCCGGCACGGGAGTCGCCGACGGCACAAGTGGCATGCTAAGTCCACCTGGTGGCACGAATATACATATGGGCATAAATTATCCCAAGCTACAGGGAATTTCGAACTGTATGACGTGGAAGTTCGTCTTAAAAATGTTACTGGCCTTGGACGATATTTGGGGCTGTGTTACCGGCGAAGATAAGGATGTAACGCGTGACCAGCGGACTTTGGTGCGTATCTGTCTTTCGACAGAAAGTGATCTTTATCGGTACGTGCGCCAGGCTGCGAATGCTAAGGAAGCGTGGGAAAAATTGGCATCTGTAGTCTTTATCGTCGAGTTTTGTTGCTGCGTCAGTTACATCGAATCAAAAGCGACTACACAAATATGTCAGAGTACATTACCACTGTAAAGACATTGTTGCAGTAGCTAGCACATATCGACTTGCGACTGTTCCACATTCGGGTTCACGGGACGCAAATTCACACTTCAGATTACGAAGTAACTATTTAGTAATCTGTGCTTCAGATTCAGATTTCATTTCAAAGCAGCCGTGTATGTATAGGTAATCTTTGGCCGTGTTAAATGTGAAATGTTCATCCAGTCGCGAGACGCTCGTGTATTTTGGCAGAAAACGAATTTGAGCGCTGTATTTGTCAATCTACAATACTGCCCATTCAGAGGTACTAAATAGGTCAACTTGGAAGAAGGTAAACACAATCGAGGAAATGTCTTGATACTAGATAGTCGTAATAATAATAGGTCATCTTTGGTCCTGAATTTGATAGAATAATTTTAGCAACCGTTTCGACCAATAGCGAGTGAGACTTGAGATAAATGAAAACAACTGCCTGTCTAGGGTGACCATTTGTGGCAGATTTCTGCAATTTGGGCAGATTTGGCTCTTAAATTTGACCTCTGGCAGAACAAGCGGACGGTTTATAATAAGTGGCACAATTTGCCAGATATCAAGAAAGAAAACAGAATTTGGCAGATTTTAAGAAAATCCTTACAGACAGAGAAAAAATATAATTTTCTATGACTTAATGTTTTATTTATTTTCATGAATCCCGAAGGTTTGTTAGGTATCAAAATGGTTGGCTACGCCTCATTATAAATCTGTCGGATCGAAGTTGGTGGGTTAGATCATCTTTGGTCTCTACCAAAGTTGACCTATACCACAGTATGATAAAGAGTACTACGTACAGTATGGTCACTCCCTGCCTCTCGTTGAAAGTGCCGCCCACCCGCGCTCAGATATATCCCAGCAATCCTAGCACGTCTTATCTCACTCACACAATCATGGTACGCGTGCACCTACACGAGTTTATACTGTGTGCGCAGGAATGCGTTTGTTTCATATATTTGATCTCCAGTGACCGAGGTGTGTCTATACACTAATTTGATTCCAGATTTAAAAATTATTTTTCAAAAAGTGTTGAGTTTAAGGGCGGAGAGCGGAGTGAGTATGTAAGTAATTTAAGTTATTTTATACATATTAATTATTCATTCCCATCCCCATGGAGGCGATAAAATGATGGCATATTTTTGAGTCGAGTTTGGCAGATTTTTTGCCAGTGTCGGGCAGACTCTTCAGTTTTGGGATGGTCACACTGTGCCTGTCATACATATATACGGGTTTTTTGGCGGGATTTGTGGTGGACGCATTCGTAGTTTTATTTTGTTGTTTTTTCATTGTTTTCTGCTGGGATTTTGTTCAAGAAGTGGTGCATTTTGGAGAAAATCGTCTAGTGCACGTGAGCAATGTGGAGAACAAGAAAATAAAACGAAGGAGGACGTGAGAACCCAACTTGCTCTGGGTGCAGTTTTATAGACGCCCAACAGCAACTGGGTGTTCCACCTCAGAATGCAGCTTCTGCAAATGCTGTCAAGAACTTCAGAGAAGATTTGTAATGCACCGGCACTAGCATTACAAATCCAAAAACAAATGAAGAAAGTGAAAACTATTTACGAATCCAGCTGAAGGACTAGTTTCCATGGCCAAGAAAAATTCACAACCAACCATACATATATACCTAATAGTTATGTTTGTTGTGTATCGAAAAATAGCGCGATTATAACCTCGTGATTTCAAATTTGAATTTAAAAAAGTTATTTTATGTTCAAATACTCAAAACAAAAAAATACATAATCTTACATTAAGCAAAATAATGCTAGTTATTTGTTCAGTAAACTGACCTATGACTAGCAAGGGCAAGAAGCTAAGCCAAAGAAAAGTGGGTGGACGGACGGACGGGGCGTCGGTCGACTCGCGGGGCCGCGGGGCGCCCTACGAGCCGTCGCACTGCCCCCTTTGCCCCTTCGCATCGAACGGTTGTGTAGTCACCGACCACGGACGGAGCTCTGAGCCATCTTGAACGAAATCACTGTGGTGTTCTAAATGTAAACTGTGACAGCAGATTGTCAAAATATCTAAAGAATCCGAGGAGTAGCCACAATCGCCACACTGGAATAATTAAATGTTGCAACGATTGAATGTGCGAACTTTGTGCGAAATGGAAGATTCCTACATCATTGCCAACTTCCACGGGCTGTGCCGCCTTTGCCTCACCAAAAGAGCACTCATGACATCAATTTTTGGAGCTTCTCCTGACGACAGCGATATTCCTTTACCTTCCAAGTTATCTGAGTGTTTCGAACTGCAGGTTAGTTTTGAGCTACCTTTATGTGTCCAGTAAAGTATACTATGTATGTACATATATAACCAAAACCTACAGACCTATCAGTTAGTCACACCATTATTTTGTTTTAGGTTGACCCAAATGATGGCTTACCTGGGAATATTTGTTATAAATGTTTATTCAAAGTGGACAAATGCTCTAAGTTTCGCTTGCAGTGTATACAAAATGAAACTAGACTGCGGCAGATAACAAATAGAGTTAACGATTCAAACTCATTTGAAACAAGTGGTTATCACTGCAACTCCCAGGAACAGATAAAAATTAAGTCTGAAGATTATATTGTTGAGGATAGTGTTGTTATGGTTGTTGATCCGAGCCTCGACTACAAGTCTTCAGAGGAGTCCGACAACACAGAACAAGTGAACAACAATGCACTAGAAAGAGATAACACTCCCGAAGGGGAGCCAACTGCTGAATCCTTCCTTAAAAATGTATTTATGTGTCAGTATTGTGACAAATCTTTTGTAACTCAAGTGAAATGTGAGGAGCACGAGCAAAAACAACATGACCCTAACTTGCCATTTAGATGCATTGAATGCAGTCTTGTGTTCGCAGAACGCACCCAACATGTACAACATATGAGAATGGTTCATGGCAATGACAAACCATATCACTGCACAGAATGTGAAAAATGCTTTGGGAGACGTTCTGACTTGAGAAAACACTCCATCGTGCACACTGGTGTTAAGCCATATCAGTGTAACTATTGTATGAAAAGCTTTTCTCGCAATACAAATTTGAGCAAGCACCTCCGTATTCATGCTGGACACAAGCCACATGTCTGTCCCCTCTGTCCAAGGAATTTTATAGCGAAAGCCGACCTACAACGTCATGTCTTAGTGCACTCAAGAAATAGACCCTTTGCTTGCCGAAAATGCCCCATGACCTTTGGACGAAGGGATAAACTTCTAAGACATGAGGTGAGACATGGACCTGTCAGCCCAGAGCACAAAATCAAGTATGAAAATGACCAAACTGATACAAATGACATGGTGGTGGATGTGAATCCATTCAATAACTTTATGACTTCTGCATCTAATTATGATCTACCCAGTGTGCCAGATCATATTTCTGGTGAGAGCAGCTTCATCAATCAAGTCAATAAACAGCCATCAAGTTCAAAACAAGTTTCACTATCTAAGCAAAAAAATAACAAAAATAAGCCTAAGAATATTAAATGCCACCAATGCACCAAGAGATTTTCTTCACTTGATGCTTACAAAACCCATGTGTCTGTTGTTCACATTGGGACAAGGGTCTTACAAACAAGTTTCCAGTGTAAAGTTTGTTCAAAGAAATTCCTCAGTGAAAGGGACCTGGACCGACATGCAGTCGTGCACTCGGGCATGAAGCCTTTTTCCTGCAGTCAGTGTGATAAAAATTTCACTAGCAAACATAAGCTTAAGTTACATGAGCAATCTCATGAATGCTTGGTTGTGAATATGCCTTGTATTGAATGTGGTGCCGTGTTTGAAAAGAAATCAGATTTGGTAGCTCACATAAAGTCTCATTTTAGTGACAATTTTGATGATAAAATTTCAGAAATTGAAATAAAGAAAGAACAAGAAGAAGATCAACAAGAGTGTAGTTCTGTGGATGATAATATTTTTGATATTGAGACCTAAGATAAATCTGCAATAATGCACCCGTTAACATAGCATTTATCATATAATTTTGCACACTATGTACACTGTCCACATAATTTTCTAAGCTCGCCTGGATAGCTACCACTATCTTATTTAATTCTCGCCGCCAAACATCAATGTTACTATTATTGATCAGGGTTTGAAATTATCAATATATTTATTTTCTATGATATGATAATTATCGGTGTTGATTCTTATTTTTGGCACTTTAATTTTAATTAAAATACAAGAATATTCTGTAGAAAAAATAACTAAATATCATTTCATTGTTTAAGTGTAAGTTTAATCACAGTTACTAATTAACAATTTCGTTGACTTTTTTTCAAGAAATTATGTTATTAAACATCAAATGCTGTTTGGATAAACTTGCCAGGAAATGCATGAGGCTAGCGTTATGTCAAAGATAAATAATATTACTGTTTTGTTTTTGTTATTATTATATATCACAACATAATTATCAACGTTATAATTATCAATACTTATCATGATAATTAGCACTCGAACCCTGTCTGGCTTGAAGATAAAATAGCCCTCTTCTTATTTAGGCATCATTGTCACTTACCATCAGGTTATATATAATTATTTAATTTTATCATCAAAACTGTCCATGAATAATTTATTTGTAGCCTTTAGGACTAATATATATACTGTGCTTTAGGTGAGATGATGCCAAGGGTTTACCACTTGTGAAGCATTACATGATGTGAAGTTCCAGTGTTTCTTATTTTAACATATCAAGCATAATTTTAGATCAGATGCCAGTCCCCAATTGTGCAGAATTTGCACATTGGATTTCTGAAATATGTTGGTGTAGGGGTTGGTCCCAGACTATAAATATAACTATGTTACCAGATGTATTGTAGTATCTTAAAGGGGGTACTTTCCAGAAATGTATTGGAGTGATATTTTTTTTACCCAGGCGATTGTAAACTGTAACTCTCCCATGTCCAAGTAGTAGGCCTTGGTAGGCGCTATTGATGTAAATTGTCCAGATATCCAAACACCTTTTATTTTACCTGTTTTCCATTTTCCATTTCATGTCAATTGCATGGATGTCTCTCTCTTGGTAACTTAATTAGTTTTATCGAATAAAAAGTAGATTAGCATATTAATAACCAGGTCATAAACTAATCTATGTGACAAATTTTATCAAGATCAGTCAGCTTTTCTGAATGAGTTGTGACAAATTATCCAGACTCCCTTTTTTTTTATTGAAACAAAAAGACTGGATGGATACTGGATGTTGTTGTAATCACCAGGGAGCTTAATCAAAAAGCAAAACAAATTCAATACATTTGAGATTGTTTTTTATCGACAATTGAAGCTATCAATAGGCACTTTATATAAAACATAATTGAACAAAAACATGGAAACAGGTATTCATTCCGAAGATGAAATTGAGCCCATTCCATAATATTCATTCACATAGTTTCTTCGTAGATTCATTCATTATAGTTAAATATATAATAAATTACTTTCAAGGGAGAAAGGAGTACGTATTGTGATGGCAACAAAAATCGAAGATTGTCTTACACTAATAGTCTAAAAAACAAAAATATGTATGTGCGTCTATCCCAATATTATTCCGAAGTCTGTGGTCTGTCTGGTCACAGTAATACAATATAGCATTTTACAGTAGTGCAACGAATGTACTAACGCAGAGCAACGGAACGGTACTTACGGGGCAGGGAGTGACGGTTTACAGCCTGGCAAACTCCCAGTTTGCCAGGCCGGTTACAGGCTAGTACTGCTAGTACCTACGCCGTGGCGGCATCGTGCGACATCAAAGGCGTTGCGCTACTGTAAGCCATATCGTAATAGTGCGGTCTGGTGCTCTACTACCAAAATTACTGGAGGGATTTGAGTTAGGGCAATATTATGTATATATCTCCAGTCGTTTATTTAAACTTTTCCCCTATCTTGATTTTTTAGGGTTGCTACCATAGTGAAAAATCACTATAAACAGGGTGACTGGTCAGTAGTGCAAATCCTGTGAAGGGGATAAACTACATCTAATTTGCAACAGAAAAAGTCATACTAACTGGGGGTCGGAAATCAAAGGTTGTCGAGTTAAAGCTCATTTCATTTTTAAACTTTGTATGAAAAACGCACTTGTTCAAATATTTTGTGAATTTACAAAAAAAAGTTATAATACGGTTGGCGTGAAAAACACGGATAAAACTTTTTTCATTTTAGCAGCATTCCAAAAAAGTAAAATAGTTAAAAAATACAAATTGATTGTAACAAAAAAGAATGATTGTTGTCAAAAGGGTGCATCAAATCCCATACAAATTTTCAATAAACATAATTTTGATGTTTTTTTTAAATTTCATAATTTATCATGTTTTTCGCATAAACAAACATCTCTGACCCTCTAGCATCATGACTTACTTTGATTCACAAGCTTATCCAAAAAAAATCGAACTTTGTTGGATAATTAGTATGGCATTTTAGGCCCCCTCAACTTGTTGCAATTAATTTTGTACATTTTTAACTTTTTTACTTTGTTCGAAAGCGTGAGGTAGGTTTTACCTTATTTTGCATGCCAACTATATTATAAGTTTTTGTTAAAAAATCACAAAACAATTTTTCATACAAAATTAAAAAGTTAAATAGGCTTCAACTCGAAAACCGTTGATTTCCAACCCCCAGTTAGTATGAATTTTTCTGTTGCAAATTAGTTATAGTTTATCCCCTTAAAAGGATTTGCACTACTTACCAGTCACCCTGTATATCAATTCAAAAATAAAAAGTAGATAATTGATAGCTTAAATAGTTGGATGTTTTTTTACATTGACCTATCTCAACTGTATTTCATTATTTTGCTATTTGATTCCGATTAGTATTTGTTCAAACAAATCTTAACCAAATTAAGAGGCTTTAAAATATCAATTTGGTCTGTTACTTAATCTTGTGTAAATAAAATTATCACTGTTCTGTGGCAACATTGTTTATTTTATATCCCAAATACTTAGATAGTCTATTTTAGTATGGATATTGTTAATGATGAATAACATTTGCTTAAGTTATATGCTTCAGCCTGCTAATGGATTTGCATGTATAGTCACAGAAGTAATCCTGGCATCATTAAGAGGTTTAAATGTTTTAGGGTTAACAGCCATTTTCTCCAAGTCATCGAGTGCTTCAAAACCATCAATAACTCTGAAAAAAACAGAAAAATATGACACCCAAATAATAAAAACTCTTTTGAGGGGCGGCTTTTTTAATTAAGAATGAATGATTTAGACTGCAACTCACCTGATGGAAAATGACAGTGCAACCAAACGCATACTCAAATAAAGCCCATTCACTCTCGCCTTGAAAGCCTCCGGATATTACACACATACTAAAATAACGCCCATTCACTCTCGCCTTGAAGGCCTGCAAATTGTAAGAATAGGGAAGCACTGACATTGGTAAGGTATTACACTCCTTCAATGTCCGCATAATAAATGAGGTAGTGTACGGCAGTAAGGAATATTGACAACAAAATAAAGTGGAGGGAACCCCTCCCCCCTCCCCATGTAATTTATCATCATAGACTATAATATATATTACATACATACCTTCCAAAGATAGTGTATTTAAGATCTAAATGTGGTTGTTCTCCATATGTAAAGAAGAACTGACTGCCATTTGTATTTGGTCCATTATTTGCCATACTGACTATTCCTCTTGCATTGTGCTGCAAAAAACAATTATATACCTTTTAAAGTAAATATTAAATCCTTACTAATATTATAAACGCGAAAGTTTGTATGTATGGATGGTCTCTTACTATGGGCCTCATAAGAAGGGTCAACATCACCCAAAGGGCAATAGAGCGTGCTATGCTCGGAGTTTCTCTGTGTGGTCGAATCAGAAATGAGATCCGTAGGAGAACCAAAGTAACCGACATAGCTGTTAAAATTGCTAAACTTAAGTGGCAGTGGGCGGGGCACATTGCTCGTAGAACAGATGGCCGTTGGAGCAGTAAAGTTCTCGAGTGGCGACCACGCACCGGAAAGCGTGGTGTAGGCAGGCCTTCCACTTGGTGGACCGATGACCTGTTGAAGGTTGCGGGAAGCTGCTGGATGTGGACAGCGCAGAAACGGTCGTCGTGGAGATCCTTGGGGGAAGCCTATGTCCAGCAGTGGACGTCCTGAGGCTGATATGATGACTTAATATGGTCTTAAACAGGGATGCATCCGATAACGATACCGATAAATCGGCGATATTTTGGGTTTGCCAATATATCGGCATTGCTGATATTTTTTATTACTGATACTACTACAACTCAACACCTGCTTTAAATAAGGGCAAATATTTAACACGGCAACTGAAATCCTTTTTAGGCGACTTTCTATTAAGTCACAAAAAAACTAACTTTGCAGTGATTAAATATCTTAGCAACTATTAAACTATACAAGCAACAAAAGGCTAGGATCAAAAAAACTAAAAAACGGCTGCTACTGTAAGGTGTCAAATATATCAAGCGGGATCAGTGTAAAACTGGTTAAGGTATTATAAAACCTAATGTGGTGACTAATTTTCCCGAGGGGATATCAAACATTCTTCACTGGCAACTACTGGCTTTCATTATAAAAATAAACTTTTGGCAGCGATTGTTAGGTAGCTTTAAAACTGAAAATGGGTATTATAATAATGTATTTGGATATTAGAATATTGTTTGCAGATTCGGTGGTAGATTTTTTACATTTTTTTAAAAACTTTTTTCGTTTTAGTGACTATTATGTAAGTTACATACCGGGTGTAAGGGACAGCGTCCTGCAAACTGATAGGGGTTGCTCAGTCAATCAAACTGAACAACTATCACCAGGATTTTTTTTCAGGAAATGAAAAAAAAAATTGCTTTTCCATACAAATTAGTCTGATCGAGGTCGTCATTTTGTATGGTAAAGCAATTTTTTTTTCATTTCCTGGAAAGAAATCCTGGTGATAGTTGTTCAGTTTGGTTGACTGAGCAACCCCTATCAGTTTGCGGGACGCTGTCCCTTACACCCCGTATTTTGTGTATTGAAGGAAAATTAATAAATAAAGAAAATGAATCAAATTTTATGCCTTTTATTGCACGCTATTTAAATTCATAAAAAAGGAGTTTAAACTTGAAAAGGAGTTTAAAACTTTAAAGCTGAAATACAGCACTAGAATAAATACTTTGAGTACCTACCTAGATTTACCAACAATACTTATGTTTATTTAGGTAGGTTCATTTAAAGTTCATTTAAAAGAGGGAAGGTTAATAATAAATAAGATAGTCAAGAAAAAATTAAATACACCAAGAATAGTGTTTTAGCATGTCACAATTTGGTCTATTTAGATCCCTACAAATGTAGCCAAAAGTATTTTTTTTAAGATCTTGTTTGTATTTATTTAAGACCTTGGTCAAGTTTATAGACAACCCCATTTTAGAATTTATGAAAGCCTATTTTAACTTTTTTATCCGCCAATAATTTGTCGCCTTAGAAGAAATTCAATTGCCACAAAAGAAAATCACTGCCAGATAAAATTTAAATAAAACCTCAAAACTCATTAAAAAGCCGCCGCTTTCTAGTTAAGATGCTACCTCAAATTAGTCGCCAAAGTAGTTTATTTACGATCCATTTTCAGTTTTTTTAAGATCCGGAATGGTATCAATTTGTCGCCGCGTTAAATACATGCCTTAAATGAGTAATGTAAACATGCCTCTTGTTTCATCAATTTCCTTGTAAACAAGGCACAAACTGTAGTCTCAGTTGGCTTTTGTTTTGACTTTTTCCATGCTAAATAAAATACAAAATTACTTATTGAAATTAATTACTTTGCCTATGAGTATTTTTATAACTAGTCTGTTTAATAAAATTAATAGCAAAATAATTTCAAAACACAAAAGTGCTATAAGGAATAATTTTGAAATTTCAACATTTGATAATTCCTGGCCGAGCAATATGTATGCATTGTAAAGAAAATGTGCCCCGTGGCATCAATTTCAAAAATTAAAACACATCAAACTTGTGGATTCACATGAAGAGGTACCATCCAAGTGAATTGGACACCGCTTCAGTGTCGAAAATATAACTATCGAGAAAATAAACTTCCATCCAAATAAATTGGACACCACCAAGCTTCGAAAATAACTATCTAGAAAATAAAATTACATCCAAGTGAATTAGACACGGCTTCAGCGTCAAAAATAACTATACAGAAATTAAAATTCACTAAGGGTACAATATCGGTATCGCCGATATTTTATAAGAGTATCGGTATCGCTGATATTTTATAGGAGTATCGGTAAAAACGCGTTATTAAGATTTTAGCCATGGTTTTAACATACTTACTTTCAATTCTTCTTTGAACTCATCTTCAAACTTTTTCCCCCATATTGATGTTCCTCCTTTTCCTGTACCTGTGGGGTCCCCAGTTTGTACAATGAAACCCTGAAAATAAAATTAAAAGTAGATCATGTTATATTCTTGATTGATACTAAGGTTACAATCCAAGCAGGACTAAATACAGAAACTTCGTTAGTGGCTTTCCTGGTTCCTGAAGATGAATAAATTCTCACCTTTATGTTTCTGTGAAACAAGCAGCCGTTGTAATAGTCACTGGCACATAAGGCCAAGAAGTTCTCACTAGCTTTCGGACATTGCTCACAAAATAGTTCTATTTTAATGTCTCCAACATCCGTATGCAAAGTAACAGACATTGTTGTTGCTTTCTTTCCCAATTTTATTTATTTCCCAAAACTTCAACTTTTATTACCTAACAAAGAGAATATAATACACTACGTTATTACTTTTTTTTTTTTTCGCCCTTTTAGGGCAGGCTAAGGCTCATTGGCCATACCGCCTAGTCTTCAGTATATTATGTTTTTCAGCAGTATTAATTTTTAGAATTCACGTCTTCAGTAATTTTCAGTATATTTTTCAGAAGTAGTATTTTTCTCCTTTTCAGTCATTAAGGTCACTGTTTCTTCACATTCACATCATATCATTTTCTATAAACTAACCTAACCTAAATACTCTAGCAAAATGATAGCACTTTTGCTAAAGCTTGCTCGGACTTCTTGTGGGAACTCGAAACACAGTATACACACTTTTATTTCATTATCCTACACAAGAAACACATAAATGATACTTCGCTGATAAATACACTATCAATATTACACATCGAAAACCACTAAATGTAATTTTTCGGATAATAAAAGAAAAATGACAAACTGAACGCTACAAATTCCCGCCAAAAAGTCCAATTAACCTAGGTATCTATGTATGTATCTATGTATTTTTTTTGTTTGCCCTTTTCATGGCAGGCTAAGGCTCATTAGCCATACTGTCTTGTCTTCAGTATTTTTTTCAGTAGTATTAACGTTTTCAGTAATTTTTGTTCAGTCTTCAGTATTTTTCAGCATCATTGTATTTTTTCACTGGTACTATTTAACTAACTTAACCTACACATTCCAGCAAAATGATAGCATTTTTGCTGAAACTTTGGCGGACTTCTTGTGTGGGAACTCGAAACACAGCATACACACTTTTATTTCTATAACCTACACAATAAACACATAAATAGTACTTTGCTGAATCAATATTATACATCAAAAACCACGAAATGTAATTTTTCGGATAAAAGAAAAATAACAAACTGAACGCTACCAATTCCCGCCAAAAAGTCCTGTACGTAACCATTGTAAAAACTAAACAATAATATACACTCCGTTCATATTTATAGTACAGTCAGCGTCATACCTTTAGTACGTAGCAGTCAAGATCACCAAATACTTGGAAACATCCAAAATGGTCATTGTAAATAAAGTACTTTGTACTTTATGGCGCCACTTGTACCGTATCTGGCCACTGGTAGCGTAGAACCTGAACTAGGAAATTTCTGACCGAGGCAAGAAGGCAATTTTGTCAAAGGAGTATCAGGATAATTATCTGATATCATCTTTGAACCGGCTGCACGAAGTTGTTGTGACGGCTTTTGATCACCCAGCTGCATTTCGCTAATTAACTTTTGTATGCGTCTAGTTTCTGACTCTTCACATATGTTTAGTAGTCGATTTTAAGTACTTTGTACTTCTCTGTTTCCAGGTGGTTGAGCTAATAGGTCTACAACCTGTTGGATGACGTTTTTCCCCAGCCTGGCAATCAGGAGCTGATACTGCGCGTTATCGCTGGCCTTCTGTGTTGCCACTGCAGCCTCGAATTGTATGAACCACAGACCGGGTTGGTCGGTCCATACCGAGTAGGTATTATAGGTAAGTTGTGCTGCACTGTCTCGCTATAGACGAAGTTGAGTCGCCCCCGATACGGCAGAAATTAAATCGGCGAACACTCGATTACAGTCTAATCACTTTCCACTCACTTAGGGTGTTACCAACAGATCTACGTGTTACCAATGTAACGGGAAGGTACCTATGTACGGTTGTACGATAGATGAAGGTTGCGTAAAGATGATCAAACGTGACTAAGTTTGCAGTTCACGAAAGTCCAAATTTACATGAAGTAAGATTGTATCCTAGGTTATGTCTATAGCGAGGCGTGAGTAGGGAACGGCTGGCGAGCCGAGCCCAGTGCATTGGTTAGTTGCTTACGCAGCGCAATTAGAATAAGCAATACATGTAGTTATGTAATCATTTATTGAAATTTGATAAGACAGCAACAGGTGTAGGTTTGCAGATTGAAAGGCATTTCACCGTTGACTTCTTGACCTTTTTCACTTTCATTTTCTTTCATGAATATTTTATAATCTTCTAATTCAGTGGTTTTAAGTTTATCCCAATGCAATGACAAATTTTTCCCCCCTCTCCCCTACCAACTTCAAATATACCTAATATTGTTATTTTTTTAAATTTACATTTATTTTTTGAAAAGACTACGAAATCCTACTTTGCGCGAGTCCGACTCGCACTTGGCCGACTTTTTTTTCTACTAAGTTTCCCAAGAATAGCAACCGGCACCATCGGCTGAATGATGATGAAGCACACAAACGGTAAAAAAATGCAATTTACAGAAAAACCCATCCAGGTAATGGCCGTGCTTCAGATCAGTTAACCTGTGTGATCGACCCAACGACTACCACGAGCCAGCTACGATCACTTCTTCGTCTTGGCAAAGTATATATATTAGTACTAACATACACTATGGACACTCCCTGCCGCTCTCTAGATTGCGACCTCACCCTTTGGTCACCCAGATTGATACAGATTGGTTACAGTTTGGTTATTGAACGTATATAATTTCGCCGCCATTTTGTTTGCTCCGTCATTCCTTTTTTGAAATGTCATTTCTGGCTCGTTGTATGAAGTGTCCAGGGTGTGGTCTTGGTCCGCAGTACCTGCTTGGCTAGGAGTGGTTATTTTTTTGCTTCTGATAGGTTTGAATAAGCTCTTGAAATAAATGAAAAATCTTTTACATATCAGATATTTTTTTATTTGATACAAGCAGCTCGCGGGGAATTATACATACACCCATACCTTCCTCACGAAGCATTAGTCCATTGGTAAAAACCGTATAAAAACCAATCGATACCTTTTGAGTTTATCGCTTTCAGACAGACGCGGCGGGGACTTTGTATATTTATATACAGGGTGTAACAAAATTGGTGTAGGTCCCGTTAACTGGGGTATCTTCTCATCATACTGAACAACTTTTGTTCTACGACTTTGCTAAAATCGCAAAAAAAAAATATTTTTCTTCATACAAATCGATCAGCTGATTGACCAATTTTGTGCTTTTTAGTATGGAGGGTCCAATTTTTTTTTCAGAATTGACTATGGGTTCCTTGGGGAAAGTTGTTCAGTATGACGAGTAGAACCCCCAGTTAACGGGATCTACACCAATTTTGTCTGTATAGATGATTATAATTCTATTCGCTGCCACCAGCCCTTTCGTTTTGTCCCGCGTGCGGTTCGTGGGTGTTCTCGTCCATGCCTAGGTCTCCATAGTGCCCGAGGAGCCTCTGCCCCGTGGGGTCGAAGGGAGACGACAGGTGAAGTGTAGCTTTGTACTTCTTGCACATAACTTCGATTTCGTAATCGCCGTTTTTCAGGTACTCTTTTGTAACGACGCCGTTTTTGTTGCTCACGTAACCTATTCCTATTGGTTTGTTGAGGTAAAAAGCGTAATCGCCTCTCCTAAGAAAACCGACTAAGTCGCCGTTTCTGTATATAGCTTCTTGTCCAAAAAGTGCTACCTGAAAATGTGGAGAACACATTTAATTCCAGGACAAAGTTTTTTTTTATCCACAATAGGTAAGCCCTTAACATCATCTCACGTGATGGTAAGTGACAATGATGCCGAAGACGGAAGCGAGCTCACCAATATTCCCCAACGAAATGGGGAACTGGCTATCTTATATTCAAGCCGGAACACGTCAATGCTGCTTTAACATTTACAAGATGATGGTAGCTAGCCAGGCGGGCTTATAAAATGCCCTTCCACCAACCAAACCGGTGTCTTAAAAATTAGACTCCGCTGGGAATCGAACCCGCCACCTCCTGATGTGATGCTAATGGACTAAGCATTACACCACGAAGGCGGTTAGTTTTTATGCATTTTATTAAATTAAAATTTGATTGCGTTTGGATGCACTCCACGTCCACGTGATGATAAGTGCCAATGCAGCCGAGGATGTAACACGCAAGCTCAAATAGTGCCTATTCACTCTAGTCTTGAAGTTTTCTAAATTATACGAATCATCGGGGAATACAGACGCCGGCAGGGAATTTCACTCCTTGGCCATTCGCATAATGAACGAACAATGAGTAAAGGTGGTATATTAATGACAATGGGGTGGAATCGCCCCTCACGCCGGTCGTCCGATGATGAAATGGAGAGGGGGGAATGAGGTCGTGAAGCTCCAGGGCACACTCTCCGAAATGAATCCTGTAGAACACCGATAGACAGGCGACTTTGCGGCGATGCTCGAGGCTTTGGAGCCTGTTTGATACAAGTTCCTCGTCGCCAATGAGTCTCCTAGTGCGTTGGTCGATAGAATCCAAGGCATCTAGCTGATACCGAGAGAGCAGTACTCCATATATGGCCGAACTTGAAATTGGTATAACATTAGAAGCTGCTCTGGTGTGAAGTGAAGTCTCACCTTTGAGAGTACACCTAGCTTTTTGGTAGCCGTTTTTGCCTTGGATACAATGTAGCTCCCAAAATTCAGATCCGATGTTAAATCTACGCCATGGAGCTCAAGATGGTCGGAGATCTGGATAGATTCATCTCGGAAAGCAGGAGTTAGGTTAAAATGACTCTTTCGCAGTGAATAGACACGCATTAAACCTAACAAGATTGGCATCACCCCAGTCAGAGACTGCCTTGAGTGTTAGGTTCACGCGCTTAATCATGGCCTCTCTCTGGGATAGTATATCCGGACCCTAGTTCGAGCACTAGACAAGTATCTCTCCGCAACCGTGCTGTCGTCTGCACATCCAAATATACCGGATATCGGCAGATCGTTAATATACAGCATGCATGAAAGGTGAAAGGGGGTGCATGAAAGGAGCCTCCCCGAGTGACGTACTAAAAAGCCCGTACGTCCGGCGCACCCTGGGCAGTCAGCGAGTTCTCACGCTGACTGGCTAATCCTTTCACCACGATGACAAATCCCAAACATCCATCCGATAGTCCAGCGCTCAAGCCGGCTTTGCGTGTAGTCTCGATTAACATCGAAGGTTTTTCCGAGGACAAGTCTGAACTGTTGTCAGAATTATGTCGTACAACGCACTGTGACGTCCTCTGTATGCAAGAAACCCATCGAGACGAAACGCAAAGTCGACCACACGTAGCTGGACTGACTCTCATCTCCGAGATTTACCACCCGAAACACGGTAACGCAGTATTTGTTACTCCCGGAGTGAGCATTAAATCAACAAAGTGTTCGACCCAGAACGGCATCGAGGTTATCACCTTATACCTCGATCATTGCTCCGTTACATCTATATATAAACCCCCTGGTGTACCTTTCAAACTCGATCCTCTCGAGAGTCTAATGAGTGACCAATGGAATAATAACATTGTAATCGGTGACTTTAACAGCCACAATCCACTTTGGGGCTACAAAGATCTGGATGAGTGCGGCCAAGCACTTGAGACATGGGCTGAAACAAACGACCTGGTTCTGCTTCATAATCCAAAACAACCGGCATCCTTTAACAGCGGTCGATGGAAGCGAGGGTATAACCCCGACCTGGTCTTCGTTAGCTCCAACATAAGCTCCCAGTGCATCAAGACCGTGTGCGCGCCCATTCCCCGCACGCAGCACAGGCCCATCATGTGCGAAATAGTACCAGTTGTACAGCCCTTACAAGTTCCCCATAAACGCCGATTTAACTATGCAAAGGCAAACTGGGAGCAGTTTGCGAAGGAAATCGACGACGCCCTCCTGAATGTTCCCCCAACCCCGAAGGGATATGACGAATTTGTCGACCTTGTGTCTAAAATTTCACGCATGTATATCCCAAGGGGCTGTCAGACATCTTACATCCCAGGGCTGTCGAGTGATTCTGCCGAACTGCTCAAAGTATACGAGGCATTGTACTACAGCGACCCTTTCTCGGTAGAAACCTCATTAGCTGGAGAGAAACTTCTGTCAAAAATTTGCGAAAATCGTCGGGAGAGGTGGATCAACACTGTTAACACCATCGACATGACTCACAACAGTAAAAAGGCCTGGAATACCATCCGCAAGCTGACCAATGACCCACCCCGACCCATAACACCCAGCACAGTTACGGCCAACCAAATTGCTCATCAGCTCCTATTGAATGGCAAACCAACCAGCCGCCTCCCGAAGATTCCAAAGCACAACACTTCTGATGCCTCTGCCGACATTAGTAAGCCCTTCCATCTGTCCGACATCATTGCGGGCATAAAATCCCTCAAAAATGGCAAAGCCTCGGGAGTCGACAATATCTCTGTTGAGCAGATTAAACACCTTGGGCCAGTTGCAGTATCCTGGTTGCATCAAATGTTTAACTCCTGCCTCGAAACCTCCCAGATACCCCGCATCTGGAGAAAATCGAAGGTCATAGCTATTCCAAAGCCTGGGAAATCAGTAGATGACCCCAAAAACTTCAGGCCTATTTCATTACTGTGCCATACATATAAGCTTTTTGAACGGCTGCTACTTACTCGCCTCACAAGCTTTATTGACCCTAGATTGATTCCAGAGCAGGCAGGTTTCAGACCCATAAAGTCTTGCTGCAACCAGGTACTTAAGCTCACGCAACACATCGAGGATGGTTTTGAGAAGGAAATGGTGACGGGCGCTGTGTTTGTCGATCTCTCGGCGGCCTATGACACAGTTAATCTGAGGCGACTGCTGTGGAAGGTGGAGACTATGACCGCAGATATAAAATTTGTCAATATTCTCCGAGAGCTCCTCCACAATCGTCGCTTCCAGGTTCACCTTCTCAAAGACGTAAGTCGTTGGAGGGCACAAAAAAATGGTCTTCCCCAGGGCAGCGTACTGGCCCCAATATTGTTCAATATTTATACCAACGACCAACCATCTAGCCTAAATACCTCCCGCTTTCTGTACGCGGACGATCTTGCGCTTACGTCCCAATCGACCAGTTTTGACGAAGTTGAGAATAATCTTACCGCAGCTCTCAACAGTCTAGGTCAGTACTATGACGAGAACTCGCTCAAGCCTAACCCAACCAAGACTGAGTCGTGCGTTTTCCATCTACGCAATGCACAAGCGGGACGAAAGCTCAAGATCTCCTGGCGTGGAGTGACCATCACTCATAACCCTTCCCCCAAATACCTCGGCGTTCTACTGGACAGGTCCCTCACTTTCAAGAAGAATTGTGAGGGCCTAAAACGAAAGGTGCACTGCCGCAACAACCTAATACAGCGTCTGGTAAGTACTGAGTGGGGTGCTACGCCGCAAGTGCTGCGAACTTCAGGACTGGCGCTAGCATTTTCTGCCGGCGAATTCGCATGCCCCGTATGGGGCCGCTCTACTCACGCCAAGCTTGTGGATACAGCCTTAAACGAAACCTGCCGGATAATTACTGGATGTTTGAAGCCGACCCCGGTGATGTTGCTGTATCCACTGGCGGGCATAGCGCCGCCAGTTGTTCGCAGAACCATTGCAAGCTCGCGAGAGAGGGCTACGTTGGATGAGGACAAGCGGCATCCCCTACATGGGCACGAGCTACCGCCGCAAAGGCTAAAAAGTCGGAAAAGCTTTTTAAAACATGTCGACCCCCTCACAACTCAGCCCTCTCAAGCGAGATGCAACATGTGGCGTGCTCGAACACCGCTTCCTGATCCCTTTGTCCCGCTTTCTGAGAGTCTACCGGCTGGACATGTATTACCATGGCCGATCTGGAAGTCTTTAAATCGACTTCGGACTCAGGTCGGCCGGAGCAAGGAGAACATGTTCAGGTGGGGACTCTCGGAAAACCCAAATTTGGACTGTGTGTGTGGAGCGGTGCAGTCCATGGCTCATTTAGTTTCCTGTCCTGCCTGCCCTGTCACCTGTTCGCAGCAGGACTTAATGGACGCCACAAATAGTGCAGTCGAAGTGGCTAAGTTCTGGGCCGGAATGATTTGATTTGTCATCGACACGCAAAGAAGAAGAAGAAGATATACAGCAGAAACAAAGTTGCGGAGAGAACTGAGCCCTGAGGTACCCCGGAATCAATAGCCAATAGGTCAGACGAGCAGTCATTGACGACCACTCTTATTTATTTATTCACAATTGGTAAGCGGTAAGCCTTTGGCATCATCTCACCTGATGGTAAGTGACGATGATGCCGAAGATGGAAGCGGGCTTACCAAGATTCCCCAATGCAATGGAGAACTGGCTATCTTATCTTCAAGCCGGAAAGCATCAATGTTGTTAACACTGATGTTTGGCGGCAAGACTTAGATAAGATGGTGGTAGCTGGCCAGGTGGGCTTAGAAAATGCCCTACCACCAACCAAACCGAGTCTTACAAGTTGACCCCACCGGGAATCGAACCCGCGACCTCCTGTTGCAAAGCGAATGGACTAACCATTACACCACGGAGGCGGTTGAATGAAACGTTCCCTCAGGAAGTCAAATATCCAGTTACACAAATCAGTAGGCATCTCTATCTTTTCGCAATCTCCTATCGTGCTTATTTGTAGGCAAACAAATTACCTTGTCTTCCAGTGTGAAGTAGGCGTATTTCTTCGTGACACCATTTTTCCTAGCCTTTGTCACGTGCTCATTGCCGATGTAGTTGCCGTCCTTTCGGCAAGTGAATCCAAGGTTAGCCTCGATTGGGTTGTCATCTGACCTCAGGTCAGCATTCCACAAGTGGTATCCTGAAGAAAACAAATTGAAATAATAGTCTCATGTCATATGTTAAAACTGACTATTTATTATCACTGTTAGTTTTTAAGCTGTTGCATAGCTTTTATCGCGGGCTTTGAGCGCGGCGACCGAATCAAGAAATTCCGTAACGAAAATAACCTAACACCCCACGAGTTCTAAAAAACTTACAGTGCCATCTATTAGCGATTTGCGGTACTAAAAGGACTTAGTCAATTTTACTGGTGTAACTTTCTTAGTGTTAATTTATCACATAAACATCCCGCGCCCCAAGGACTATATGGTACTGGTCAATACTGCATAAATAAAAAATAAATAAATAATTATAATTGCATAAGTTGATAAAAAATGCTATGCAATAGCTTTACCGCGGCAGTCCCCGAGTGCCACACGTTTTTTTTTTGTGGTATTTATTTCAACCGTTTTCTTAATTTCGGTGATGGCGGTCGTTAAGCCGTGTTATAGGCTATATAGGCGGCTCAAAAACTTCTGCCTGTGGTGTTCGTTATTAAGTATCCTTAGAACCTGGACTTTGGCCCCGTGTGTAGAGTATAGCCTCATCATTATCATATCAGCCGAAAATCGTCCACTGCTGGACAAAGGCCTCCCCCAAGGATTTCCACGACGACCGGCCCTGCGCTGCCCGCATCCATCGGCTTCCCGCGATCTTCACCAGGTCGTAAGTTCACCGCATGGGAGGCCTGCCTACACTACCCACCCCTCTAAAGGTTGGAGACTCTACACTGGAAGTTGTTGACGAATATGTATACCTGGGACAAACAGTCCAGCTAGGAGTATAGCCTAACCTTTCCGAATTTTAAAGTGAAACTTTTATTACATCGTCTCAAGCTTTTTCGTCTGTGTGTTGCGTGAAGGCAAAAAGATTATTACATCGTCTCAAACTTTTTCGTCAGAGCAGCCATGATCGTTTCGTCCTCTGAACCGTAGCTCCAAGACGAGAGCAGCCATGATCGTTTCGTTGTCTGTACTGTAGCTCCAAGAGGAGTGAAACTTTTATTACACGATCGTTTCGTCCTCTGTACCGTAGCTCCAAGACGAGAGCAGCCATGATCGTGTCGTGCTCTGTAAATGTCTATAATGTGAAAAAAAGTTTCGCTTTTACCATGGTTTCATAAAACCACACACTCTTTTTTTAAAGAGACCCAGCAGTAGAGACGCTACTGGTTGTATAGTAGTTAGTTAGTCATTACCCAATGCTCAAATACCCACCTTTCTCTGCACTAAGCGAGGTCAACGCCCTCCAGCCCGCATTCTTCAGCCCCTTATTCTTGCTAAGCGCCTTGTATATCTGCACCGCGTTCGCTGAAGGCACGTGTAGCTCCCACCCCAGCTCGCCGCACCAACTCACGCGCAGTGCTCGGCAATTATACTTCTTATTGTCAACGGGACTAGGTCCCTTTGAGAGGTGGATGCTGCGATGCGAGTTGAGAGGGAATGCGTCGTTAGAGAGACCGGCGTCTGTGTAGCGTTGGAGGATCCTTTGACTGTAAGGAAGAAATAATTTCCAATCAAAGTCACGGAGCAATGAAAAATTTTTAATTTTAGTTGTACGAAACTTATAATGAGGGGAGGAGGTTTTTGATAATAACAATAGTTATGAAAGAATTCACTTTTGAAATAAAATTATTTTTGAGTCAGCTAGGTAATACAAAATGTTGAAAACAAATTCTAATGTTAAGTTTTACATGACAAAAAGGAGCTGCAGAGGTATTATAAGACAAGAAGAGGAATAGTGAAGACCTAAGTATGATTACCCCTCCTATGCCCTAGATAGGGCAAAATGGCTTCCGGATCCTCCACAGATATGGCGGCCAGATCCGCAACAGACAAGAGTTTTTCGGCTTGTTTGGCTATCCTGTTTTTTATATACAAAGATAGAGCCATTTTTGAGAAAAAAATGAAAAGCATTTTTATTTACTACGGTTGTATGCCTAAAATCAGGATAGCTGAAATTTGAAAAAAAAAACACCTGAAATGTAAATATATTATTGCTCTAACTCATATTTTACCTAAATCCGTCCACTGACTAGCTTTTAAGCTTAGGCGACACCGGATGGACGCACAGACACACACATAGACTATTAGTGTAAGAAAATCGATTCTACGTAGCGGCAGGCCTCCCACGCGGTGGACCGACGACCTGGTGAAAATCACGGGAAGTCGCTGGATGCGAGCAGCGCAGGACCGGTCGTCATTGAAATTTTTGAGGAAGGCTTTTGTCCAGCAGTGGACGTTTTTCAGCTGATATGATGAATAGATCCCGATTAAAATCTCAACTTCGAACAGTGCAATGTTTGAAAAAAAATGTTTCTACATGTCAATAAAGATTTATATAACCGATTGCCAAGTGACATAAGACACTCTACATCTAAACTTTTTAGAAGCAAACTTTATAAATGGCTTTCAGAAAAATGCTTCTACTCAATTAAATAATTTTTTGATCATAATGTTTAATTTTACGACAAAATGTATTTTAATGTAATTAATGGTATGTAATAGTAACAAACATGATATATGATGACATCGAAATATTAATATGTCATTTTTTATATTATTATTATTATTTTTACTATTGTGTCAATTTTTGCATGCTTTGACAAAAGCGAAACATGTGATACATAATTGTTATATCTTTATACCCACCCAATTTAATAGATACGATGTATTCGAGCAAATAAATAATAGTCTATTTTACATTCTATTCTTTATTGCCATCACTATACTTTTATTTTCGAAAAACCTAAAAAGATTTTAGTTACGAGCTTTTATTTGAAAAAAAATTTTATGCTTAAAAGCCAAATGCACACTGAGTGAAAAGTGAATATAAATTACTATATTATAAATTCAAAAAAGGCAAGCTCAAAATTTCCTCCGATTCTAGTGAAAATAAAAGATGATCCTGAGACCTTGATTCCACCTCCAAAGTTCATCAACTTCAAAATGCCAAAAGGATCTATTGTCACCGGGAATACGGCTTCATACCAAATTTCAGCTCAATCGGACTTCTGGAAGTCACTTTAGAATCGTTTGCAAGAGTTGACACAAATAAATAAACTAACTAAATACATAGATACAAACAAACATTGCAAGTTAATAGGGGGGATCGGACTGCTAGTCATTTGAGTTACTTTTTATGATCTGTCAAAAACGAAATTTTGTTCTAAAAATGTTTGAAATACCCCACAAGTGACTTCATAGATTTTTAGCGTCATTGACGAACTTATTTTGTGAATTTGATCAATTAAAAATTGAAGACGTGATGGAAAAACAAAAAAGTAAGGTTAAGTGACGATAATGCCAAAGATGGAAGCGGGCTTACCAAGATTCCCCAATGCAATGGGGATCTGGCTATCTTATCTTCAAGCCGGAACACATCAATGCTGTTAACACTGATGTTTGGCTGCAAGACTTAGATAAGATGGTGGTAGCTAGCAAGGCGGGCTATGAAAATGCCCTACCACCAACCAAACCGAGTCTTACAAAGTGGAAACCACCGAGATTCGAACCCGCGACCTCCTGGTGTAAAGCGAATGGATTACGGAGGCGATTGTTTGTTGTTTTGTGTTTCTTAATAAAAATTAAATAAAAAATTTAAAAACCCCCCCCCGCAAAAAAGTAAAGCGGACATTTAAAAAGTAAAAAATAATACCTTTTGTTGAGCCATCAAATTCATTTCAGAAATACCTATATATATTTTAATTATCGAAATCGATGGATGGCACGATAGGGTTTGCTCATTAAAATGGCGCTATAATGGCGCGTCGGGGTACCGCTTTAGTGAATCAGACCCTTCATTTGATTGACTATCTATTATTTACTAGTATTTTCGACCAACTTGCGACGACGATCAACTTTTGTGACAAATCTAGTAACATTGGGTGTTATGAGTCTGGGAGCGTTATGAGTTTAAAAGTTCTCTATTTTAGCTATGTATTTTATTATATTTGGGAAGTAAGCAGCCTCATTCACAAAATACTAGTTATTGCTTTAAACTTAGCGGTACCCCGACGCGACATTATAGCGCCATTTTAATGAGCAAACCCTATCGTGCCATCCATCGATTTCGATAATTAAAATATATATAGGTATTTCTGAAATGAATTTGATGGCTCAACGAAAGGTATTATTTTTTACTTTTTAAATGTCCGCTTTACTTTTTTGCGGGGGGGGTTTAAATTTTTAATTTAATTTTTATTTCAAAATTTTTAACTTATTTTCAAAATAATTAATGACAAGTACAGTTATATCTAAAAGGATATAGATTTGTCTATAAAACATTCATCAAAATTATGTTCGGTTGTTTTGTTTTTAAACCAAAATGTTTGGAAGTTATGTAAGAGATGCTAAATTATTTAGGCGCGCGTTGAAATATTTTATTATGAAAGGCTGCGTTAATACATCAACATTGTAAATCATGATAAATCAGCATTGGAAGAATTGCAAAGAATAAGAAATCAAAGCGAAGGTTTATCTCAATAATATTTAGTTTACAGTTAGTCATAGTTTCAGGTACGTAGGTATGTCAAAAATTTAACGGATTTTAACAACATCAGCTCACCGTGTCGCCACCATTGCATTGTATGCAGAATCAAATACTGATCAAAACGAGTCCAAACACGACATATCTGCTATTATTTTTTTAAGAGTGTACTAGTGTGCTGGATATCCTGGCCGCAGCATCAGCTCACCGTGTTGCCACCATTGCATTGTATGCAGAATCAAATACTGATCAAAACGAGTCCAAACACGACATATCTGCTATTATTTTTTCAAGGATGTGCTAGTGTTCTGGATATCCTGGCCGCAGCATCAGCTCACCGTGTTGCCACCATTGCATTGTATGCAGAATCAAATACTGATCAAAACGAGTCCAAACACGACATATCTGCTATTATTTTTTCAAGGATGTGCTAGTGTTCTGGATATCCTGGCCGCAGCATCAGCTCACAGTGTTGCCACCATTGCATTGTATGCAGAATCAAATACTGAACAAAACGAGTCCAAACACGACATATCTGCTATTATTTTTTTAAGAGTGTGCTAGTGTTCTGGATATCCTGGCTGCAGCATCAGACCTAGAGTTCCATAATCCTGCATAGTTATTAAGCATACATGAGTGTTTCAAGTTTTAGGTCACATGTATGTTTGAAAGTAAAGTAAATACACATTAAGAGTCTAAGAATCCTACCGCAGCTAACAAAAGAGCTGATGACCTTGAAACGGCTGAACCGATTTTGATAAAACGTATCTAAGAACCATCGCCAAAAAACCTGCTTGTAAATAAAAAAACGCATCCAAATCGGTTCACCCGTTTGAGAGCTACGGTGCCACAGACAGACACACAGACACACACACACACACATAGCGATCAAACTTATAACACCCCTCTTTTTTGCGCCAGGGGTTAAAAAAGCCGATCCTGGTCGTCGTCCTTACAAATCGTAGTCTACGGATAATTTGAAAACAAGAAGTTGTTTATAATAAAAATATTTCTTTATTTATGATCGGATAAAAGAAATCTATGTCCGTATATACCTCTTTTTCGAAAAACTTGTAACAAAATTGTTGTAGGTCCCGTTAACTGGGGCTTCTACTCGTCATACTGAAAAACTTTTGTTCTATGACTTTGCTGAAATCGCAAAAAAGTTTTTAACTCTCCATACAAATCGATCAGCTGATCGACCACTTTTATGCATTTTTGTATGGAGGGTTCAATTTTTTTTTTGATAATTGACTATGAGTTACTTAGGAAAAGTTGTGCAGTATGATGAGTAGAACCCCCAGTTAACGGGACCTACACCAATTTTGTTACACCCTGTATATGCTGAGATATGACGGTCTAAATAAACACATTTACACATACATATGAGAGGGTCGGTGGCGTTACGGTTAGGGCCGCTACCTCCTGCCCGGGAGGTCGTGGTTCCAATCCTTTCGAATGTGTTTTCGAATTTCGATTTCATATGTACGGTAATCCTTTTACAGTGAAGGAAAACATCGTGAGGAAACCTGGACACGCCTGCGAAGAAACTCTAAGGAAGTCGACCAACCCGCACTGGGCCGGCGGCGTGGTCGACTAAGGCCCGATCGCTCTAATTCAGGGTAAGCTCGAGCACCTCGGTGGAGACTGGAGACATATATGAGCTAATATGCTGATATACATATATATATTATTACTGTAGATATATATATATATATATATATATATATATATATATATATATATATATATATCTGCTTATATAAGTTTTTCAAAAAAGACATGGATATACGGACATAGATTTCTCTTATCGAATCATTAATAAACGGAATCTTTTTATAAAACAACTTGTTGTTTTTAAATTATTACTGGACTACGATTTGTATGGACGGCGGCCAGGGACGGCCTTCTTGAGGCCCAGTGGTACTTAAAAATCTGTCTTTGTCTTTTTCTTTACGTGTAAAGAGGGCAGAAAATAACCACACTTTTGCACTTTTTCGACGTTTTCGTTTTAATTTTCATCATATTTAGCTTAAATAAAAATCCATTCGATGTTTTCCCTTCAGTCACCTATGAACTTTATTTTAGTAAATAAATCATATTATCAAATTACTTATTTTAAGAATAAAAGCGAAAATAGACGATAAAATGGCTCGAAAAGTGGTACCTTTGCGAAATTTTTCTATCGAGCCAACTTTATTAAATAGTGTTTCCATTCGATATAATCCTTCGTAACTATTCTCAATAATACCAATATGTTTTCCTAGATTTTAAATTTACTGTTAACTACTTCAAAAATGAATTCTAAAAACTTGTTTAAGTAGATTTTTAACCGACTTCAAAAAAAGGAGGAGGTTTCTCAATTCGACCGTATATATATATATATATATATATATATATATATATATATATATATATATATTATGTGTAATCGCGGATAACTTCGTCGTTTATGAACCGAATTTGATGATTCTTTTTTTGTTGGAAAGGAGATATCCCAAGGGTAGTATCCCATGATAAGGAAACGAGGATCTGATGATGGCATCCCAGAGAAATCGAAAGGAACCTTAGTTTCCTGATTGAAGTCGGTTTTTTTTGTTTAAAATTATTAGATACCACTGCACCTTAAGATGATCATTTACCTGTCGGGCCCCTGCACACTGAGTATGCACAGCTGCTTGGTCACGTCGGTGATGTTGGCGCGCAGTTGGTGCGTCTGAATGACGCGCCTGAGGTGCGCAAGCGCGTGGTTGGCGCTAAAACCGCTCGCTACTATGTAGTAACCTCGGCCCTGGACAGAAAGTAAATTATGAACAGGAAATAATATCATGATTATTTAATATATGTATTTTAAAAAATAAAGTCACAAACATTATGATAGCTGTAATACAGAATAAAATTTTTACTTTTTGGTAGTACATCAAAAACCTTTACAGGTTTATCCGTTAAATCGTTGCTGACACAATCCTCTTAAGATAAATTAAAAATAAATAAGAAAATTATATTATTATTATTATAGTTTATACACTAGCAGCTTAAAAAGCTGATGCGTGTATTTCACTGCACTTATGTTGTTAATAAATATTTGTCTAGTCTGTTTTTAAAACTGTTCACGGATGGAGCACTTATAACTGTCTCTGGTAATTTGTTCCACTCGTTCACTACGCGAAGCGGCAAGAAGTGACGGCGTGGGTTGCTTGCACTTACAGTACGCCATAGTTTTAACGAATGCCCTCTAAGGTGCACATTTTTGCTCTTCACATAGATCTCACTTAGGTCTCTCACATTATAAAAACGATTTAATATTTTGTAGGTCTCAATGAGATCACCGCGTCGCCTGCGTTGTTCGAGAGAAGTAAGATTTAATTCCTCCAACCGTTGTTCATACTCCTTGTTATGAAGACGGGTTACCAATTTTGTTGCTCTTCTTTGAATTTTCTCTAAAAGGTTAATGTCTTTTTTAAAGTAAGGACTCCAAATTTGGTATCCATACTCTAATAGTGGCCTTACATATGTCTTGTAGAGCTTGATGAAAAGTACCTTGTCTATGTAGGAAAAGGCCTTCCTTATAATATACAAGAGGGAATTTGCTCGTTTTGAAATTTCCAGTATATGTTTGTCCCATTTCAAATTTTGAGTAACAATTATTCCCAGATCTTTTTGGGCAGTGACACATTCTATGTATTTTCCATCTATACTGTATTTTTTGTTGGGATTGTTACTTCCAATGTGTAATACTGTACATTTTTCAGCATTTAAAGTTAATAGCCAATCTTTTGTCCATTGTACGATTCGGTCAAGATCTTCTTGGATAATGTTATGGCTGATAAGTGGGTTACCCATAATTTTTGTATCATCGGCAAACATTGAGAGGTCAGATTGTATGATGTGTTTCATATCCATGATGAAAATCCCAAATAGTATAGGGCCCAAGACCGAGCCTTGAGGAACTCCACTTAGGACTCTGTGTGGCTTAGAAACACTCTCTCCTACTCTAACTTTAAAAGTTCTTGCACTCAAAAAGTCTTCAATCCATTTAAGGAGATTACCACGGATACCAAGGTGTTCTAACTTGAATATAAGCCTCTTGATTGGCACGCGATCGAATGCCTTTTCGTAGTCAAGATAGATAACATCTGTTCGTACATGTTGTTCCCAGTTCCTTGTCCACTTATCTAGACAACTCAGAAGATTAGTTACTGTGGATCGTTTTGGAATGAAGCCATGTTGTTCGTCTATTACAATATTTTCCTTCCAAAGGAATTCTCTGATTTCTTGGGCAACAATTTTTTCCATTACTTTGCAAATGATACAAGTGAGACTAATGGGACGGTAATTAGCAGCCATAAACTTGTCTCCTTTCTTGTAAATAGGTGTAACAATAGCCTCTTTCCAGACCTTAGGCAGCCTATTCTGCTGAAATGATAGTGTCATCATGCGTGCTAAGTGAGGTGCTAGTACTGGTGCGCATTGTTTGATAAAGATGGCCGGTATGCCATCAGGGCCCATTGATGTGTCGTCCTTAAAAGTGCTCAATGTTTTTTCGATCTGAAATGCAGAGAATTGCACATTTTCTAGGTTATTTTTAACTCGTGGTGTATTCAGTGACGGGATAGGTTTATGTGAGGGTTCATTCACAAATGACTTTTCGAATTGTCGAGCAAACAGATTGGCAATTTCCTCTTGGTCACTTGTGACTCTATTAGTCTCTTCATTTCTTATAGATGGTGGCACAGATACTTTTGAGGTGAGCTGTTGTCGAATATAACTATAAAACGCCTTGGGACCACTGCTGACTATTCCTTTTTCGAATTCAATTCGTGATGTTCTTACAGCAGATACAATCTTATTATTAATATGTCTATACTTCCTATATGATTCTTCTGATTTGTCAATTAGATAAATTCTCCACATTTGCATCTTTTCCTCAGTCATTTTAAGAATGTTAGGTCCAATCCATGGCTTGTTGTGATTTTTTGAATTCCGTTGATGTGTAAGGGGTACATGTTTAGTAACTGTTTGGTCCATCTGTGTCTTAAAATCTTTCCAAGAATTTTCAATCTCATTGGCATCAATGTCAAGATTTTCCAGCAAATCACACTGTATGGATTCGTAATCTGCTTTCTGAAAATTTCTACGCAGTGATTTTGCTGTAAACGAGGAAGTCTGATCCAGACAAACCTGAATGGTAGCTACCAATACTTGGTGATCACTTTTTCCTATGTTAGCGTGATGCTCCACTTTAGTACATAAGTGTTCTTCATTGCACAAAATCAGGTCTAACAAGGATTCTTGATCGTTTCTTTTCCGGGTAGGTTTTGTTACCAATTGGTACAAGTTGCTTTCAGTGAACATTTCTACAAACTTTTCATATAATAGACTATATCCGTCTAGTTTGTTAAGTGGCCATTTAATGTCAGGTAAGTTAAAATCTCCCATTATGAAAACTGTTTGTTTATTGTCAGATGCAATCTTAATAGTCTCGAACAGTTTTCTGTCAGATTCTCTGTAGGTATACTTTGTAGGTCGATAGACTCCAGCAACAAGCAGCTTAACATTTCCATATGAGACATTAAGCCACAAAGCTTCAACTCCATCAGAGTTGTTGTATGTGGGGTGCAGGGTAGCAAGCAATGGCATATCCAGATATTTGTTGAGCACATAAATTGCTACACCGCCCCACCCCTTTCCACCAGGTCTGTCACGTCTGAATATAGTATAGCCGTCAATATTGATTAAACTCATACTAATTTCGGGTTTCAAATGTGTTTCTGTTAAAATTATAAACGTAGGTTTCAACTTGTTAACTTGAATCAAAAACAAATCTCGTTTAGCCATTAGGGATGCCAGGTTCGTATAAAGGAAGGTAAGTTCGACCAGTTTTGGTTCTACTTTTTTGGAACATCTGTCTTTTTAATTATCTTGGGCGTGTTATTTATATATTTAATAATGAGATCTGACTCACCATTCGTGGTCCTTTGCTCCAATTCCTCTCGCAAACGGTTTAAGTACTCACGTTGGTATGGCGTCAAGTCATTTTTAGCTTTGACGCCAGTTGGAAGCTTTTATTATTCTTGAGTACCTGGAGAGCCGTCTGCTTGTTCTGGAAAATGATTTTGAGAGGTCTAGGTACAGAGTCCGCACGGGGTTTTCCCAAGCGTATGAGGGCTACAGGTGTTGCAGTGGCCGTGCCTAGCATGGGTGCCAGTTTTTCTTTAACCTGTTCCATGTCCTTTTGTTTGCGAATTTCAAGTTCAGTTATAGTGTTGGCAGCCTCAGGAATGCCAAACATTATCACGTTAGAGCTTCGCTTTTCTCGTTCTCCTAACTCGTTCAATACCGCTTCTAAGTTAGTGCACTGGTTTTGTTTCTTCTTGAGATCATTTATTTCAGTTTGCAATTCAGACACTGATTTTCTTAAAGCTGGTAATTGACGAACTCCAAGTTCACAATCGGGACATAGGTACTTGAGCGTCGGTGATTGAAGCACTATGACACGCAATTCCGTCACGAGCAACCCACTACACTTCACACAGATTTGCCGTTCACATCCGTAACACGTAATTTTAGGGTTTTTTTCGTCCACTTTGGGGATTGGTTTAACACACTTCAAGCAATTAACCATTTTGTTGATTAATTTTTTATGTTACAAGAGGTTATATTTTTTGCAAGTCACTATATTTTCGTAGAAGATAAGGGGACTTTTACAAACACTCATACACAATAATTATGTTATTTGTAAAACAATTAGATTGCTTCCGTACAAAAATAACAAGTTAAAACAATTTTTATGATTTTATAAATATTGAAAGTGAAAAAACACAAGTGCACAGTTAGATGAGGGTAGCCGAAAAAAAAAGATTTGTGTAATGTATCAGTATTACAAAAATAATAAATTATTTATATAACTATTTATCGGCTATGGCCGCCGCCTCCTGTCCGGGAGATCGTAGTTCAAATCCTGCCACGTACCAATGTGATTTCGAATTTAGATTTCGTATGCACGTTGATCCGACGCTCTTACGGTGAAGGAACACATCGTGAGGAAACCTGCACACGCCTGCGGAGAAACTCGCAGGTTGTGCGTGAAGTCGACCAACCCGCACTGGGCCCGCGTGGTAGACTATGGCCCGATCGTCCTAATTCAGGGTAGGCTCGAGCACCTCGGTGGGGACGTATATGAGCTGATATGATGATGATAATTATGTATGAAAAACTAAAATAAAAACTGGACGATATACCTATTTTAAAAGATGGGCGCTATCATTAACACAATATATAATGCGTGCCACTAAAGATGAGACTTAAAACACCACGTAAAGCATTAAAAAGACAAAGTAGGAAGATGATTTACGACGTTTACACACCTATGTGTCAAAAGAAGCAAGGGATTATGGATATCTGTAGATTATTGACAACTATTTAGTATACTTCCTACTTCGTCTTTTTAATGTTTTACGTGGTGTTTCAAGTCTCACCTTTGGTACTGGCACACATTATACAGTCATAGGTCTTATTTTATATCTCGAATGATTTTTTACAAGTTATTGACAACTATTTAGCACACTTCCTACTTTGTATTTTTAATGTTTTACGTGGTGTTTCAAGTCTCACCTTTGGTACTGGCACACATTATACAGTCAAAGGTTATTTTTATATCTCGAATGATTTTTTACAAGTTATTGACAACTATTTAGTACACTTCCTACTTTGTATTTTTAATGTTTTACGTGGTGTTTAAAGTCTCGCCTTTGGTACTGGCACGCATTATACAGTCATAGGTCTTATTTTATATCTCGAATCATTTTTTACATGTTATTGACAACTATTTCGTACACTTCCTTTGTATTTTTAATGTTTTATGTGGTGTTTCAAGTCTCACCTTTGGTGGCACGCATTACACAGTCATAGGTCTTATTTTATATCTCGAAAGATTTTTTTTATATATTATTAATAACTATTTCGTACACTTCTTACTTTGTCTTTTTAATGTTTTATGTGGTATTTCAAGTCTCACCTTTAGTGTCACGCATTATACACTCATAGGTCTTATTTTATATCTCGAATCATTTTTTACATGTTATTGACAACTATTTCGTACACTTCCTTTGTATTTTTAATGTTTTACGTGGTGTTTAAAGTCTCGCCTTTGGTACTGGCACGCATTATACAGTCATAGGTCTTATTTTATATCTCGAATCATTTTTTACATGTTATTGACAACTATTTCGTACACTTCCTTTGTATTTTTAATGTTTTATGTGGTGTTTCAAGTCTCACCTTTGGTGGCACGCATTACACAGTCATAGGTCTTATTTTATATCTCGAAAGATTTTTTTTATATATTATTAATAACTATTTCGTACACTTCTTACTTTGTCTTTTTAATGTTTTATGTGGTATTTCAAGTCTCACCTTTAGTGTCACGCATTATACACTCATAGGTCTTATTTTATATCTCGAATGATTTTCGAGATATAAAATAAGAGCTAACTTGTAGTGTTATAAGTGTATTATATATCTTTTCATGTCACTGCAGTCACCTATGTTTTAAATTGAGTAAGCGGATAAGCCCACGGTAGAAATCTTAGGATAGACTCAACTAAACTTGTTTTATAACAGCACAAATATGCAACCCCTCTTCGAGCTAAATCCAAATTGAAATTTTCGACACTGACAACATTCTAAGAAGTCTCTCTCATTATGGGTGTAAAAACTGCATTTTAGACTCACATACCATAAATCGTGAAATCGTGAGGTGCCATACAGCAACTGCAAAATTGCAGTTCGGTTTAAGAGCCGAACTTTCAACAGAAAGCGCAATATTGTCTCTCAAGCAGACAGTCAGGTATTACATAGATAGAAAGACTCCATTTTATGCTGCGTTTCCTGACCTCTTCAAAGCATTCGACTTAATAGACTATAAAATCTTGAGTTCCAAATTAAATACTGTAGACTTAATGGCGATAGAGGTCATTAGCATCTTTAACCAAATAAATACTGTTAAGTGGAATGACCAACATTCATAGTCTTATCATAAGGAATTCGGTGTGAGGCAGGGGGGGGTTAACCTCGCCTGTGCTTTTTAGTGTATATGCAAATCAGATGATCGCTGGGCTCGACAGCACCAAGGTTAAATGCTCTTACCATGATTAAATTCTTTATTGAAATCGAAAAATAGTTTTTGTCGTAAAAAAACAAATAAATTACTAGAGGAACATAAGAATTAAACAATGTATGAAACCATAATGAATAACATAAGTTACTCAGACAACATGGTGTTGCTGAGCCCATTGACCAGCGCACTTAGAGAGCTTTTCGTGTCTGTGAAGATTATCATGGACTTAAAATTACATTATATGTAAGAAACACGAGCTGCTGGTGTTTCGTGTGGAAATAGGAGTTATTTCTGTATTCCGGTGCACTAAGCGGACTCGCCTTGAATAGTCACGCTTTTTAAATACTTGGGACACTACAAAACCACACCCCGGACATTTCATACTAACGAGCGAGAAATAATATATATACAACCAACTCATGTATCTATAGACATTAATGCAAGTAGGGCTGATCACCGGCGTCATTGGTTATTTAATCGAATTTTCAAAAGGTGAGGTAAAGTATTTTTTTTATATACGTAAAGAACGGGAATATAAATAGCATTAATTCCATAGATTTGGTAGCTCGTGTGGGCGAGAGATTTTTATTGTTTGAGCAAGACGCAAATAGAGCCGCCGCCATTTATCATTCCCAGTCTAATTGTATTGTATTTGTATAATTGTATTGTATGCGTAGAAGTAGCTTATTTAGGTATGTGTAGCTTGATAGAATTAATTCAATAAAACAAATTAAATTATACTTGTTATTTGGAATATTTATTTTACCAACTTCGGTACCTACGAAATGAATCAGACACAGTTATTGGAAATGTGACGTATTCCTTTTAAAGGTATAATTTGAAACAAAATTATACTTGCAGTTGGTAATAGAATATTTTGTATGGAAAATCTATGAACTTTTTACTATTTCAACTGCACACCTTAAGGCTTTAAGATGACTCAATCCGAGCGGAGACGTGTTAAAATAATATCAAACGTAAGTCTATTCATTTTAAGTTCAAATCAATGTGGGCTTCAACGCGGCTGTTAAGTTGAAACAAAACGCCCAATTCTCGATTTTTACATGTTTTTATTACTTTTCTTCACTTTCAAATAAGTTTAAAAAAATGGATTCAATTAAAATGAATGGTGTGAAAGTCACCGATTTTTGTGTATTGATTTGATTCAACATTAACTATTTGTTTTCGAGAAATTTTGCAATTAATGCCATAAACAGAGTCTAAAGTATATTTTTTTACATAAAAAGTGGTAATATTTTTTAAATTGTATTCAATTAAATCAATTTTTTATTACTTTAAGTATAGTTGATACTTTTGATTGTTGATATTTTTATAATATATACCAAAATGAGTACTTTAAGTATATTATATATTTTTTCCATAGTGATAGCTTACCACAGTCATTCAATAATCTGAATTGAATATTGTCATTTGACCAATCTTCAGGTCTTAAGTTAGTCGACTATTACTCATAATTTAAGAAAGCCTACTTAGCCGTGATAGTTTTCCTTTTAAATAGATTATACGTCCTTAAGGCGTTAAGGCGTCGGTGGCTCAACCGGTAACGACTCGGTCCATCTAACCAGAGGTACCGGGTTCAAATCTGGACGGCCAATGTACCAATGAGTTTTTCAAAAACTTACGTACATACTTACCGATTGCTTTAACGGTGAAGGAAAACATCGTGAGGAAACCTGCACACGCCTGCGAAGAAACTCGAAGGTTGTGTGTGAAGTCGACCAACCCGCACTGGGCCCGCGTGGTCGACTAAGGCCTAATCGCCCTGATTCAGGGTAGGCTCGAGCCCCTCGGTGGGGACGTATATGAGCTGTAATGATGATACGTCCTATTTTTTTTTCCTAAAATTCTGAAATAGCAGTTCAGGCGGTAGGGGGGGACGACGACACTCGACTCTACAAAAATTTGTACTTCAAAGCTAAATATTTCGTTAACCGATACCTCAATCTAAAAATGGTTTTAGCGAACCCGCAGCAGTTTTGAAAGACCTATTCAACTACACCCCACAGGATAGGGTCATCATCGATATGTAGGTGAGGTACCCAAAAAAAATAATTCGAGCGAGACCTACAGTATTCGCATATGATGTGTAACATGTGACAAAATACTTTATAAAAGGACGGCAAAGATACGGCAGACTAGGCTGTATGGTCATAGATACCTTTGCCTTTTCCGCACTTTTAAAGCCTGAAAAAAGGACGGCAAAGATACGGCAGACTAGGCTGTATGGTCATAGATACCTTTGCCTTTTCCGCGCTTTTAAAGCCTGAAAAAACGCAACTTCCTGTTACACATGGGACACATTTCCGTCCCATTTCACGAAATCACTCCCACAAATTGCAGAAAAGCGAGAGCAAAGATGTTACACATCAAAAAGTTTTCAGGATTTTATTGTACCACCTTGTCGGCGTGATTAATATGTAATACCAAATTACAGCTTTCTAGTACTAATTGTCTCTGAGCTAAGCGGACGGACAGACATGGCAAAACTATAAGGGTTCCTTGTTGAAAAAGATATGCTAATGACAAGGAGATGTTGTGCGCAAGTTCACTTACCTTGAAGATAGGTTCGTATAGCGGCCCACTGCCGCCGTCCAGAATACTGACTGTAACGTCTGCCTCCACACCGCCCTTTTCATTCAGAAGCAATGAGTACACTAGTCTGAAAACAATTAAAATAACAATAAAATCTTCTGTCTCTACGAGCCTCAACATCACGTAAGCCGAAAAACGTTCAGGGCTGGACAAAGGCCTTCGCCAAGGAATTCCACAACGACCGGTCCCGCGCTGCCTGCATCCAGCGCAGCGGCTTTAACCACCTCCGTGGCGTAATGGTTAGTCCATTCGCTTCACACCAGGAGGTCGCGGGTTCGATTCCCGGCAGATTCTTACTTTGTAAGACTCGGTTTGATAGGTGGTAATGTATTTTCTAAGCTTGCCTGGCTAGCTACCACCATCTTATCTAAGTCTTGCCGCCAAACATCAGTTTTAAAAACATTGATGTGTTCCGGCTTGAAGATAGGTAAGCCATTCTCCATTGCGTTGGGGAATCATGGTATGCCCGCTTTCATCTTCGGCATCATCGTCACTTACTATCAGGTGAGATGATGCCAAAGGCTTACCAATTATGAATAAAAATAAATAAAAAAGCGGCTTCCCGCGACCTTCAGCAGGTCATCGGTCTCCCGGTGCGCGGTCACCACTCGAGAACTTTACTGCGCCCTAACGGCCATCTGTTCTACGAGCCATATGCCTCCTTTTTGGGTAGTTTGGGTAGTCGGGTAAAAAGAACTAAACCCCCGTTACATACAAAATCAAAACTAACTTCAAAATACGTTCGAACAGTTGTTTGACAGGAGACAAGGATAGAAATATTCAAATAGCTATGTTAGACAGAGAGTTATATATGTCACCGGGATATTGTGAAAACCGCGATTTTACAATCTCACTAGTTAGATTATGATATAACGGTAAATTGTAAATCGGATCACAATATCACAGCCTATTCTTGTACCTCCGAATAAAACCGATGATTTCTTCTTCTGCGAAGCATTCTGCTACCCAGGGGGGGGGAGCTTCGCCTCGCTAGGCTCTTTGACAGTTAATCAATCAAACCTGACCGAACCTAACATCACTCGCTACGCTCATTTATTTAGTGTTTTTCACTTCGCTCAGTGTTATTGTAATGTCACTAGTGAAATTGTAAACAATATGTTACAGTTCACAATCTTTCGACTGTTCACAATCTCGCGAGATAAATTCCGTTAGATTATAATCTAATCATACATACAAATTGTTTAAACGAATCCAGTCAATTAAATTAAGTCGGAAAGGGATAGCTACCCCAAGCGCCACTTTAAGCAGTTTTGCAATATAAAACTTGGCTAATATTTACAATTATAAAATAACAAATAAACTATAGTTTTTGCCCCCTACATGCGCAAAATACTCAGTGATTTCTATTAAAGTCCACAGGAATGAGTAAATTATTTGTTTCTATTGGAGACGCTAGTGTGCTAATCGAACCACCTTAAAAATTGTGATTTTAAATGTGAAAACGAGATGATGGCTAGAGTTTTTTAATGAGTTTCTATATATCCAGAGGGAGATTCTTGTCACGTAAAGGGCCCTACGCGAGTATGTCTTACAGCATTACTTAAAGGTTTTTGTAGTGATATTAAAGGTAGCATTCCAATCTTGGCCACAACGACCAGCGATCGCGACCGGCGACCGCGATCGGGTCGCGCGACTGACTGCTACTCCCACTGGTAGTGCGACCAGGTCGCTTGCATTCGTCAGTGCTTTATATCAATTTACTAGCTGTCCCGGCGAACTTCGTTCCACCTTACACTACACTACACGACCCTACCCTACACTACACTACACTGCCCTACCTTACCCTACACTACACTACACTTCCCTACCCTACCATACCCTAATACCCTATCCTACCTTAAACTACACTACACTACACCACCCTACCCTAACCTACCCTACACTACATTACAGTACCCTACCACACATTAGAACCTTTTCCTGACAATAACGAACTCAACAAAAAAATAATTAGCGAAATCGGTCCAGCCGTTCACGCGTGATGCGATGACTAGAAGAAATAGAGGTTCATTTTTATAAATAGATACAAGCAGTCGGGTCACGGGTCGCTATCGCCAAGAAGTATCTCATCTGTGGCCAAGATCCGAATGCTACCATGCTGTAATTATCATACAATTTATTTTTCTCAGATACGTCTTTGAATCTATTACTATATTCTTCTTCTCCATCGAGCCTTGAAAATACATTGCTATCATAAGATACTTGCTTATGCCCGCGGCTTCACCCTTTTTTTTAGACTGCCTTTGAGGTTTTATGGTACGCGAGTCGCAAGCGGCTTGAAAACCCAACTGCTCAGGTATATTTGTGCAAGAAATCACGTCAATACGTTGTTCCGATGCGAAGTGCATGAGCATAAACGAAATCTGTCGAGATAAATGCCACTATCTGTCAAACCCATTCCGATGATGACCGTGCTTATGGTTAGTCAACCTGCGTGATCGACGCCACCACGCAAGTCACTGAATTATAACCGCTTCTTTAAAATTTTGTTAAGAAATCTTAGATCACCTATGAAACACGATGAAACTTACTATATAGTTTTTACGTTCAAAATGCCAAATACTTACTCAGTGTGTTAAATAAGGATATACTAAACACACTTTAACAAATTTAAAAAGGCAAGCACAGCATTTGCTACGATTCTATTGAAAACAAAAGACGATTCTGGGACCTTGATTCCACCTCCCATCAGATCAACTTCAAAATACCAAATAATCTATTGTCACCGGGAATACGGCTTCATGCGAAATTATAGCTCAATCGGACTTCTGGAAGTCCCTCTAAAATCGTTTGCATGAGTTGACCAAAAAAACATCTAAACATTGCAAGGTAATTAAAAGCTTGTAAGAAGTTAAGATTACCCGAACAGTCACGAAAATTCACGGAGGTGTACTTTTGGGTTTCTCTGTCTCATCTATTTAAATATTTCTACCCGACAAGTCATGAAAATTCACAGAGGTGTACTTTCGCGTTTCTCTATCTCAGCTATTTCAATATTTCTACCCGACAATTCACGAAAATTCACGGAGGTGTACTTTCGCGTTTCTCTATCTCAGCTATTTCAATATTTCTACCCGACAATCCACGAAAATTCACGGACGTGTACTTTCGCGATTCTCTCTCTTATCTATTTGAATATTTCTAGCCGACAAGTCGCGAAAATTCACGGAGGTGTACTTTTGCGTTTCTATCTCATCTATTTGAATATTTCTAGCCAACAAGTCGCGAAAATTCACGGAGGTATACTTTCGCGTTTCCCTCTCTCATCTATTTGAATATTTCTAGCCAACAAGTCGCGAAAATTCACGTAGGTGTACTTTCGCGTTTCTCTCTCTCATCTATTTGAATATTTCTACCCGACAAGTCGCGAAAATTCACGGAGGTGTACTTTCGCGGTTATCTGTATCTAAGTAAGAAATAAAAATTAAAGCGAAACATCGATAAAATACCTGTCGTCCTTTTTAGAGAGATCGGCAGTGAAGGCGAGCTCGGCAGTGCGCTGTGCGTCAGGCCCCGTCAGGTAGAACTTGCCGTAGTACGACAAGTTGAACAGCGCCGCCGCGTTCCGGCAGGCCAGAGCTTCGCGACCGATCTGTGGAACAATTGGGATGACAACTGCATCAGAAATAAATTATAAACTCTTGATCACTAAATTACCCTCCTACTTAAACTTCGGGAAACCCTACTTGTTTTGTTTTCCATCAAGTCTTCGATTTTTAATTTACCAAAATCACAAAATGAGTAATTAAATGACGCTGCTAAACTATGACGTCACGCCTAGGTATTTCAAACATTTTTAGAACAAAATGTCTTTTTTAACAGATGATAAAAAGTAACTCACATGACTAGCATTCGTCATCCCTATTGCACGATAATGATTAATGGTGTCATAAATAATATCGAAAAACTTGAAACTTTTGGATACAAGCTTTTATTAAGAGTATGAGTGAGTACAGATTAAATCATTATCATCATTATATCAGCCAAAAGGCGTCCACTGCTGCAAAAAGTCCTCCCCCAAGGATTTCCACGACGACCGGTCATGCGCTGCCCGCATACAGCGGCTTCCCGCGGCCTTCACCAGGTCGTCAGTCCACCGTGTGGGAGACCTTCTACACTACGTCTTCCGGTGCGCGGTCGCCGCTTAAGAACTTTACTGCCCCAACGGCCATCTGTTCTACGAGTTATTATATAACAACTTGGGAGATCTCCTCCGCAAGGTACGAGTAACAGCCGCCATTACAGGACATGGTCATTTTAAAAAACACCTAGGTATCACGGACAGCCCCACTATGCAGAGCGTGCATGGAGGCTGAGGAGACTGCTGCCCACATCCTACTGGATTGCAAGGAGCTAGCAAAGTACAGGGTCGAGCACTACACACCAGGAAGTCGTCGGCAACCTACGGGGGCTACTGGACTTCTTGGAGGAGCCGGGCTTGCAGTGATGCTGGCCAATCACGCAAAATGGGCGCATTAGTCGCCTGGCTGTGGAAACCAGCCCGCCCCTACTAATTAAGAGTAATACAAAGAGACAGATATTCTCTAATTTGTCTATGGTTTTATTGGCTTTGAATTTTATTAGAGTTTTTTTTTAAACTCAGTTCAAGAAAAAAATTGTTGTGCCCTACGAAGAAACTATGTAAAGAAATGTAATTCACCTATTATGTCCGCGTCAGACTCGGTACAACCGCCAACACAATGAAACGCGTAAGGCGACGAAGCACTCACACATATAACAGTAAAAACTTAAACAAATTTACGACTCCTAATAATGTACTATCCGGTCTTACATTTAGTGCCCTTCTCAAATTAGCAAGGCAATAAGAATGAAAGAGAACCCGCTAATAACTCGTAAGTGTAAGGGAGAGCGGTCATTACTCGTCATCGATGTCAGGCTAACGTCATGGCGAGTGCTAGTGTTGTCATTGCTACCGCAATTGCCGTGCTCTACGGCAATTTTCTTACAATTTTTTAATGGTAAGGTCAAATATGATCTTAGGAGTATTGTAAGGTTTCATTCTTATAAAGGACGAAATTGACAATGATTTCAATTAAAAAGTACATTTATCAGTCAACAGTTCGAAGAAAATCCCCACAAAAAAATTACGAAAAGTAAGAACTTGTAATAAACGAAGATTAATATTGTTTCAACTATGTAACATTTAGTATTTGGTTGATTTTTTTAATGATAACAATACCAATATTAACTTTTTTTTATAATTGGTAAGCCCTTGACATCATCTCATCTATCTCACCTGATGGTAAGTGACGATGATGCCGAAGATGCAAGCGGGCTTACGAAGATTCCCCAATGCAATAACTGGCTATCTTAACTTCAAGCCGGAGCACACTAACCAATGCTGTTAACATTGATGCTTGGCGGCAATACTTAGATAAGATGGTGGTAACAACCAACCAAAGCGAGTCATACAAAGTTAGACTCTGCTGGGAATTGAACCCGCAACCTCCTGGACGCTAATGGCAAGCTTAACTATTACACCACGGAGGCGCTTAAAACTTCCAATAGTATGGTTGTACGTATTTTTGTCGGAGAAAATTGTTTTCAGGGTTATTTATCTCAAAAGGTAAAAACGGAACCATATCAGGATCACTCGCGTGTCTGTGTGTCTTTCTGTCCGTACATCACAGCGAATTCAACCGAAATTTGGTAAATTTATGTAAATCGGTGACCTAAAGACGGACATGTACCGTAAATTAAAAATTTCAATCCTGGCCAGTTTTGGGGGTAAATAAGATTTAAAAAATATTTTCAAACTATATCGTGTAACATATCAAATGACGACTTGTTGTGACCGAATATTTTTTTTTTATAATATATAATAACTACTTTTATTTTTTTTAATAACAAACCGGCCAAGTGGGAGTCGGACTAGCGCACCGAGGGTTCCGTACAAACCTGTTTAAAAATGGACTTTTACCCTTGCTTCCACCCAACCCAAACAAACAAAAAACAAACGGTACTGAATTATACATTGGTATTTATATTTAAGTATTTCTTAGAAACATTGTTCCCGAGAGATCGAAGCGAAGTATTGGTCGTATTATTTTTTAAATGAATCATGTTTTAATCTCAATTTTCCTTATTGTGGTACGGCAATCGAAATGCTTATTTTCCATACAACACGCCGATTTAACTCACCGAACACGGCAATTAAAAATTTGGTCATGGCAGCACTGATTGCCACATTTGTTGGTACGATTACTTCGCTTCGATCAAATAGAATATAATTACACTACGTTTAGTACGTATTTTGTAAATTAAATTTTTACTTATCGGTGAAAAGTGATTCCAGTGTTTTTGAAATCGGAATGACTTCTGCACCACTTAACAACACACGATGGCATATTTGGGTGTGGAACCTTAGCCGTCAATTGTTTGTATTTGGTTTTCGACGCAAAAACATCCGGGAATCTGACGTCAGCAGCTTGCCAAAGACAGTGACCGACTAATCGCGCTGCGCGGTAGACATTTTAAGCCCCACCTCCTCAGGTAACTATTTCGTGGGGGCATTTTCGAACCTCACTTAGTTTTCTTTACATAGTTTCTTCGTAGGTTGTGCCATACTCACAAGGTCAAAATGTTTTGAGAACCCGAAAGTGTGATCTCCCCTGAGGATTTCTTCGTAACGTTGGTCAAGGTTCCTCGGGTAGTCGTGGTGGCCACCCCAGTCGTATTGTTGTACTCTGATCTAAAATGATAAAAAAAATAAAAAATAAAGGTATATTTAGTGTCAGCGCTTTGAAAACGGTGTATAAAAAACTATGCTCCAATCACGACGGAGCAAAGTTTTGATTTCAGTCACGCGTTGGCAGTCTTACCGGCAACATGCCGCATGCACCTGTCTCAATGACAGTGAAGGATAGGACCTATCACCTAACACTATTATAGTTTGGTAAAGATGCATGCATACATATGCAGGGTGTGAAGAAATTGGTGTAGGACCCGTTAACTGTGGATTCTACTCATCATACTGAACAACTTTCCCCACATAGTCAATTCTCAAGAAAAAAATACGCCACGTTACGGTGCGCGTTATGAACGTAATTTTCAGTATTGTTTCAATTTTTACGCGAATCAAGCTGCTACTTTGAGGTAGATATAAGCCTTTGACCAGTGTGTGTTGCCAGTGATGACTTACGGAACTGAGACATGGTCGCTTACTATGGGCCTCATAAGAAGGCTCAAGGTCACCCAAAGGGCAATGGAGCGAGCTATGCTCGGAATTTCCCTACCGATCCGCAGGAGAACTAAAGTAACCGACATAGGTTACCTCACAGAATCGCTAAAATGAATTGGCAGTGGGCAGGACACATAGCTCGTAGAACAGATGAACGTTGGGGCAGTAAAGTTCTCGAGTGGCGAAAATGAATTGGCAGTGGGCAGGACACATAGCTCGTAGAACAGATGAACGTTGGGGCAGTAAAGTTCTCGAGTGGCGACCGCACACCGGAAAACGTAGCGTTTCGTTAAAAAACAAATGGAAACGGTTAAGGTTGTAAATAAAATGAATACCTATCGATAGTGTAAATTGTAAATAGAATAAATAACTAACTGTAAATATAATGAATACCTATCGATAGTGGAAATTATAAATAAAATAAATACCTATCGATAGTTAAAGTTGTAAATAAAATGAATACCTATCGATAGTTAAAGTTGTCAATAAATTGAATACCTATCGATACTGTAAATTGTAAATAAATAAATACCTATCGATAGTTAAATTTGTAAATAAAATGAAATCCTCTGCTGCGTCGGCACTTACCACCAGGTGAGTTGCAGCCAAACGCACTCAAATTTTTAATACAAAAAAAAACAAGATTTTATGTTAACCAAGCTTCTCTCTTACCTTTTCACCTTCTACAAAGAAAGCGGGTCTCTCCCATCCCGCTCTCGCCTGCATCACGGCTCCATCTTCCACCAACTCTTGATGTATGGCATCATGACTCGCATCTCTGCCGGCCAGTGGTTCATCATTTGGGAACACAATATCATAGTTCCTGGCATACGCTTCGTGACTGCTTTCGCGCACCCAGTGAGGGCGCGACAACTGGGCAGGTGTGAAGCGGCGAATGTCAAACGTGAACATGTTGTAGTGTGGCCTGGAATAGCAATCAATTTCATTTGGAAGGAATTTTGGCAGGTTTTGGAAACCTTTTTTGCATAATTTATACATACGAAAAGTTTTTGCTTTTTTTATTTTTATCTAAAAGATCTTCTCACGCCTATTACATGTCATAAACATGTTGCAGTGTGGCCTGCAATAGCAAGAAATTTAATTTTTGGTGTGTAAATCTATCCTCTCACTTTCCTGCAATCTGTGGGAGTGATTTCGTTAAAAGAGACGGAAATGTGTAACAGAAAATGCGGTTTTTTCAGTCACAAAGGCTAAGGAAACATGGCCATGCCGCCTAATGCGACGCCGGAGGCCGGAAGACCGGTAGATTGTTTCTTATTTTATATGTTACACATTGTTCTTTTTCAATCGTTTCAAATTGCATATATCTAGTGTAGCTGTGGAATACGGTCGGTCGGAAGGTCGGAAGTACGGAAGATTCCAGCGGAGGGCATCGGACATCCTACAACGGAGTTAGGGTATCTCACACAATACTCGATACACACACTTGTCATACAAAACTAAACATTAGCTAGGCACTCAAAACTACCCCTTCCGGCAAGCCGGACATCGGGAGTCGGGAGTATGCAAGGACGTTCGGAGCTGCGATTGGTAAGTCCTAATCTTTAGTGTAATTTATTTGTATGATCTTGCTATTGTGGTTGTAAATCTTAACCCTTCCACGCGTGTGGGCATTTCCTGCCAAGAGTAATCGGTACTTTGGCATTGGGCATTTAATCAAATAAGTGAGGTGTCGAGCCCATTACTTGTACATTTGTTTGCCTTTTTGTAGGGATCTTCGTATAATGTCTGAGTGTCATTTGTACCAAGTATTAGCATGTCTGTTTTTTAGGTTAAGAGATTGGACATAGTACGAATTCAGTTTTAAGTGCCTGTCGGAACAGTCGGGTTGGGTGCCCTGTAATGATTTGTCAACCCCATTCTCTTTTGGTTCCAGGCAGGCTGGTAGCAGACTGTTAGGGACTTTTTTGTAGATTAAGTTTGCGCGGTGTTACTGCTTGCGGGACGTAAATCGAACACACATCATATGCGACTACTGTAAGGCTCGCTCGTTTTTTACCCATCTGCGCCAGAAGGAGGGTAATGTTTTTTGAGTGTATGTATGGATGTATTTGTTTATTTATTTTTTGGGCACGCCCTGTATCGTAAACGGCTTGATGGATTTTGGAGTTCGAAGTTTCGTTAGATTTGTCTTGATCCCGTGACATAGGATACATTTTTACCCGACTAGACAAAAAAAGAGGTTATTTATTCCTTTGGCACGCTCTGTAGCCTAAACTTCTTGATGGGTTTTGTAGTGCAAAGTGTCGTTTCGTTTGTCTTAATCCCATGAGTGACATAGGATACATTTTTACCCGACTGGAAAATAGGGGTTAAGTTTTTATGCAGTCGGGTTTTTTTATTTGCATTATTTATAATACCAAAAGTTTTTTTGAATCTAAAAGGCCTTCGACCTCCTGTGTAAAGCCAGTGAACTTTGCCTCTGAGCTGCGGAGGCGGTAATCAAAGGATATGAATGTATGAATGTACTCGTGATTACAAACAACTTTCCTAAAGAAACTATATGTCAAATCAGAAAAAAAAATGTTGGTCCTCGATACCACAGATGAGATACTAGTTACTTCATAACAGATACTGCACTTCCTTATAAAACGAAAATACCGACGCATTTTATCACCTACTCGTTCCCACTGTCCGGATCCGTCCCAATACACGGAAACATGGGTATTATGGCGCTCGACTTAGCGGTCATAACTGCACACACGGGCGGCGTGCGAATCGCGGCGGCGATCGTACGGCGTTTTAGCGCTAGGGTTGATTCATGAAAATTAAAATAAAAGTTTTACAAGTGATGGTTTTTATTGATTTGATTAGTTTAAGCAACAGTTGTACTAGTTGATCGTACTTAGTATGTGCGCCAGCTTAAAAAGAATTACAAGTTACCTTTCATTTTTGTTTTGTTGAAAAAAAATAGAGCGTCGGTGGCGTAACGGCAAGGGCCCCTGCCTCCTGTCCGGGAGGCCGTGGTTCGATCCTGCTACGTACCAATGTGTTTTCGAATTTAGATTTCATATGTACGTTTATCCGACGCTCTTACGGTGAAGGAAACAGCGTGAGGAAACCTGTACACGCCTGCGAAGAAACTCGAAAGGTTGTGTGTGAAGTCGACCAACCCGCACTGGGCCCGCGTGGTCGACGAAGGCCCGATCGCCCTAATTCAGGGTAGACTCGAGCCACTCGGTGGGGACGTTATATGAGCTGATGTGATAATAAAATAAAAATGCGCGGTACTCACTAGGTAAATCCTGATTGTTGCGTTCTGATTGCGACCCGATAGTTTTTTTTTATCTAAAATTGATAAGCCCTTACTTCCGATCATCTCACCTGAAGGTAAGTGAAGATGATGCCGAAGATAGAAGCGGGCTTACCAAGATTCCCCAACGCAATGGGGATCTGGCTCTTATCTTCAAGCCGGAACACATCAATGCTGTTAACACTGATGTTTGGCGGCAAGACTTCGACAAGATGGTGGTAGCTAGCCAGACGGGCTAAGAAAATGCCCTACCACCAACCAAACCAACTCTTACAAAGTTGACCGCCCAGGAATCGTACCCGCGACCTACTGGTGTGCAGAGAATGGACTAACCATTACGGCACAGAGGCGATTAAAATTTACTTAACATAGCTGTTGTTAACGGTACGTCGGTGATTTTTAAGGTTTTGTAGTCAAACTAAGAACCTTTATAGTTTCGCCATGTCCCTCAATAAATGATTAGTTTACGAAATATTAAGATTTTAAATTTTTTGTTACAGTTTCGAAACCGCTATTTTAGAAAATCTGAACATGGTTTGAAATAGTAGGACACATAATGAATTAACAAGAAAAATTATCACGGCTAAGTAGACTTAAGACGTGCAGTTATATTTGTAAAAAGTTCAACTCCTTACAAAATGTCTAAATCTAAACTGCTAAAGTAACTTAGTTTTTTTTTCTAATTTAAATTTTTTATCACTACGGAACCCTACTTTGTTCATGATCCGACACGCACTTAGCCAGTTTTATTAGATCTGTTTTTTATTATTTTTAATTACCTACATACCTAGCACATACATAGACTTCCACCACCTTCCACTTAGCACGGTTCAGCCACACAATAATAATGATTACCTACCTCCTATCTCGAGGTATCTATACCTACACAAGACACATGGTGGCGGCCCGACTCGCGAGAGCCCGTCCGAGTGGGTCGCTAAGCGTAGGTATATTTTGCGGTAGGTATAGGCACAGAATTACAATATGTATAGGCGAGTGACGGAGCACTGTCGATACGTATAATAAATAAAGTTATCAAATTGGCAAAAATGTATAAAGTACCAATTTTTTTTTCTTCATATTTGACATATAGTTTCTTTGGGAAAGTTGTTTGTAATCACGAGTACATTCATATCCTTTAATATCAAGAACTAATTTAAAGTCACCCTATATAGGTGTCACAGTTTTGTATAACCATACCAATTTTCAGAAAACGGTTGTGACATACCAAGGAGAGACGGACATGGCAAAACTTTAAAGGTTCCTAGTTTGAATACGTAACTCTAAAAAGTATTTTCACGCGGGCGAAACCGCGGGCAATAGCCAGTAACAGATAAATGACGAAAATGCGAAGCTTTCTCTGCGTACAACAAGTAAAATTACCTCAGACATAATTATAGGCGAATAAATTGAGATAACCTCTATATCTGACTCTATAACCTCTATTCAACCGCCTCCGTAGCTCAGAGGCAAAGTTCACTGGCTTTACACAGGAGGTCGCGGGTTCGATTCCCGGCGGGGTAAATTGTAAGACTCGGTTTGGTTGGTGGTAGGGCATTTTCTAAGCCCGCCTGGCTAGCTACCACCATCTTATCTAAGTCTTGCCGCCAAATATCAATGTTTATACCATTGGTGCATTCCGGCATGAAGATAAGATAGCCAGTTCCCCATTGAGTTGGGGAATCTTGGTAAGCCCGCTTCCATCTTCGGCAACATCGTCACTTACCACCAGGTGAGATGTTGTCAAGGGTTTACCAATTGTGAATAAAAAAAAAAAAAAAAAAAAAGACTTTTAAAGTACATTATTTACAAGAGAAATACCTACTGAGGTTTGTAATATGTAATCCAAAATACTAACGTAATGTATCAGTAGTTACATCCTTTTTGATGCGTATGAACGCCCATTAAGGCTATTTTACAAGTGTAAATGTATATTTACGTTAATATTTTATCTTAAACTACATTTATTAATCCTACTAATATTATAAACGCGAAAGTTTGTAAGAATGTATGGATGTATATTTTTTACTCTTTCACGCAAAAACTACTGAACGGATCTGACTGAAATTAGGTAGGTAGACAGATTAGGACCTGGATTAACACATAGGCTAGTTTTTCCACGCTTGCGGCTCGCGCACTGCGTACTTTTGAAAAATCATAGAAACGTTGTCCACGCGGGTGAAGCCGCGGGAAAAAGCTAGTTATGGATATTGTTTTTAGGATTCCGTACTCAAAGGGTAAAAACGGGATTTTATTACTAAGCCTCCGCTGTACGTCCGTCCGTCTGTCACCAGGTTGTATTTCATAACCCGTGATAGCTAGATAGCTGAAATTTTCACAGATGATGTATTTCTGTTGTTGCTATAAAAATTAGAAAAACTTAAAATAAGGGGCGGGGGGGGTTTCCATACAAAAAAAACTTGTTTTTTTTAAATGAAGAAACTAGCGCCATCTAGTATGTAGGTTTTTGAAACATGAAACTAGCGCCCTCTAGTATGATGGTACGGAACCCTATGTGTGCGGTTATGACTCGCACTTAGCCGGTTTATTAACAGCTGTCTTTGTTTATTTTATTAGATGCTATTTTATCTTGTCGCTAAGATACATTGAAAAGTGTATATTGAACTAAGCAACAAAGTCAAACTTGATGTTTTCGACAAATGTAAAGGGGTCGTCCATTAATCACGTGAGGCTCGAAAGAAAGGAAGGGAGTTCGGAAAAAAATCACGAAATATCATAAGGTGGAAGGTTGGGTGGGGAGTTGTAGAGATATATCAAGTGCATTTATTTATCCGCGCGATTTCTAAACCAAAAAGTGGCGCGTGACCTTGACTCGCCGTTGCCAAACAACGCATTTCCCGCCCGTCGCTATAACCGCTAGGCTCGGCTTTTCTCGAAAATTTTTAAGATACTTTGTACCAGAAAAATACAGTAGAATCCGTTTATTATGACTCCGCCTATATTGACCAACCGCTTATTATGAGGTGATGATGATGATGATATATCCGAACGATTTCGGTCATGGCGACCACTTCGACTCCTAGTCGGTTTGCCGCGCGTGCGCTCGAAGATGGTTTACGTAGCCAATCTTCGCAGCGAAACTCCTTGCGCACTGAGGGCATTTAAGTATGCCACCCTCGTAATTGTATGGAATGGTCGCAGGTGGTCGGGCCTTTAACTGGTCGCGTTTGGTATCAAGGTCAGCTTTACGCTGATCCTCGAACTCGCGCACTTGCCTATTCACAATCCTGCGCCATTCAGGCCGTTCTGCTGCCAAACTCTACCATTGAGAGGGTTCTATATTGCATCCTTTCATATGTCGCTTCAGAACATCTTTGTACCGGAGGAGCTGTCCGCCATGTTTCCGCTTACCCTCGTCCAGTTCAGAATAGAAGATGCGCTTCGCCACTCTCTCCTCCTTCATACGTGGTACGTGACCGCACCACCGAAGCTGCCGACGCATTAAATAGGCCTCAATGCCACCGACATTGGCTCGTCACAGAACTTCGGTATTACGCACCCGATCGGACCATCTGATCTTCATAATGGAGCGGAAGCATTTGAGGTGGAAACGATCCAGAGTGCGTATGTGGCGGCGATTATTATGAAGTAATTACACATCAAAGTTAGGTTTTCATATAAAAATCTTTATATCTAGTCGGATATAATGACTAGCTTTTTTAACAAATTGCGTCCTGTTATATTGACCCACATGATTTTTAACACATTCGGCAGTGGTCAGGATATTCACGTGATACCCGACGACGATGGGCGCGTGCTTAGCTTTTTTGTTTTGTACATGTTTTTGGGTTGGAGGGAGGGGTTAGTCTAAAACCTCACCACGTATCACCACTCCTAGGGGGGAGCGGTGAGTTAAAAAATTGCTAAAAAAAACATCACATGATTAATGGACGAGCCCAAACAGTAAATACACTTTTAAAAACTCTTATGCTCACCTTCCAGAAACGATCCATTCGGCAATTTGTATTCCACATCCGGCGGAGAACATCATTCCAGCTGAATTGTAGCCGCAGTTGTGGTACAAACCTGCCGGAAACGTCAAAATTTTTAATAGGGTATATATTGATGAAGTTAATCAATCAATCAATCAAAACATTTATTTCGGACAACGTAATCCATAGAGTGTTAGTACAAGAAAATATTATAAATAAAATAAAATTAGGGTTAGTAAGGTTGCACAAATTAAAAATAATAAAATTACTTTACATGCAGCCGTACCAAATGCCACAAGATAGGGCAGTCGGGTCGGCTAGCCACAACGCTCAGGATGCCGTTGCTGCTGCCACGAACACGGCTTAGCAACGAAGCGGCTCTCTTTCTTAAGATGGCATGAAAGCCATCCGTTCGAGCTTCAGCAAACATGCCTGATGCGCTGCAGTACCTTGGCAGGCCCAACAGCATCCTGAATGCGTTGTTATACTGAACGCGCAAGGCGTTGATTGTCTTCTGCGTGTAGTTGACCCACAGACTGCACGTATAAAAAGATTGGCAGAAAGCTTTAAATAAAACAACTTTAACAGCTTTGGTGCAACGTGCAAATCTGCGAGCCAACATATTACATCTGACAGCCAACGCCCGGCGCTCCCTCTCTATATCCTCATCATCAGAGAGATCCTCCGAGACCCAGTGACCCAGGTACTTGAAATGAGAAACTCTCGGCAAAGCGACTCCGTCTAGGAAAACGGGTGGAACTGTAGTGATTTTGTGACCACGAGATTGAAACACTAAAAGTTCACTTTTCTTCACATTGTACCTGAGTCCACAGGCCCCGGCGTACCTCTCACATACCAGTAATAATTTACGTAAAGCGCTTATTGAGGGACCCAGCAACACCATATCGTCAGCGTAGCTGATGTTGTTGATAAATTTACCATCTATGGAACAGCCGACTCCAGTGTTGCCTAGTTCCTCAACAAGCCCGTTTACGTACAGGCTAAACAGTCGAGGAGAGGTCAAACCCCCTTGCCTCACACCACACTTCAGCCTGTACGCATCGGAGACAGTGTCTGCCCACTTTACAACATTTATTTGGTTGTTGTACCAATAATCAAAAAGTTTGACTACCTCTTCTGGGAGGCCAGTTTCTGTCCTCATTTTGTGCCAGAGCACATCATAGGACACCAAATCAAAAGCTTTCGATAGGTCCAAAAAGCATGCGTAGACCGGAGTCTTTCTGTCCGTGTAATATTTAACAGTATGCTTGAGGCACAGTATCGCAGTTTCTGTGGACAGCCCAGCTCGGAAGCCAAATTGAGCGTCATTTAACTGCAGATGGCTGTTTAAAATACGATCAAGCAAACTGTCAAACACCTTCGCCACCGTGGCAGCCAATGAGATGGGCCTATAGTTGTGCTTATCAGAGGGATCACCGGTTTTGTTTTTGATTATTGGTACAACCACCGTTTTCATACAATCATCGGGTAAGTACGAATGCCTTACACATAACGTGTAAAACATCGCAAGTACCCTCGGCAGGTGAACACCTGCATGCTGCAGGTGCTCAATACTGAGTCCATCATGTCCCGGGGATTTTCCCCTTGTCATTTGTTTTATAACAGAGTAGACCTCTTTTGCAGTAAATTTTATTGGCAAAAGAGACGACGTGTGGTTCTCAGTACTGAGCACCGGCGGCGCACCGGTGCGGGGTAACGGGTCCACTAGGAAATGAGTTCTAAACACGTTAGCAATCTCACACGGCTCGGTCACGCCATCTACAGTAAGCGGGACAGTAGGTCTCGGATTCAACTTTTTGGTGCTTTTCCAAAAGTTTTTGAAGTTCTGTTTTGCGTGAAGTGACGCAAGAATATCCATTTTAATTTGCTCTGCATTTTTCTGACACCATTTAAGTTTGGATTTAAATAATCGACGAGACTCTGACATCTTCTCATACATAGGTCCGCTTGACGGCCTACTATGTAGCAACCAGGCTTGAAAATCTAACCGAGCTACCTTGTGAGCAGTGCTAACGTGCCTATTCCAGCCCACTATAGGCTTCCTCATTTTTACACTGTTTTTTAATTCCGACGTAGTCACAGCTGCTTCGCACATAATGTTTACAATAGTTTTGTACATTCGGTCTAAAACTAGTCTGTGATCCGAATTATTGCACATACTGTCACAACATGCAGACATTTCTGATGGAAAGTCGACGAGTCTGAACCCATCGTTACAAATTTTGTGATACTGCTCTACTTGTGCGCAGTCTCTCTCTCCCCATAGTATTTTATTTATAGTTTTATCGCGCTGGAGTAACTGGGGCTGAATAACAGAAATTTGACAAATTACTTCTACTGGCAAATGGTCAGACCAGACACAGTCATAATGCACCTTCACATCCATCACCGACTGCCATGCGGATTCCGTCACCAGGCAATGGTCAAGCCAGCTGGTGCTACCGTGGGCATCGCTAATGTATGTAAAGGTGCCAGAGTCAATGCCTAATTTTTCGATATCTGCACAAATCCAGTTCTGATCGCGGCAGAACTTCAACATTTCTTTCCCAAATAGCTGTTCAGGGCTAGCATTGAAATCTCCTAATACATAAACAGATGCAACTTCAGAGTTATCGATAATAGCACTTATTTCGCTAAGACAGTCGGTAAATTCTATTAGATTTTCGTTAGAGTCCACAGGCATGTATACTGAGAACAATAGAAAAGTGCGATCACATGCGACTGCCTTAATAGCCGTTAGACGCGTACTACTACAGGGTATCACCGTTACAGAACTAAATGCACTTTTGCGCCACAATAACGCTACACCGCCGTATGGTCTTCCCCGCACTATGCCGGCAGACGTATCGATGGCTGATTTTCCGGTAAAACCAAAGTCTTGATCAACCGTACCGAGCAGCGGCAAGTCATGAGGGAAAAGCCACGTCTCCTGCAGAGCGATAATGTCTGCTTGCTGGCATAAGATCTTTACATGTTCCATGGAGCGTGTCAGCGATTTACAGTTGAAACTTATAAAACTGCTAGTTGCTGGTTTTATGCTTTGGTTGTAATCCATTTTGTGTTTTGAATAAGTTTTTCCTGTTTCCAAAGTCTATAAATCGTCTAAATGATATCCCTTCTGGCCAGACCTGGTCGTTCATGAATAAATCCAGCTTATGGCGTGGTACAAAAATTTTATACGCATCGTATTCTTTTTGCTGTTTCATTACAACTTTCTCTAAAGTTACACATATTTGGGTTCTTTCCTTAATGTAGTCCGCTATGTCAGTAGGCGACGCCCCTTTGTCAACATTATTTATAAACAGGGGAAGCTTAATATCTGCCGCTCTAAACTTACAATCCGGCGCCGTTGCCGCAATGCCTTTCTTCCCAATAAATCTGTTTTTATACCTATTTCTTTGCATTTCCTTCCATTCATTATTATGGTTCGGCTGTTTCCATTCTCCCGGCGCTTGTACCAACTCCGCAAACGAACGAGTAGGCAAACAGCTGTTGCCAGGCGCTGATAATAACTTGCCCGAGCCAGTATTCGCTTCGTTGTGTATGGTCAGTACCGGTTCCTTACACGTGCCGTCCGAAACCGCGGTGAGCCTCACTGCATCGCGCTCTGAACACCGCTTATCGCTCTCATCCCCCGGTGGCGGAACCGCGGTAGGGGCCTCCACGTGCGCTAATGATTGTATATGCGCAGGCGAGACAGGTTTAGTGGGCTCGTGGACATTAGACGTGCTTGTGCGCAAGCGGGACGGGTAATCACATAAGTTGTTGGCAGTATGGTCAGATTGACTGTGGGCGTGGGTTGCTAAGTCCTGGTCGGTCATTGACACCGAGGACTCATGTGGCAAACCCATAGGACCGCTATCAAAATCAAAATTATTTAGGCATGCACCTCTACGAAAATTGATGTTTCTGTACGAATTATTTAATATGGTTTGATTTAAACTGTCGCTTAACGGAGGGCAGTTTCTATTAAGTCTCGTGATTTCCTCTTTTGTTTGTAACAGCTGATCGTTTGTCACATATGTACTCTTTATCTGCTTGATCTCACTTTGCAGGATAACAATGTCTTTCAAAAGCCTACTTACGTCCACATGATCAAATGTTATTGGGGGTAGTTTGTTCAAGTCCTGAGCTACAAAAATAGGTAACTTCTCTGGGTCTAGTGACTTAAATATTTCAATAATGTCAAATAATTCCTTGTTACTTTTTCCCTCCTTATTTTTGCGTTTAATATTGCGTATGTTTGTAGATATAGATTGGAAAAGTAAAGACTTAGCTGTTTCGATGTCTTCTGATGTGAACGCTGAATTGCAAATCCTCACCAAACTCTCACTATCCATCACTTCATGCTTTTGTTGCACAAACGTTAACAACTCATTAACAACTAAATTGCATTTATCACATTTCAGAATATTTGCCGGCGACGTCATTTTTTTTAACAGATAATCAGTGCAGACACGACGCTTAGGCACCCGTACGTGCTGAGCGCGCAAAGCTGACTCATGCTAGGCAAAGAGAGTTTTTTCGTGATTGACGTGATATCTTGCAGAGACATTTGAAAGAGTAAAATGAAAATGTTTATTGCAGTATCTCATTGTAAAAAATAATACGTGTGCAGGAGACTTCTTTCAAGTATAAGAGTACTTGTGCCAGAAGAATCCACTCTTCCATAACTAAGAAAACACATAAAGAGATACAATAAGAAAAATTATACCAAAAACATCAATACTTCACAAATATATGCGCTACGTATTAATAAGCGCGCGTGTGTAAGTGCATGTGATTTTGTGTGTGTATGTGTGTACAGTAACATGGGGTACTAATTGTATAATGGGTGTTTGCGGGTCGTCCACCACACACCCTCAAACACAGCCCTAAGATGACCACGCGGGCGAATCCGCGGTCAAAAGGTAATTAGTAATATTTTTGCCGACAACAAGCAAGAACAATCACGGATGTGGAAAATCTAAAGGCAATATTATCTTAAATATATTGGTGTCGATTCGGTGTAACACGATTTAAATTATTGTGACGGGACTAAACTAAATTCAAGCTTTCTGTTCTTGTCTTTTCGATACAGAAAGAAAGACACAATGTTAAGTATATATTTTAGTACTAACATACAGTATGGACACTCCCCGCCGCTCTCTAGATTGCGACCTCTCCCTTAGTCACCCAGATTGATACAGATTGGTTACGGTTTGGTTGTCAACCGTACAGGATTTCGCCGCCATTTTGATATGTTCTGTCATTCCTTTTTTGAAATGTCATTTCTGGCCCGTTGTATGAAGTGTCCAGGGGATGGTATACGTTTAATTTATGTTCGGGTATTTTTTTTTATTCACAATTGGAAAACCCTTGACAACATCTCACCTGGTGGTAAGTGACGATGTTGCCGAAGATGGAAGCGGGCTTACCAAGATTCCCCAACGCAACCCAACCAAACATTAAGAACCAAACATAGTAAGTATGCATTTGCTAGCTTTGGGAATAACACTGCACTGAAAACTACTCTATTTTTTTTAAATTAAAAATTTGAGTGCGTTTGTCTGCACCTCATCTGATGGTAAGTGCCGATGCAGCCGAGGATGTAACACGCAAGCTTAAATAGTGGCTATTAACTCTCGTCTTGAAGAATCCTAAATTATACGAATCGGGGAATACAACTGTGGATAAAAAAATATTATATGTTAATACTACTGTAGGCTCATGTAGTGTATGCGCCGCCCACGTCACCAAAACTTACCCCATGAGGCTCGAGTTTCCATACAAACGTAGGTCCGCTTTAATATAAAAACTAGGCGCTGAATTGAATCCTAACTATCCAGCAAAAGACTTACCAAACACATTAGGATCTTCTCCGAGCAGAGGTTTGTGGTCCGGCGTAAAGGACTCCGGCCCGCAGACTGTGCTCTTGATGCCCACGTTCGCCAGTTTCGGGCACAGCGTGGTTGCACTGATCATGTGGACACCGAACACGTCCCAGTCCAGCTCGTATAGGTGGAATTGGAGGTTACCAGGTAGCTGAAAATTTAATCATCAGTAAAAATTAATCTGTTCAGAACAGGCAGAACAGATGGCCGATGGGTCAGTAAAGTACTCGAGTAGCGACCGCGCACCGGAAAACGTAGCGTAGGGAGGCCTCCCGCGCGGTGGACCGACGACCCGGTGAAGATCGCGGGAAGCCGATAAGCGGGCAGCGCAGGACCGGTCGTCTTGGAAATCCTTGGAGGGGGCCTTTGTCCAGCAGTGGACGATTTTCGACTGATATGATGAAAAATTACTACAAGACAAATTAACCAAAATGACGTAGAAAGTATTTATCTTGTCTATCTTGAGTCGACTACCCTCTGCCACCAGCATTTCCTCCATTTAACCGCCTCCGCGGCGTAATGGTCAGTCCTTTCGCTTCACACCAGGAGGTCGCGGGTTCGATTCCCGGCGGGATCAAATTTGTAAGACTCTGTTTGGTTGGTGGTAGGCCCATGCCCCCCCCCCCCCCCTGTATCTGCCAATGCGTCTTAGCATTGAATTTTCAAAATTGTTTGAAATAGTAGTTTATTATACTTCATTATTAGTTCTAATTTAATTATTTTCACATCAACATTTGTCAAAAATCGAATAGGCTGTATACGCGTATGAGGTCGTTGCCTAGTTTCGTTGTGAAAAAAATGTCCAGTTGCAAAACCGCGCCATTTTATGAAAATTTTCATTTTCTATTTACCTATGGACTCGTACGTACGTATCTTAAAATGAACATATTTAATTGTTTGATTTGTTTTTTACTATTTTCCACAACTGTATTGAAAAACGTCGTGCCTTCAGCTCAAGCTTGTAAATGACAGCTCGTTTAAAATAACCTACTTTCCACCCTTGTATCACAATGCACTATTGTACAGAGGCCAGCACATCAAGCTAGACATTCGTAGTGCGATTCTGATCCATAAGCATACGGCATAAGAACGGCACAAAGTCCAAAGTGTCTAGCTTGATGTGCTGGCCTCTATACCATTGGTACGAATCGCGTATCTGAAGAAATAAAAATTCAAGTGGAAGTATAAATTACCTGGTCTAACATGTGTGGGTTGCCCTCATATCCTCCGATTTGACAGCTTTCTCCCTGTACCTTGATGTACAGGTTAACTTCATGGTCCCTTACGTTAGGGCAGTTTCGTATTTCGGGAACGCTGTCCGAGACTACGTATGCGTGTTTAAACGGCACCAAGGGAAGGGCAGGCACCCCGGCAAAGCGCGCTACTTTGGGGCCCCAGGCACCTGTTGTCAATAGATAAAGTTAGGAATCGGATCCAAAACTTACACAGTTCTCTGTTGCAGTAAAAATTGATAATAATATGAAGTGCGTTACCTCCGCAATTGACGACACATTTGGTCTTTATGATTCCCCTGTCCGTGTGAACTCCAGTCACTTCCTTGTTGCCCAACAAGTTGTGAGCGTAATGAATGTCAAGTACTGGGCAGTCTTCATATACCTGTGTATGAGACAACAAATGTGATGAAAAGAATAAAACATGCGAACGGCCAAGGAGTGGAATTCCCTGCCGATGTCTGTATTCCCCGATTCGTATAATTTAGGAATCTTCAAGACGAGAGTGAATAGGCACTATTTGAGCTTGCGTGTTACATTCTAGGCTGCATCAGCACTTACCATTAGGTATAGTGCAGCCAAACGCACTCAATTTTATTTTATTAAAAAAAATATTATAACGCGTGCAGATAAAGAAAGGAAAGGAAGAAATCATTTATGAACGGAAACGAACGATTTAAAAATGGCGGTGGATACTTATGGAAGAGTCAGTAAAACAGTTGACAAAAGTATTAAGATTGATTTATTTATTCCGGGATACAGCTTTGACATTAGCTTACTTCATAGAAAAAAAGGTTTACTTACTACTTGCTTACGTAAAATTACGAAATATTACCAAAACAACCTAAAACAATAAAATAAAAAAACCGGCCAATTGCGAGTCAGATCGCACACAAAGGGTTACGTACCACCACACTAGATGGTGCTAGTTTCTTCACGTTTAAAAAACACGTTTTTTATATGGAGACCCCCCTTATTTTTTCTCTTTTTTTAAATTTTTTAGTATTTTTTGTTATAGCGGCAACATAAATACATCATCTGTGAAAATTTCAACTGTCTTGCTATCACGGTTCATGAAATATAGCCTTGTGACAGACGGACAGACAGACGGACAGCGGAGTCTTAGTAATAGGGTCCCGTTTTTACCCTTTGGGTACGGAACCCTAAAAAGAAACAGAACGCGTGTAGACCGCGTGACGCTTAACCAGACTGATTATTTTTGTCCATTGTCCAAGTACCATGCTATGTGAATTCAAAGATTCAAGATCCTTATCCTTTTTTTATTATTATTATTATATCAGCTCATATACGTCCCCACCGAGGGGCTCGAGCCTACCCTGAATCAGGGCGATTAGGCCTTAGTCTACCACGCGGGCCCAGTGCGGGTTGGTCGACTTCACACACAACCTTCGAGTTTCTTCGCAGGCGTGTGCAGGTTTCCTCACGATGTTTTTCCTTCACCGTTAAAGCAATCGGTAATTATATGTACGTAAGTTTTTGAAAAACTCATTGGTACATTGGCCGTCCAGATTTGAACCCGGTACCTCTGGTTAGATGGACCGAGTCGTTACCGGTTGAGCCACCGACGCTTCCTGCCTTATCCTTACTAATATTATATTTTCTTCAAAAAGGACGACAATACCTTGCTGAAGAACTACAGACCCATCTCATTTATGAGTCATGTCTACAAACTGTTTTCGAGAGTCATTACGAATCGTCTCGCACGTAGGTTAGATGACTACCAGCCTCCCGAACAAGCCGGTTTCCGAAAAGGATTTAGTACCATAGACCACATACATACGCTGCGGCAGATTATACAGAAGACCGAAGAGTACAATCAGCCACTATGCTTGGCGTTCGTGGAATATGAGAAAGCCTTCGATTCGGTCGAAACTTGGGCTGTGTTGCAGTCTATCCAGAGGTGCCACATTGACTATCGATATATCGAAGTGCTGAAGTGTTTGTATGAAAACGCCACCATGTCGGTTCGCCTCCAGGATCAAAACTCGGAACCTATCCAGCTGCAGCGAGAGGTGAGACAGGAAGACGTTATATCTCCGAAACTGTTCACCGCGGCCCTGGAAGATGTTTTCAAGCTTTTGGACTGGGGTGGACTCGGCATCAATGTCAACGGCGAGTACATCACCCACCTTCGATTCGCTGACGATATCGTGGTCATGGCTGAGACTATAGATGACTTAGGCACAATGGTCAATGGCCTCAGTAGAGCCTCCCAACAAGTGGGTCTCAGAATGAACACGAACAAGGCGAAAATTATGTCAAACGTCCGTGTCATACCTACTCTTCTGAAGGTTGGAGGCTCTACACTCGAAGTTGTTACCGAATATGTATACCTAGGACAAACAGTCCAGTTAGGTAGGTCTAACTTCGAGAAAGAGATCAATCGCCGAATTCAACTCGGCTGGGCAGCGTTCGGGAAGCTTCGCAATATCTTTACGTCCCAGATACCGCAGTGTCTTAAGACCAAGGTCTTCGACCAGTGTGTGTTGCCAGTGATGAAATACGGAACTGAGATATGGTCGCTTACTATGGGCCTCATAAGAAGGCTCAAGGTCACCCAAAGGGCAATGGAGCGTGCTATGCTCGGAGTTTCTCTGCGTGATCGAATCAGAAACGAGGAGATCCGTAAGAGAACCAAAGTAACCGACATAGCTCTCAGAATTTCTAAACTTAAGTGGCAGTAGGCGGGGCACATTGCTCGTAAAACAGATGGCCGTTGGGGCAGTAAAGTTCTCGAGTGACGACCACGCACCGAAAGGCGTAGTTAGGCAGGCCTCCCACTCGGTGGACCGATGACCTAGTGAAGGTCGCTGGATGCGGGCAGCGCAGAACCGATCGTCGTGGAGATCCTTGGGGGAGGCCTATGTCCAGCAGTGGACGTCCTTCGGCTGATATGATGATGATGATGATGATGATGATGATGATTATAAACCCGAAACTTTGTATGTATGGATGTTTGTTACTCTTTCAAGCCACAACAGATAAACGGATCTGGATGAAATTTGGTAGGTAGACAGGTTAGGACCTGGATTAAAATACAGGCCACTTTTTCCCACTGCGAACCCTCGGAGATATTCATAGAAACTATGTTCACGCGAGCGAAGCCGCTGGCAAAAGCTAGTACAAAATGTTTATTTAAAATAGGTACATGTTATACTCTTTCTGATTGTCATTACATAGTAAAAGTACAATCAATAGAATCAGATTGTGAAAATCATCAGTTAATAATGTCAATAAAATCATTGATATAAAACAAAAAATAAGATTTGGACAAGAAAACAATATGACACGAGGAGCAATACATTAAAATTAGTGAATTTGTCATTAATGCTTTTGACAAGAGTAGGGCAGTTCACACGGACGACAGCACCCGTTCACGAGTATAACGCGAAAGTCAGCCATCGCTCCCCTCTAAAATATTAGGGAAAAAAAGGAATTGAATTGAATAGAAGGAAAGGAACGACCGGCTACCGATGGGCTACCATACATATAGACTAGAATATAGACGGATATATGATGTAAGTGAGAGAGCACGGGTTATACACTGTTTTTGTTTAGTACTGCAAGAGTTTCTGTTAATTAGGCAAGATCTGTGAGCAGACAATAACTATTTTTTACTGGCGGTATTATTTACACGACTGCCTACAAAAAAAGGAAAAAGGAATTGAATTGAATTGAATAGAAGGAAAGGAAGGACCGGCTCCCGATGCGCTACCATACATATTGACTAGAATATAGACGTAAATATGATGTGAGTGAGAGAGCACGGGTTATACACTGTTTTTGTTTAGTACTGCAAGAGTCTCTGTTAATTAGGCAAGATCTGTGAGCAGACAATAACATTTTTTTTACTGGCGGTATTATATTTACACGACTGCCCACAAAAAAGGATTGTATTGTTTTCAGATCTAATAAACTTTTAAATTTCTAATCTAATCTTTTCTTTATTCCACGATATCTTCTAAACGGTTTGATGGATTTCAGAGTGCGAGGTATCGTTAGATTCATCTTGATCCCCTGAGTGACATAGGATAAGTACATTTTACTCTACTTCCCAAAACAGAAGGGTAATGTTTCTTGCAGACGTTTTCATTAGTTTTTTTAGATTTAAAGTTATTAATATTTGGTGGACAACCAAAAGCCATTTGTTACTTCCTAATTCGTCGGTGGCTTAACGGCAAGGTCCGCTACCTCCTGTCCGGGAGGTATTCGAAACCTGCCACGTACCACTGTGTTTTCGAATTTAGATTTCATATGTACGTTTATCCGACGCTCTTACGGTGAAGGAAAACATCGCGAGGAAACCTGCACACGCCTGCGAAGAAACTCAAAGGTTGTGTGTGAAGTCGACTAAGGCCCAATCGCCCTAATTCAGGGTAAGCTCGAGCCCCTCGGTGGGGACGTATATGAGCCGATATGAGAAAATCCTAATTAACTCAGGTCTCCCTGGTAACTTGGGATACTACTGTAGCCTATCAATACTTGTCTCTTGCGATATATTTCAACTAACTCAAGATTGAAGCGTCGGTGGCTCAGCCGGTAACGACACGGTTCTTCTAACCAGAGGTACCGGGTTCAAATCTGGACGGCCAATGTACCAATGAGTTTTTCAAAAACTTACGTACATACTTACCGATTGCTTTAACGGTGAAGGAAAACATCGTGAGGAAACCTGCACACGCCTGCGATGAAACTCGAAGGTTGTGTGTGAAGTTGACCAACCCGCACTGGGCCCGCGTGGTCGACTAAGGCCTGATCGCCCTAATTCAGGGTAGGCTCGAGCCCCTCGGTGGGGACGTATATGAGCTGTTAAGAAGAAGAACTCAAGATTCAAGGTATTTATTCAAAATAGGTATAAATTACGCTCCTTCTGATAGTCATAAAATAATAATAACATAATGTCATTTATGAAAAATCAAGAAATAAACAATCATTACATAATAACGTCAAAATTCAATCCTTAAAATAAACCAGATTATGTCATTAAAAATGAAAACAATACTATACTACCAACCTTTCCTCCGTTCTTAGTAGCCATTTTCAGCAGGGCATTGCAAGCCATACTAGGATCAATGGTGCCGTCTTCGGGCGAATATAGCGCCATCTTGAACACTGACGGGTCCAAAATTGGGAACAACTTCTGAGCACCTTCAGGGCCCAACATTTCGCTGGGGATCCCCATTGCTTTGCCGAGTGTGTGAAGTCGCATATATTCTTGTGTCCGAACCTACAATGAAGATATTTTATTATTTATAGTTACGGTCCTAATGTCCTCGCTGCGCACGAGTCTTTTTAACACGCTTATATTAGCTTTACCTGTATGTATGTTTGTAACCGACTCCTTTGTACTCGATTCTGACCCACTATAAACGGACAGATTTAATTTAAACTTTGTACAGTCAAGAATCAGTGACAATATAATAATTTCATAAGTTTATATCATTATCCTGAACTCAAAATTGTAAAATAAATATAGTTTAAAAAAGAAAAAGACACGCTTTTAAAGCACATTAAACTAAAAAGTGAAAAATAATTCTTAATATAAGCTGAAAACAATAATAAACGAAAAATACTAGTATTATTGTAAAAAAGCGTGGGGCGCTTTATGCCATATTTTTCGTATATCAAGCAACCCACGCTTTTTTTTCACAATAATAATAGTATTTTTCGTTCATTATTATTTTCAGCAATTAAGAATTATTTTTTACTTTTTAGTTTAATGTGCTTTAAAAGCGGGATTTTTAGTTTTTAAAATTTTACCAAGCTAAAGATCAAAAACCATAAGCTGTCCCTACAGAAAAAAGGCCATGGTCAGGCAATCATCATGAGTTTTCTAGACATGTGCGTGTGACAAAATAACTATGTAATGACATTATGTTTGTGAGTTATAAGTTACGTTATAAGATAAAAAATACAACAACAATAACAATAAAAACTCCTAAAAATTCCGGGCAACAAAACAAATTTTTTAAACGAAATGGTTTTATGACTAACCCTTAAAACTGGCAATTTTAGTAAGTGAAGAAAGCATTATACTATAAATGTTAAAATAAAGAAACTCAGGTCAGTTTCGTAAAGTTTGTGGAGAACAATTGAAGCGCAATATTCTTACAACCCCGGAAACAAAAGAAAGCTATGACAATAGTTTACTCCTTCAAAGAAATAATAAAGACTCTTTCACGCCACTTGCGTCGCTGGGCTCATTGAAGGACAGGAGGAACGATTTTGAAAACACTATTATCAAATTATAAAAAAAAACTGAGTTCGAACGTCAAATCCTATTCTAATTGTACTCTATTCAGGAAATAGAAACGACAGAAAAATGGAGTACCTTCAAGACATAGAAATCAAGTCCCGGCAGACCAACTCAATAACAATAGCGCCCCCTGCAGAAATCTTTTAAGTAGGTGAAACTTTAAACGAAAGCCAGAAAACTACTAAGATTACGTCCAAAAGCATAAAAGCCCAACGGAACACTTTAATGCTGCATAGCCCGCTGATCTCTTTTATTGGTACATTTACAAAGAAGGAAATGCAAGATAGGGAGACCGATCTTCACCTGGATGGAATCCCTCCCCCACGATATCCGAAAAAAATGGCGGAGGCGAGCCATAAGACACCCGACACAGATACCTACGGAAAACGGATCGGATAAGGAGACCCAACCGAAAGCAACAGTATCTAAATAATTACAAGCAGTCATAAACTTCCTTCCCCGTATATATCTACACACCAACTCAATATAGAATTTATCCTCCCAATACTGGCTACGATGTTCTGAATTCGGGCTGGTTTAAACTCCCATCGCTCCCCATCCTGACTGCGCCGACCTACACTCCAGTCCTATCTACGCCCCCCTCTGATTTCTTGGGTCCCCGCACCCTTGCTACAGTAATGCTGGCTGGAGGGGGGCTTGAACTGAACTGAACTATATTTTTTGTTTGGAAATCAGGTAAGGCCATGCTCTACATACAAATTAGCATAACATAGGACAACATTTTGAATGCTTATCTCAACCTTCACCAATTAGGTAAATACGAGAAAATCCAAGAAAAGATTTTGTTGGGGATGTCTTACACAAATTTTCTAAAAAAAAGTGTGTGTGTGTGTGTGTGTGTTAGGGCAATTTTATTTTTATCATCATCATCATATCAGCCGAAAGAAGTCCACTGCTAGACAAAAGCCTCCCCTAAGCATTTAAACAAAACATTCAAGGAAAGACAGTGTTTGTGACGGTCTTGTTGAAGCCAGGGCTCCAAGGGATGCCTGACTTGTTAAAGTCGCTCCGTTCCCTTTCACCAAACGAGGGCCGCCGTCAATATTCACCCCCTCAACTATTGCTGCTTTTGTAAATAGAAGTCACTTTCGGAAAATAACAATCACCTTTGAAACCTCTAAATCGACTTCATATGCTACGGGGGCTTTCTTTACTCTCGCCTTGAAGTTCCAAGGTCCTGGACTAGCTTTCTGGAAGTGAACTTGTTCTCAAAGGAACATGCCATTGAAACAAAAAAAAACCAGCCAACAAAGGATTCCGTACCATCATACTAGATAGCGCTAGTTTCTTCACGTTTAAATAAAAACACGTTTTTTGTAGGGAGACACCTTTATTTTTTCACTTTTTCTAATTTTCAGTATTTGTTGTTATAGCGGCAACAGAAATACATCATCTGTGAAAATTATAACTGTATAGCTATCACGGCTCATGAAATACAGCCTGGTGACAGACGGACAGACGGACGGACGGACAGCCGAGTCTTATTAATAGGGTCTCGTTTATATATTGGGTACGGAAATCTAAAAATCGGCTAAGTGCGTGACGAAACACGCATAGTGTAGGGTTCTGGAGTTATTAGTGAAAAACAGTATTATCGAGGATACCCTTAATCAAATTCTTTTTTTTTTATTCATCATTGGTACGCCCTTGGGATCATCTCTACTGAAGGTCAGTGACGATGATGTCGAACATGGAAGCGGGCTTACCAAGATTCCCGAACGCAATGGGGAATTGGCTATGTTATCTTCCACCCGAACACATAAATGTTGCTAGTATTGATACTTGGCGTCAAGACTTAGATAAAACTAGTGGGTGCTCGCGGCTTTGCCCGCGCTGTTCTCGTTTTTTGGAGTTCCCGTGGGAATAGGGGATCGGACTGCCTCAAAAATAAATTCTGAAATATGATTTCCTAAATTGGTCTCCTCTTGAAGTTTCAAAAAACCTAACTTGTTTTGTTTTTACATCACGTCTTCAATTTTTAATTGATCAAGTTCACAAAATAAGTCCGTCAATGAAGCAAAAAATCTATGACGTCACTTGTGGGTACTTCAAACATTTTTAGAACAAAATTCCGTTTTTGACAGATCATAAAAGGTAACTCAAATGACTAGCAGTCCCATCCCCTATTTCCCGAAATCCTTTCTTAGCGGATGCCTACGTCATAACATCTACCTGCATGCCAAATTTCAGCCCGATCCGTCCAGTGGTTTGGGCTGTGCGTTGATAGATCACTATGTCAGTCAGTCACCTTTGAGTTTAATGGTGGTTTAATTAAATGGTGGTAGCTAGCCGGACGGGCGTAGAATATACCCTCCCACCAAACAAACCGAGTCTTACAAGGTTAGACCGCGCCGGGAATCTAAATAAAAAAAAAAGTCAAAAACTTTAAAACTGTAAAAAGTTTTTATTCTTTCGGCACTTCCGGAGTGAATAGGTTATTTTTCGTTTGACAAAAGGACTCAATTTTTTAATTTATAATTTTAAATATACCTACAAAATTTTATATTTTAGATGATTTATTTTATGAGGACATGCAGTTAATAACAACTTTCACTTTTATGGGAGTATAAAAAGATTATCATCAAAATAATTTTCGCTAGCTTATTCTAGTACTACGTAGTAGCTGTATTTTTCGGAATTTTAAGTCCCATAGTTTAAAAAAAAGCCGGCTAAGTTCGAGTCAGAACCGCACACTTAGGGTTCCGTGCCATCAAACAAGATGGCGCTAGTTTCTTCATGTTTAAAAAAATACGTTTTTGTATGTATACTTATTATTGCCTTTTTTAATTTTTAGTATTTGTTGTTATTATAGCGGCAACAGAAATACATACATCCAATTGTGAATAAAAAAAAAAAAATAAAAAAAAAAAAATCTGTGAAAATTTTAGCTGTCTAGCTATCAGGGTTTATGAAATACAGTCAGGTGATAGACGGACGGACAAACAGCGAACCCTAAAATAGAGGAACACGAAAAGTGTCACTTTTCAGCTCATATATTTTGTAAATTGTACATTAAATTTAAAAACATTTAACGAAACCTATTAATTTATTTGATGAGACCTATTCCAAGATACCTTACGCGAGGATACTAAAAATCGTCTCTCATGTCTGAGAACAAACATAGAAAAATTGTAAGACATATTTATTTTATTTTCGAATTTGGATCATAATTTTACATCTGAGTACAAATTTCATTACTGTAGGTCTAAACTTTTAAATTTTATAACTTTTCTTAGCCACATGCCAATTGCCAGTGACATACGGACAAACACTGTCTGTTTGTCCGTATGTCACTGGCAATTGGCATGTGGCAAAGAAAAGTCGGACGGACGTAAATGAAAAAAAATATAAGAGTTCTGTTTCTTGCAATTATGGCTCCGGAACTCTAGAAATTTTAAGACTCGACACCTTTCCAATTATAATAGGAAGTTTTTTTGGTTCCGAATGTATACGTTTCTCGGGGAAAGTCGTTCAGTGTCATGAGAAGAATGCTTCGACCAATTAACAGCTATGGACCGGCCCACGCGAACAACGGTTTTGATGCCTACAGAATGTGTGCATTCACTGATTTAGACAATACACAGATTTTTATTTGACATAAGCAGTGGTCGCGCGGATTACATATTATGTAATCCACTGTAATTAAAAATGAAATTATTCGTAAACAGTTCAAGTGTGTTACACAGGACTCCGTGTACTTTACCTCCCTATCCGTATCCCTACCTCCACTCTGTTCATTCCAAATATGTATGTAATTCCTGTTAAGAAAATAATAGTTGATTTGTTTTCGCAATATAGAGCAGGCTACAAGGAGATGTTCGTTTTCAAAAATAGCGGACCGCGAAATGTTTTGTGATTCATCTACCTGATGCTATCGACATCGTAAAAAGCCATGTTGCCGCCCGCGCGCGCGGTCCTGTTTCATTTAGTCCCCCCCCGCCCCTTTACCGCTGCTCTAGACTCGCTTCGTGCGCTTGCGACGTTGCCGAAATTTAGGTTTGAAATTTAGGTTGCCGCGCTTTGTGGTTTGAGGGATCACGAAAGAAAAACCGTTTTCTTGGGTGCCATTTAGCTGCACGAAGTCTTGGCGAAAATATATGTGATATTTTACCAGGGTTGCACTCTTTAACTGGCTGCGACACCACAAGTCGCATAGGTACAAAAACACAAATGTTGAACGCCGCGAATCTGGATTTTGTTCAGGATGCAGTTTCTGCTATGGGTAATGGGCTTTTAACTAGTGAGCAATTTACAGATCTCGAAAAAGTTTGCAGTTACTTAATTTCTAAGCAACAAACAACAGCAGATGATCTTCGACACAAATTGTTGTGCCAAAACATAGGTTTTGCCTTAAATTTGACAAGAATTATATGTACCTCTGATGCATTGCATTTACACTGCTTGCGAGCATCCGCTCAAGTTTATATATGGAAAAGCTCTTTTGAACCAATATTTGAGAATATTGATTTCTCTCAATTTGGTTACGAATTACGCGAAGGAAACCTTTAACCAAAGCAAATGAAAAGAAAACCTCTACCTGACTCTTTAATAAAACCGTGTAAATGTCAATCCAACTGTCGCACAATGTCGTTTACCTGCAAAAAAGCAGCACTGAAATGTATATCCTTGTGTAAATGTGTAAATAATAAGTGTAAAAACTTGTAACAAAATCAAACTGTTACTGGCATGTGTAAGCATTTTTTCGTAAATTTCGTAAAATTGTATCAAAATAAATATTATGTTCTATTGGTTTACTTTACTGCCTTGTTTTTTATTTATGGCACATATATAGACACATAAGTACTAACTTTCTAATGAAATTCCATAATAAAACCATAAAGCTTTGTAATTTATCAGTAATATTTGTAATGGAGGGGAGGGGGGGAGAGGACCACAAAACTGGTTGGCAACATCTGTTTATAGGCTGTCTGGGATCTATACAATATATATCAGAAGTCAGATTGAGGTCCGCAATGTTTGAAAACGGAACTCCACTGAGAGTCCGAAATTTTAAGAAATTATATTGAATATCGAAACTCGCCATCTTTGATTGCTCCCCCCGCTCCCCCGTGCAACTTTTTCACTGTACGAACTATTGGTTCGTAAACAATGGACTATTGTTAGTTATTACAAATAATAATTATAAAAATATATTCATTAGTTTTCAAGCTATAGTGGTTTAAAGTTAACTCGAAAATGGAGCATTTTAATAAATTTTCAAGAAATTCTTAGAGACAGTGTAAGAAATGTTATAGTGTGCTATATATTCGTGATCTACTCAATAAGCCCTTTCATTTGATACCCCACATGGCATGGCTTGATGTTTTTTTTTGTATGTCATTTTTAATTGCCGGGGGGGGGAGGGGAACCACAAAACTGGTAGGCAACATTTGTTTTTAGGATGTCTGGGATCTATACAATATATATCAGAAGTCAGATTGAGGTCCGCAATTTTTGTAAACGGAACTCCACTGAGAGTCCGGTCTAATAAGCGTTAACGCGTATTAAGGTCTCATATAATCCAAAGTAAATTTTCAAAGACGATTTATAAGAAGTTTGTGTTTTGGTTTATTTTGAATAAACTGTTAATTGTTCATTTCAGTTTCTTATTATAATTTAATTTTAGATAAGGGTACTTGCCATTTTTCAATAGAAAAATTATAATATAAAATAATTTTATTAAAAAGAAACAATTTGGCATACATATGTAATCGACGCGACCACTCAAGAGACTTTTGGGAGTGCGGCCACTGCAGGGTTAAACAAGATACAAAAAAGTAAAGATGTAGAAACCCAAAAACAAATTAAACTAACGGAATCGGTGTAATGTGATGTCAAAGAAATGTGTAGTTTGTCTCAGTCGGTCTTTCGGAGGCCAAGAGGTCACACGCTCGTATGCACCGACAATCAAACGAATAAAGGATTAGGCAATACTCCTCTTTCGTGAGTAAACATTTTGTAATACAACTATTCGAATTATATATTTTTAAATTAATTATAAAAAATTCGCATGCTTTCATGATTATTTGACTCATTTTTTATGAGATTAATGTATGCATAGGGCCGGTCCATAGCTGTTATATTGGTCAAAGGAAGAATGTACCTTTTTCAGCGAAATGTCGATGACAGCTTAAGGCGGTAATATTACAGATTTTCGTCATTTTTGACGTCAACTACTCCTACACGATAGAAAACTACCCTTATTGTGGATGATTTTACTTAAAGTCAAAAGCTATTAGAAACACAATTGAGCCATTTTGGCTCGATAGAAAAAAAACCCAAAGATAGGTCTACACCGTTACTTTCAACTCTAGTTATGACTAATATTTTGAACTATTAACTTTAAAAAATATACAAATATATTTTTTATGATAATTCAAAGTGAGTTAATGTTAATATTTCTTATACTTTCATTTTAGTTTTTGAGTGACACGAAAAACCATTGAAAAAGTGAAAACGTGTGGTTATTTTATTTACTCTTTACACATAAAGAAAAATACAGAGACAACTGTTCCAATGAATACCTCGCTTGATACCAAACGACAAGAAGAAACTAAGATAGAGTCACTAGTTACCTCACTGCGAGATATGAAAAGACCTCCATTGTTGATCCAGCCTGCGTAGTCGCCGGTCTCCTTTTCCAACTCGCTGTACACTTTCCTGGAATCTCGCAATAGTTTTACTTCCAAGTCGCAGGGCCGAAGTGACCACACCAACCCTTGAAGCACATAATAATGGTTGAATCGTGGTTGTTTTACTATAATTTATGAATGGTAGTCATCATATCAGCCGAAGGACGTCCACTGCTGGACATAGGCCTCCCCCAAGGATTTCCACGACGACCGGTTGTGCGCTGCCCGCATCCAACGGCTTCCCGCGACCTTCACCAGGTCATCGGTCCACTGCGTGGGAGGCCTGCCTGCGCTACGTTTTCCGGTGCGTGGTCGCCACTCGAGAACTTTACTACCCCAACGGCCATCTGTTCTACGAGCAATGTGCCCCGCCCACTGCCACTTAAGTTTAGCAATTCTGAGAGCTGTGTCGGTTACTTTGGTTCTCCTATGGATCTCCTCGTTTCTGATTCGATCACGCAGAGAAACTCCTAGTATGGTAGTATTCTGACGAAAACCCATTAAATATTTGCATAATAAGCGATACAATGCGTAAGTATTAATTATATCTCCTTGTGAAAGTTGATTAATTATATAATAGCTCAAATACGTCCCCACCGAGGTGCTCGAGCCTACCCTGAATTAGGCGATCGGGCCTTAGTCGACCACGCGAGCCCAGTGCGGGTTGGTCGATTTCGCATACAACCTTTGAGTTTCTTCGCAAGCGTTTGCAGGTTTCCTCGCGATGGTTTCCTTCACCGTAAGAGTGCCGGGTAAACTCACATATGAAATTTTAATTAGAAAACACATTGGTACGTGGCAGGTTTCGAACCACGAATGTTGTGAGCAAAACTGATAAATGAGAACCTAAATATCCTCTACTAATATTATAAACGCGAAAGTTTGTACGAATGCATGGATATATATTTGTTACTCTTTCACGCAAAAACTACTGTACGGATCTGGTTGAAATTTGGTAGGTAGACAGATTAGGACTTGGATTAACACATAGGCTACTTTTTCGCACTGCGCACCCTCGAAAAGTCATAGAAAAGTTGTCCACGCGGGTGAAGCCGCAAGAAACAGCTAGTAATTAATATGACTGATAATAATTGAGACCCAAGATATTGAATGTCTTTAATTTTTTTACTAGGATGAAAATTGTGACCCGATACATACCGTGCTTTAATTATTAGTTCCTTAAATTTATTCTTGGCTATTTGTTTTAAATTTGGGTCTTTATTTTGTATTATAGTCACACCCTGCCAGAAATGACATTTCAAAAAAGGAATGACGGAACAAACAAAATGGCGGCGAAATCCTATACGTTCGACACCAAACTGTAACCTATCTGTGGGTGACAAGGGGGTGAGGTCGCAATCTAGAGAGCAGCAGGGAGTGTCCATAATGTATGTTAGTACTAATATTTTATATACTTGGTTATAGATGCTGATTTGCTGATGAAATGCTTTATTCAGCCGACTTTCAAGAAGGAGGTGGTTCTCAATTCGACTGTATGTTTTTTTTGTGTGTTTATTACGCGATATCTTCGCAGATTAAAAATAGATTTTTATAATTATTTCCTTTTTCTTCTATTCGATAGGGCGATAGAGTTGGTCCCATATAAATTTCATCAAATTCGGTGAAGTACTTTTTTGGAAAATTATGAAAAACCAAAAATAATTATGCAAAATTGTACTAAGTTGTTGCAATGGAAGTCGGTTTTTATAAGGGTTCCGTACCCAAAGGGTAAAAACAGGACCATTATTACTAATAATTCGCTGTCCGTCCGTCTGTCTGTCCGTCTGTCACCAGGCTGTATTTTTTTTTAAACGTGAAGAAACTAGCACCATCTAGTATGATGGTACGGAACTCTGTGTGTGCGGTTCTGACTCGCACTTGACTAGTATTTAACGCGTTTAGCGTTTTCAATTATTATTATCTTTACCGTTTTAATTTTTAATCATACAATCACTTCGATCCTGCTCGCATTCAAAATTAAACCTTATTCGCCATAAGATTAAATCAACAAATGCATTGTAGATCATTGAACTAGTAAACTTCGGCAATTGATCTTAATGGGACCTAACTCGGCCTAGTTATTGAGTTGCGATAGTGAGTAGCACGCAATAGCTCCTAGATAGAACGCGTGATCTTATATTATTGTACTTATTACTATTTAAAAGTCAATTAGATAAACAAAACATGTATAAATTACAAAGACCATTAAATGACTATTTTGTAAATCTTATTATCAACACAATTAGAAATAAATTATACCATTATTCCTTCGTACGTTCTGTGGAGAAATGTTTAGCAACTATTTCGAAGCGTAACGCTCCCTAACTCATTATGCGGACCTTGCATGCGTCTGTGTTTATCGACTTTTACAATTGGAGGATCTTCAAGGCGAGAGTGAATAGGCATTGAGTTTGCGTGTACCATACCCGACTACATCGTTACTTACCATCAGGTGAGATATAGTCAAACGCACTCAAATTAATAATAAAAGAAGATACTTATGTGTTTTCGAATGTCGATCTCATATGTACGTTTATCCGACGCTCTTACGGAGAAAAAAAAAATCGTGGAGAAACCTGCACACGCCTGCGAAGAAACTCGAAGGTTGTGTGTGAAGTTGACCAACCCGCATTGGGCCCGCGTGGTCGACTAAGGCCCGATGACCCTAATTCAGGGTAGGCTCGAGCCCCTTGGTGGGGACGTATATATGAGCTGATGTGGCTTATGTATTGTACATACCAGCAGTATGCCATGTAGTTCCACTAGTTATCTTTGCTCTCTCCAACAAAACCGCGCTAACCCCACGCTTCGTCAGTTGGTAAAGCGTGTTGCATCCTGCTATTCCACCCCCTGAAAATCAACAATAAAGATGACGAAAGCATCAGAAATAAATTATGAACTCTTGATCACAAAATTGCCCTCCTACTTAAACTTCGGAATACTTTACTCGTGTTGTTTTCCATCAAGTCTTCGATTTTTAATTCACCAAAATCACAAAATGAGTACATAAATGACGCCTAGGTATTTCAAACATTTTTAGAACAAAATGTCGTTTTTGACAGATGATAAAAAGTAACTCAGATGACTAGCATTCATCATCCCTATCATTCAGTATCATTCATTAATGTTGTTTATTTTAAATGTATTAATTATCAAAATAGGTATAATAACTAGTTGCTTACCTACAACAACGACGTCGGCCGACGATACCACCTCAGAACTAGTTGCGTATGTCCTTTTCGCGTATCTGCTTTGATTCAAATATCGTATTGTTTTATGCCTAAAATTTTGATCTCTAAATACTTTGAACATGTTCCTATAGCTACTAAACAACTAAAATAGTAATAATACGATCGAGTGACTCCCTCTAAAGGCGAGCAATGAATGATAAAATTAATGACGGATCACCGAGCCGGGAGCTATTTAAGTAAACACACTGTTGATAGCTGCAGAATACTGTCTTATACTTTAAGTTTAGTTATCATAAAAAGTTATTATCAGTCAAAGTTCAAATACAATTACGTAATTTAATTTATCTGAGATTTGAAACATTACATATTTATTTCTCGTAAGAAAAACATTTCACTTGCACTAAAAAAGTTATGTAAGTAAGTTACTACCTACCCACTTAAAGGGCATTGGCACAGTATTACGATATGGCTTACAGTAGTGCAACGCCTTTGATGTCGCACGATGCTGCCACCGGCGTAAGTACTAGCATACTAGCCTGTAATCAAGTCAGAATGTGCCCCGCCGCCCGCTGCCCCGCAAGTACCCTTCCGTTGCTCTGCGTAAGTACATTCGTTGCGCTACTGTAAGCCGCTATATTGTAATACTGTGACATTGTTATTTCATTTCTACAATGAATCTATGTCTCTTTCAAACAAATGTACCTATAGTACAGTCTCCCGTGAATATTTAAATTACAAATATACCTAGTCGGGTCATAAGTTCTGTCAAAACCTTAATATATTATTTAAAATTTTCGAATACTGGCTAGATGAACTTCACCAATTTTAAAATTACAACGTTTGCGCATGCCGATTATCGCGTTGCACCGCTGTGGTTACGCGCCAAAAGAGATTTTCAATATTGTACAAAAATTGAAAATAACCCTACGATTTGTTTATCGCACTATCAAACGATTCACTGAAGATTCAAGCTTCGAAGATCGAAAGAGGACCGGCCGACCTCGTACAGTTAGGATACCCGCGATCATCAAAGCAGTGAAGGCGCGAATTCAAATCCTGTTCGTAAACAAAAAATTGGTTGTCTGTAAAGTCGGTTTACGGACGATAGTTTAACGTGGAAACGTCATAACGTAACGGGACAATGAGCGTAATGGGACAATGAGTCATTCTTTTTCGTGCGTGCAGCCGGCGTACATCGATTTATTAGACGTCGTCACGTCAAAAATCTTATCTCTTCAGATGGGCCTAAGCAGAACCACAGTCAAGAGTGATAAATGAAGACTTGGGACTACGAGCTTATCGTAAGAAGACCGAACATTTTTTGAACGAGCGTTTGCAAAAATTAGGCTGAATAGATCTCACGCTTTGTTACGGCGGTACGCGAGAAAAAAACCACGAAATATTGTTATCGGATTAATTTATTTTTAATAATAATAAACAAAATGATAAGGTGTGTGCCCACAGCAGTAAAGAAGCCAGCACGCGTATTCCGAGGGTTCAACGAGGACATTATCCTTCGTCACTCATGGTTTGGCTTCGAGTCTCATATTCAGGCTAAACTGAGGTGTTTTTCTGTGAAAAAGGTGTAAAAACCAGTGCCGAGGTGTACCAAAATACCGACCTAACAAACGTAGTGTTCTTTCTCAAACAATGTTCAAAAACAGACATTGGATATTACAACAGGACCAGCTCATAGGGCACGAAGCACGCAAAACTGGTTGACCGCCCGTAGAATTGACTTTATCGGACATTAAGTTAAGACTGGTCCTCTTCTAGTCCAGATTTAAACCCTCTGGATTACAAGATATGGCAACATTTGGAGGAGAAAGTCTGCGCTAAACCTCATCAGAATTTTTGGCTAAAGCAGCGGCAGAAACAGATATGAATGTGGTGCGTGCTGCGATTGATGATTTAGTCCGGTCAATCTAGACATTGGAAGGTACATAAATTTACAACAAGCTGCAAACGCGTGTAATTGTTCAAAACATAATTAAAAGTAACTTTTTAAAATTCCGAATCATTCCAATGCCTGGAAAAAAATTTATTCGAGGTCAAAGGTCAAGAAACTTGAAAAAAATTGGTTTTTCGCGATTTTCAGCAATACGGTGAGTTTTATCATAAAATCACCTCAGATAAAAATTGCAGATCATAAAATTCTCTAAAAAAATTGTATCAATACTTTTTTTTTCTTAGAGCTACCGTTTCTGATATAACGAGTTAAAAAGTTGTATTCGTCATTATATGCACACGTTTCCACGCCACCTATGAGGTAGTGTACTTTGCACGTTTTTTTTAACGTGGTTTCCCCAGTAGGCCTATTCCATATGTCTGTTGTGATTCTGTCTAATTGAAAACTTGCATAATAAAATATATTAGGAAGGGTTGGAAATGATAAAAGCGATTGAAATTAAAAAAGTGTAGAAATTTATTCATCTGATTCATCATCATCATGTCAGCCGAAGGAAGACCACTGCTGGACATAGGCCTCCCCCAAGGATCTCCACGACGACCGGTTCTGCGCTGCCCGCATCCAGCGGCTACCCGCGACCTTCACCAGGTCATCGGTCCACCGAGTGGGAGGCCTGCCTACACTACGCTTTCCGGTGCGTGGTCGCCACTCCAGAACTTTACTGCCCCAACGGCCGTCTGTTCTACGAGCAATGTGCCCCGCCCACTGCCACTTAAGTTTAGCAATTCTGAGAGCTATGTCGGTTACTTTGGTTCTTTTCGGATCTCCTCGTTTCTGATTCGATCACGCAGAGAAACTCCGAGCATAGCACGCTCCATTGCCCTTTGGGTGACCTTGAGCCTACTTATGAGGCCCATAGTAAGCGACCATGTCTCAGTTCCGTACGTCACAACTGGCAACACACATTGGTCGAAGACCTTGGTCTTAAGACACTGCGATATCTGGGACGTAAAGACATTGCGTAGCTTCCCGAACGCTGCCCAGCCGAGTTGGATTCGACGATTGATCTCTTTCTCGAAGTTAAACCTACCTAACTGGACTGTTTTTCCTAGGTATACTTATTCGGTAATAACTTCCGAGTGTAGAGCCTCCAAGCTTCAGAGGAGTAGGTATGACACGGACGTTTGACATAATTTTCGTCTTGTCCATGTTCATTCTGAGACCCACTTGTTGGGAGGCTCTACTGAGGCCATCGAGCATTGTGCGTAAGTCGTCCATAGTCTCAGCCATGACCACGATATCGTCAGCGAATCGAAGGTGGGTGATGTACTCGCCGTTTATATTGATGCCGAGTCCACCCCAGTCCAAAAGCTTAAAAACATCTTCCAGGGCGGCGGTGAACAGTTTCGGAGATATAACGTCTCCCTGTCTCACCCCTCGCTGCAGCTGGATAGGTTCCGAGTTCATCTGATTTATAACCTTCAAATACTTCTTCTTGTTGTTCTTCTTCTTCTTGATCTTTGTCTTGTTCGTTTTCTTCATCCTGGGTGTAGGTAAATTGCGTCAATAGCGATGTATCGCATATTTCCTCGTTGGTATCAAACGAATCCTCCACTATTGGTGATTCAGCATTAGAACATGACTGGCCTTGCACTAGCTTTCAAATAAAAAAGGAATCGTAAAAATCGATTCACCCAGTCAAAAGTTCTGAGGTTACAAACATTTAAAAAAAAAGTAAGTGTGTGGTTTTATGAAACCACGGTAAAAGTGAAACTTTACAGAGGACGAAACGATCATGGCTGCTCTCGCTACGGTACAGAGGACGAAACGACCATACCGTCAGACAAAAGCGACCATCACGCGACATGCAACACACAGACGAAAATTTTTTAGACGATGTAAAAAACATACAGTCGAATTGAGAACCTCCTCCTTTTTAGAAGTCATTTGAAAAGAGACGCCAATTGGCATCATTTTGATGCACGTAACCTATCTACCTACCCTTATATTAGCATATCTCTGAGTACAAACATACAGTATGGATGGACACTCCTTGCCGCTCTCTAGATTCCGACCTCACCCCCTCGTCACCCAGATTGATACCGATCGGTTTTATTTTGGTTCTCGAACGTATAGGGTTTTGCCGTGATTTTGTTTGCTCCGTCATTTGTTTTAAGAATTATCATTTCACGACCTTTGTATGCAGTGTCCGGGGTGTGGTTAAAGTAAGTTCATCACACTTAATGTCTGCACTTGAACTCCTTATTTCGTTTTTTTGTTACTTTTCAAATCCAATGACGAACAACGAACAATAGTTTTTCTCGCACCAAAGTGTTCATTTGGTTTTTTTTTAATAAACAGCTTTCTACTTGCAAGCCAGTTCGAAATTTAAATAAAACCTTTGATAAGTTACCTCCTTGGTTGCCATATTTCGGAGTAAAAGATAGTTCCATTTTAAAATTACACGAGAGATATGAGTTTACATAGTAATTTATTTGGCCACTAAAACACGACAGATATGGATTTTCATACAACTTTTGCCGGCCACTACTCGCATGTAATTGGCCAGTACAGCAATTTCGATTTATCTTGAAGAAAGTTGTGAAAATAATGATCAAATTTTCAAGCATGTTGGAGAAAAATAGTTTTTAATAACTGTAATATCTATAATACAGTATATGTATAGATAGGTATAACTTTTTAACATATTATTTACAATAATAACATATTTCGATTAGAGCTATTTATTAACTAAGGCTATATCAATTAATATCTATAACTTGATAATTAAGGGCAATACCATCAATGCTAAGGTATCCACAATTGGATTGGTCATGAATTAGTATAATACAGGTGTCCGTTTCATCGTGTGTCAAATTGAATTGGCCGATATAAATAAGTCAGTAACTATAAAGTTATTAAATCAATTTTCTGACAATTTTTTAAAGAACATCCAAAATTCTGCATTTAAACTTGTATCATTTTATTTTGATGTGCACTGAAGTGTCACACCCTGGACACTTCTTACAACGGGCCAGGAATGACATTTCAAAAAAGGAATGACGGAACAAACAAAATGGCGGCGAAATTCTATACGTTCGACAACCAAACTGTAACCAATCTGTATCAATCTGGGTGACGAGGGGGCGAGGTCGCAATCTAGAGAGCGGCAGGGAGTGTCCATACTGTATGTTAGTACTAATTTATATGCTTTGGTAGTATGGTGCTACTTAACTTAAAATTACTGGCAGTTACCATTAAGTTTTTTTTATTAACTCTCAAAGTTTTCGGAAAAGGTAAAGATGAACATGAAATAAATTTTAAATGAGTTTAAAAAAAGCTAAAAGCGATCGGGATCCTCCAACTCCCTCAAAAGTTCTCTAGTCTATACTCTATCCAACGGTATGCCACATGCCATAAAATAACTTCGCTAACTCGCTTTGTGCATCGGGCAAAATCAGGCTGATATTCAAAATTCAGGTTGAAACGATTTTTTTGCGTAAATAACACGTGCGTTAACTTTGAGTTAATAAAAAAACTAAATGGTAACTATCGGTAATTTTAAGTTAAGTAGCAGAGTAGCACCATACTACAGTGTACTTCAAAATAAAATTTAAACTTTACGGCTACACTCAATAGTTTTTTTTTTAAATTCAATTTTAATTGCAGAATTTTTGATTTTCTTTAAAAATTGTCAAAAATTTATTTTTAAAAATTCCTTAAGGCATAGGAAAGATTATGAGGGCTGAAGGGATAGCTACTGACCTCTTATATCGGCCAATTCTATTTGACACACGATGCACCAAACACACTGTATTTAACAATTAGATAAAAATATAATAATTCTTTGGATATAAACTAACATGTGACACTAAAATAATATAATAAAGGTTGTTGGGTACAAACAATAACATTTCTAGGGTTTTAAGGTTCCCTGACAAAATCGTCTTTCATACAAAACAAACAATTACACAATTCTAAGTTTTCAAAAAAACGGATTGGTCGATTGTGCGATTTAGATTTTCGAAACACTTAATTCAAAAGAAAGTAAAGCGCATTTTAAAACTATTATGAAAAACTTAACCTCTTAATCATCATATCAGCCGAAGGACGTCCACTGCTGGACATAGGCCTCCCCCAAGGAATTCCACGACGACCAGTTCTGAGCTGCCCGCATCCAGCAGCTTCCCGCGACCTTCACCAGGTCATCGGTCCACCGAGTGGGAGGCCTGCCTACATTACGCTTTCCGGTGCGTGGTCGCCACTCAAGAACTTTACTGCCCCAACGGCCATCTGTTCTACGAGCAATGTGCCCGCCCAATGCCACTTAAGTTTAGCAATTCTGAGAGCCATGTCGATTACTTTGGTTCTCCTACGGATCTCCTCGTTTCTGATTCGATCACGCAGAGAAACTCCGAGCATAGCACGCTCCATTGCCCTTTGGGTGACTTTGAGCCTTCTTATGAGGCACATAGTAAGCGACCATGTCTCGTGTCAATAATTTTGTGAAAATATTTTTTTTTTCTAAAAAATAAATCGCTTACTAGTTTAGTTGTTTTTGCTCAAATGTTTAAAGTTATATTAGAATAGGTTAAAATTGTTTCTAAATTAAAATAATTACTTTGTAATGGAAGACGATTGTTGATAGGGACTCTTAAAACTTTAAACTACGATAAATGCAACCTAAGACGGGTTGGTTACCGTGTATAATATTCATGTTCCAATAATTTTTTAATAAATTCTGTCGCTTTGGTGAATTTTTATTTAAACACTGGCACATGGTTAAGTTGAAATGTAGCTATAGAAGCTAGTGGCAGCTACCTTTTTAAAGATTGACGACTCGCTTGAATAAAAGGGGCTAACCGAACTATTAGGGAGTCCCCACACTATACGGCGCGGAATCGGCTTGAGCCGGTATAAAAAAAAAACCTTTACGGCAACGGCAACGGCAAAGCGGGCCAGGCCGGTGCGGATGCACTGAAGTCAGGAGCAACGCTCTTATTGCGTTAACAGAAAGGTATATTTCTACTGGCTCCAGCAGATCCCGTGCGGAAAAGTACGAGAGAAGCCTTATCCTGGAACTAAAACTAGGTCTTAACGATGTTTTGTCGAAAAATTTTCTATTTCCTGATTAAATAAAATATCGCCATCTTCATGTAGTTTTTCTAAATTAGTGCTACCAATTCGCGACTTGGCTTGTTTATTGGATTTGAAATGTAAATAAACCGACAGACAAAAATCTTGAACCAAATCGACGAGCTGCTGCGGTGAGTTCGGAGGTACCTAAATTATTATTATTTTATTCACAATTAGTAAAGCCTTGACAACATCTCACCTGGTGGTAAGTGACGATGTTGCCGACCAAGATTCCCCAACGCGATGGGGAACTGGCTATCTTATCTTCATGCCGGAACACACCAATGATATCAACATTGATATTTGGCGGCAAGACTTAGATAAGATGGTGGTAGCTAGCCAGGCGGGCTTAGAAAATGCCCTACCACCAACCAAACCGAGTCTTACAATTGACCCCGCCGGGAATCGAAACCGCGACCTCCTTTGTAAAGCCAATGAAATCGCCTACTGCACTTTCAAGGTCAAATGTTCAAGATCAAAGAGGATATAACACAATATGTTTGCCGATTGGTGTAACTTTCTGTAAATAGGTACATAAGAATAGTATAGTGAAGTTACCTCATTTATAACAGGTATATTCACATTGTCAGGCGTGTATACGCAGTGCTTATAACTGATGGTTCAACTAAACTGTAGTCTGGTAATGTGCGTTTTTCCACTAGCCGACACCGGCGACGGCATCGGCCCAATGGAAGAACGAAGCCCCGGTGTTGTGCCGGCCAGTGGAATAACAGCCAATAGCGGTATAGTCACACATGCTACTGGAAGGCGACGCGCGCAGTGAAACTAACTGACGGGTTCACAGTTACACAGACCGGGGCCTATGAATAATGTAGCTGTAATGCAACTGTAGTTCAGTAATAATAGTAGTGCAATATTCACGCGTGATGCGGGAAGGCCACGCGACGCGCGCAGTGATACTAACTCACGAGTTCACAGTTACACCGACCGGGGCCTATGAAGTTATGTAGTTGTAATGCAGCTGCAGTTCAGTAGTAATGGTAATGGTATATTTACGCGTAATGCGCGAAGGCCACGCGACGCGCGCAGTGATACTAACTCAAGAGTTCACAGTTACACCGACCGGGGCCTATGAAGTTATGTAGTTGTAATGCAGCTGTAGTTCAGTAGTGATTGTAGTGGTATATTCACGCGTGATGCGCGAAGGCCACGCGACGCGCGCAGTGATACTAACTCACGAGTTCACAGTTACACCGACCGGGGCCTATGAAGTTATGTAGTTGTAATGCAGCTGTAGTTCAGTGGTGATTGTAGTGGTATATTCACGCGTGATGCGGGAAGTCCACGCGACGCGCGCAGTGATACTAACTCACGAGTTCACAGTTACACCGACCGGGGCCTATGAAGTTATGTAGTTGTAATGCAGCTGCAGTTCAGTAGTAATGGTAATGGTATATTTACGCGTGATACGGGAAGGCCACGCGACGCGCGCAGTGATACTAACTCACGAGTTCACAGTTACACCGACCGGGGCCTATGAAGTTATGTAGTTGTAATGCAGCTGTAGTTCAGTAGTGATTGTAGTGGTATATTCACGCGTGATGCGGGAAGTCCACGCGACGCGCGCAGTGATACTAACTCACGAGTTCACAGTTACACCGACCGGGGCCTATGAAGTTATGTAGTTGTAATGCAGCTGCAGTTCAGTAGTAATGGTAATGGTATATTTACGCGTGATACGGGAAGGCCACGCGACGCGCGCAGTGATACTAACTCACGAGTTCACAGTTACACCGACCGGGGCCTATGAAGTTATGTAGTTGTAATGCAGCTGTAGTTCAGTAGTGATTGTAGTGGTATATTCACGCGTGATGCGGGAAGTCCACGCGACGCGCGCAGTGATACTAACTGACGAGTTCACAGATACACCGACCGGGGCCTATGAAGTAATGTAGCTGTAATGCAGCTGTAGTTCAATAGTAATGGTAGTGGTATATTCACGCATGTTGCGGGAAGGCCACGCGACTCGCGCAGTGATACTAACTGACGGGTTCACAGTTACACCGACCGGGGCCTATGAAGTAATGTTACAGGTGCAGTTCAGTAGTAGTGGTAGCGGTATATTCACACGTGCTGCGGCGACGCAACGCGCGGAGGGGGGCGGTGCTGCCGCGCGAGGTGCTCGCCTCCCGCCTGTGCCGCCGCCGCTTCTAGCTGCGCGCGCAGTGCCACTAACTCACGCGTTCGCTGGTATATCGGGTCCTTTGAAAATGGAATAAAATGTTACATTATAGGTGTATATTATCGCTCAAGTGAGGCATCGCAGGAGTGGCAGAGAGCAGGGCACATAGCGCGTAGAACAGGTGGCCGTTGGGGCAGTAAAGTTCTCGGTCGCCACCGGAAAACGTAGCGTAGGCAGGTCTCCCACGCCGTGGACCGAAGACCTGGTGAAGATCGCGGGAAGCCGATGGATGCCGGCAGCGCAGTACCGGTCGTCGTGGAAATCCTTGGGGGAGGCCTTTGTCCAGCAGCGGACTTTTTTCAGCTGATATGATGATTATGAGGCATCGCCAAGGTAGGACCTCACTCCTATTAGAGGACCTTTTGTTCAGGTTAGACCCTGACTAACTAGTCTTACTAGGCAAGTATCACCGCTCGCTCTATACCACATAAGCGAGAGTCGGACTCGCGCGCCAAGGGGTTCCATATTTCTAGAACCTTCAATACATCAACAACTTATTATTAAAATCAAAAAACATCAACGAGAGCTAGTTGATACTTTTGATTGTAGGTTCTCGGTGGAACATTATATCACTCATTTTGGTATATATTTACAATAATTCCACGGTAATTAAATAAAAATACACGTTATAATTTGTCAGCGACCGGTTGCGAACACCATCTTCAGGCAGACGCCAGAGTAATTACCGTGGAATTAGTGTAAATATATACCAAAATGAGTAATCAACGAGAGCGACAGAAAAATGTTTTTCCTTCATTAAGTTCGGGGTCCTCAGCGCCAGTAACTCACAATTGGTCGGTTTACGTAATTTGTTTTCATTTTGTAGTTTATATATAATCACACCAAGTTTGACGCTTGTATGTAGTATCGTTTTTACGATAACGCAAAAACATAAACTAAAAAAAACTTTTTTCCTGTATATAACTTATTTTCGGACCAATCAGAAGAGAGAAACTAAAACTCCCAAGGGAACAAATTAGTATTTTGTTCGCACTTATTGAGGAACCAACCGTCATTTATATCGTAGGTTGTGATGAAAAATTGTGTGTCTAACTCGGGGCCATAATATGTTATTCTCGGGCGACGTATATTAAATTCCTCGCTACGCTTAAGATTCTAATTCAGATTCTCGAGCGCAGCGAGAATCTACAGAGTCCTTCGCTTAGCTCAGAATTGGGTATGCTAAAAAAAAATGTATTTTTTTTAATTTTTTTTCTGATGGTTTAGACCATTTTGAAAAACTAATTTGAATATTTCATTTTTTAAGCCTCTAGATATTTTTAAATATTTTTTTAAATTTTGAAACCTTGATGACGTCATCGGTTCACATTACTATGAAACGAACAGCCCCATTTCTATGACGATGAAATGAATAGGCCTTGACGTCAACTGTCAAGTCACTCAAGTCAATCATTCCCAAAGGTTTTTTGGCGGGATTTGTGGTAGACGCATTCGTAGTTTTATTTTGTTGTTTTTTCATTGCACCGGCACTAGCATTACAAATCCAACAGCTAAGGAAGCCTAAATACGTCAGACCTGGCTGTATGGTCTTAGTAACCTTTGCCTTTTCCGAAACGAAACTATCACAAAGCCAACAACGAAACGTCAAAGTCAAAATTTACTTGTCATCAAACATCATAATCTATGTATGGACAAGGCCTTCAGAGTTTAAATGTTTTTTAGAACCACAATAAAAATTGGACCTCTAATGAATATCTTACCCATTTAAGTATTTAATTTGAATGACGTTCTAATAATATTTGATTGTTTCAAACGTAGTTTTTGGTGGATGATAAATAAATAGTGCCTTTTTCAGTGCTCGACGTTAGCTCGTCCTCAAATGCAAGGTCCGTAATTGATATGACAAGTAAGAGTGCACGTTCCGTTCAGTGGTGAAATAAGGTTTTATTGTAAACTCGTGACGTCATAGGGGTCAAATGAAGGTTATTGTCCTTTTCCGATTTTTTTACGCAATCTTTTACTTTTTCGAGTGGAAAATGAAAAAATATGGCTTTAAATAAAAATATCTCGAAATGGTTTTTTTATTTTCATGGCTTATAAAAAATTTAGCATACCCAATTCAAACTAACATCCTTGGAACAAATAGCCGCCTCCGTGGCGTAATGGTTCGTCCATTCGCTTCACACCAAGTGGTCGCGGGTTCGATTTCGGCGGGGTCAACTTGTAAGACTCGGTTTGGTTGGTGGTAGGGCGTTTTCTAAGCCCGCCTGGCCAGCTATATATAAGATGGTGCCGCCAAACATCAGTGTTAACAACATTGATGTGTTCCGGCTTGAAGATAAGATAGCCAGTTCTCCATTCCATTGGGGAATCTTGGTAAGCCCGCTTCCATCTTCGGCATCATCGTCACTTATCATCAGGTGAGATGATGCCAAGGGCTTACCAATAGTGAATAAAAGTAAAATAGTACTTTGTCTCCTTGTTACACAAATAACCAGTCGAGCACAGTGGTTAAAAATCAATTATTAAGTCAATAGTTAAGACACTTTAGCCTCTTAGAAGAGTGATAATATACGTGTGTATTAGCATACCCCAGACACTGCATACAACGAGCGTGTAATGACATTTTTAAAAACAAATGACGGAACAAACAAAATTACGGCGAAATCCTATAAGTTCGAGAACTAAACTATAACCAATCTGTATCAATCGGGTGACGATGGGGTGAGGTCGGAATTTAGAGAGCGGCAGGGAGTGTCCATACTGTATGTTAATACTAATATATATACTTTGGTTCACATCAGCTCATTTACGTCCCCACCGAGGGGCTCGAGCCTACCCTGAATTAGGGCGATCGGGCCTTAGTCGACCGCGCGGGCCCAGTGCGGGTTGTTCGACTTCACACACAACCTTCGAGTTTTTTCGCAGGTGTGTGCAGGTTTCCTCACGATGTTTTCCTTCACCGTAAGAGCGTCAGATAAACGTACCTACATATGAAATCTAAATTCGAAATCACATTGGTACGTGGCGGGATTCGAACCACGACCTCCCGGACAAGAGGCGGCGGCCCTAGCCGTTACGCCACCGACGCTCTTGACATACTTTGGTATTAGTCTAAATATAGATGTCCCTTTTGGTCCACCGAAAGATTGCGGTGATAAAATTAAATAATGAAACATATCAACACTGACCTGTTGCCTCATAGTAGGGTTCCACCTGCAGTACAGCGCTTTCCAGAGTTTAATTACTCGCAGGGAGGCGACGGGAACCAACACGAACTGCGGGCGCGCTTGCTGCGGAGGGGTGTTGGCGGCGAAAGACGCCGGGCCCCAGTACAGCGGGTTCAAGTACAGATCTTGTCGGGTGTTGATGTACGACCACAGAGACACCGTCTTCGATTTTAGTTCTGTAGAAAAAAAAAAGATTTATTGAAAAAAAGCTTAGGATGCCTCTCAAAACTTGTCGCCGTTATAAGCTAAAAATAAAAATTTCTTAAAAATGGATCATCATCATGTCAGCTCATATACGTCCCGACCGAGGGGCTCGAGCCTACCCTGAATTGGGGCGATCGGGCCTTAGTCGACCACGCGGGCCCAGTACGGGTTGGTCGACTTCACACACACCCTGCGAGTTTCTTCGCAGACGTGTGCAGGTTTCCTCACGATAATTTCCTTTACCGTAAGAGCGGCGGATAAACGTACATATGAAATCTAAATTCGAAATCACATACATATATACGTATATAGGGAGTATATTAATTACTTTTTCGAAGTTCTTCATTGAAAAAAGATAAGCATAAAAATTATCATGAAAATCGTCGAATTAACGACTCGGCCCTCCTAACCAGAGGTCTCGTGTTCAAATCCGGACGGCCAATGTACCAATGACTTTTTCAAAAAAACTTACGTACATGTACTTACCGATTGCTTTAACGGTGAAGGAAAACATCGTGAGGAAACAGGCACATCTGATTTCAGATGTTTATGAAGGTTATGAAGGTGTAAATCTAAATGTCCTACACGTGACCATGGGTGATGCTAAGTGCAACACCAGGCAACCGCCGTCTATCCCTTGGAAAGCACTGTTAATTGTGCCACACGATAAGAGAGAAAGACTATGAAAATAGTAAATACGAATACAAATATATTTATTACCAAAGAATGGTGTACGGTACAGTATAAAGTATGCCTTGTGACCCACACTAGGCAGAGCCCGTATCGTGGCGGTCACGCCAAAAATACATTTACCAACCAACCAGTTTAAAGATCATTTACAAAGTTATATTAAATGACATCTAAACAACAAAAGAAAAACTATTATTTATATTACGTAAGTTAATAATAGATATACCATGGAATTATACTGTAAGCAATATAAACATAAACAGTAGTTATATAAAAAGAAAAAAGTACAAGCTAATTAAAATTACAATTACACTGCTAATGGTAAATTTTTAAAATCACTATAATTTCACTAAACTGACACTAGAACACTATTTTTTAAAGTAGCCAAAACACTGCCTGTGATAACACTGAAGTTTCATTAGAATCGGACTCGGTAAAATACATATCAGTTTGTATAGAAAACGAGATCCGGTAAATCCTGTAAATATGGTTGAGACGTTGGAAATATGATTGGTAAATTCGGTAAATATGGTTGAGACGTTGGAAATATGGTTGGTAAATTCGGTAAATATGGTTGAGACGTTGTAAATATGGTTGGTAAATTCGGTAAATATGGTTGAGACGTTGGAAATATGGTTGGTAAATTAGGTAAATATGGTTGAGACGTTGGAAATATGGTTGTTAAATTCGGTAAATATGGTTGAGAGGAGCGATGACCGACTCTCGCGTTATACTCGTGACCGAGTGCTATCCGTGTGAACTGTCCTACACTTGTCAAAGGCATTAATTACATTCAATGATTTAATGTATAACTTCTCGTGTCATATTGTTTTCATGTTCTAATGACATACTTTTTTTTATACATCAAGGATTGAATTTTGACGTTATTAACTAATGATGATTGTTTATTTCTTGATTTTTACAAATTAAATTATGTAATCATCTATTTTATGACTATCAGAAAGAGTGTAATTTGCACCTACGAGTATTTTGAATAAATATCTTGAACCTTGAATCCTAATCGCCCTAACTCAGGGTAGGCTCGAGCCCCTTGATGGGGAAGTATATGAGCTGATAAGAAGAAGATGTGGCAGGATTCGAACCGCGACCTCCCGGACAGGAGGTAGCGGCCATTGCCGCCGACGCTCTAATGTTCCTTAGGAACCTAATGATCAGAGATTTTGTGTAATTAGGCCTGTGATGAAGTTACAGAATTAATGGAACACTTACTGTATCACTACGATATCCTGGCTAGTAAGCGTATGTGTCTCCTTGGTAATGGTTACCTAAAACCGGTGGACTACATGCACTTTCCACCTAGCGCAATTGCACCATTGACGCAGAACATCTTCGAGTAGACTAGAGTAATATAGGGGTAGACACAAAAGATCCCATTGGGTCGTAGTGTCGCTGCAGCCCCCATCGAAGATACGATCGGAGAAAAACAATTTTATGACTTTCGTACATACATAACAGATAGGTAAGCTGATTGGTAAAATGTATGGAAAGTTAAAAAAAATGCTTCAGTTTCATTGGTTCCTTAGGGAAAGTTGTTCACTTAAATGAATATGTAAGTTTAGTTCTAAATTTTACCTATGATCGCCTTTTCACACTGTATTGTGAGTACTTATGTAGTTCAAAATTTTACCTATGATATCCTTTTCAGACTGTGGTAATGTATTAGGTACATGTTTCGTTCAAAATTTTACCTATGATTTCCTTTTCAGTCTGTATTGGGTGCATGTTTACTTCAAACTTTTACCTATGATTTCCTTTTCACATTGCGTTAGTAGATGTTTAGTTCAAAAATTTGCCTACGATTTCCTTTTCACGCTGTAATGAGTACATGTTTACTTCAAAATTTTACCTATGCTTTCCTTTTCAGACTGTATTGGGTACATGTTTACTTCAAAATTTTACCTATGATTTCCTTTAAACACTGTATACTCACCTTCCTTCACTCTTTCCCGCTCAGTGTTGAACAGGAACGTTCCAAAACGGCAGGAGTACAGATGGTCCACGATAGTGATCAGCAATCGCTCGGTGAACTCGAACGCTGTTGGGAACTGTTGCATCAGCTGCCACACGCAATCGACCCATTGGACGAACACGGGCGAGCGGTCCGCGTCTGAATGACGTTCGTCGCCATGCCCTATACGCTGAAAGAGACCAAATAATCATAAATAAAGTTGTGTTTGATCACTAAAATTATAAAATATGTGGCGCTCCTGTAGTTTCTAGTCCAGGCGTTCCCAAAGTGTGGGGCGCCGTGAGAGATATCAGGTGCGCCGCAAACTAATATACTGACTAACTTTAAAAAACAAAATCCTTACTAATATTATAAACGCGAAAGTTTGTATGTATGGATGTTTGTTACTCTTTCACGCCATAACAGATAAACGGATCTGGATGAAATTTGGTAGGTAGACTGATTAGGGTATACATATAGGATTAAGATCCGGATTAACATATAGGCTACTTTTTTCCACGCTCGCGGGCCGCACCCTCGAAGACAGTCATAGAAACTATGTTCACGGGAGCAAAGCCGCTGGAAAAAGCTAGTAAATCATATGTTTTCTCAAAATCAATGAATCTTTTTAATTTATTAAGCTCAGACGAGCCTTATTCTGCGTTTCTATGGCATTGAAACTCCAAAACGGCTGCTAGACCAAAGACGAAGCGATTTTATTTTAGTGTCACACCATGGAATATCTGACGGGACAGGTATATACTTTGTTTACACCTGTACTAAGAGCGCCAAATAGTGATTTGCTTCATCTAAAAACTAAGCTCCGCACAGGACTAGGTAACCGTGCCGTGGAAAGTTACCGAACCTGAAAGTGCACCACTAACAAAAAAAGTTTGGGAACCCCTGATCTAGTCAACTTATTCCAAAACTCTTTAGTATAAGATTATCTATCTATCATAGTTAATTTCAGTGGAGAGCGTCGGTGGTGTATCGGCTAGGGTATCTAACTCCTGTCCGGGAGGTCGTGGTTCAAATCATGCCACGTACCAAAGTGCTTTCGAATTTCGATTTCATATGTAAGTTTATCCGACGCTTTTACGGAGAAGGAAAACATCGTTAGGAAACCTGCACACGCCTGCGAAGAAACTCGAAGTTTACCGTTCATCCGATTGCGATAAAACTTCGTACAGTTGTTGCGCGCACGCCCTAGAAAGTTAATACCAAAAAACCGTGAGCCATCGATATCCATGCGGGCGAAGCCGCGGGCAAAAGCTAGTCAGAAATAAAAATATCCTTCGTTAATAATTGAAAACGCTAAACACGTTAAAAAACCGACTTCCATCGCAACAACTTAGTACATTTTTGCATTATTATTTTTGGTTTTTGTTAATTTTACAATAAGGTTCTACACCGATTTTGATAAAATTTATATGGGACTACACGGAAAGCAAATTTTAAAATAAAAAAGAATCATAAAAATCGGTTCACCCAGTCAAAAGTTATGAGGCAACACACATTAAAAAAAACATAAACGAAATGAGAACCTCCTCCTTTTTGGAACTCGCTTAAAAAGATGTTCCGTAGATAATCAGGCCCTACATACATGGCGTAAACAAAGAATCATTCACTTCAAAAGCAAAATGATATTCTCTTCTCTCATGATAACCACTTATTTAAAGCCTCTCTGCTCACTTGGCACGAAGCGAAATGGCAGGAGCACCTCCAGCGGAAGCACAGTCGGCTGGAGTTCAGTGCGAAGGGGAGAGAAAGCGTCGAACTATCCGGGCATTATCGAGGTGGACTGCTTTCTGCATTGCTGCAATTATTGGTCGGCCTCGGAGATCCAGCCGCCTTAGGTGGTTCAAGGTCGGCTGAAATTAGCCCGTTCACGGATAGAACTACGGGCATGATTTTGGTGGATTCCATTCGCCACATATCAGTAACCTTAAGCGCCAAGTCTAGGTATTTCAGGTTTTCATCGTATGGGATAGTGACATCCATCAAAAACACCCTTGACTGCGCCCGATCCATCAACACGATATCAGACTTATTCGGAGGAATAGTCATGTCCGTGATGATGGATCGGTCCCAGTAGAGCTTGGAGCGGTCGTTTTAAAGAACCGGCTCCAGCGTGTACCTATAATACGGCAACCGCCGATTTTTTTGAGGCCATACTTTAGAGCGATCTCTTGGTGTAGGATCCTGGCTGCTTGGTTGTGCCTGTGCAAATACTCAGTGTTGGCAAGCATGGAACAACCAGAGGTTATATAACGGTTATATTATTATTATTAGCCTAGACTGTCCAACTGCTGAGCAAGGCCTCCCCCCTATTACGCCATACATCGCTATCCCGAGCCACCTCTTTCCATCGATCCTCAAACCTGTCCAACTCATCCCGCCTTCTCCGTTTTGGTCTACCGCGACCTCTACGGCCTTTTGGTACCCACACCGGGGCAATATGTGCCCACCTTTCTAGGTTCATGCGGCCGACATGTCTCGCCCAGTCCCATTTCAGTTTGGCAGCTTTCTCCCCGACGTCCGTTAGGGCTTACCAATAGGGATGACGACAGCATCAGAAATAAATTATGAACTCCTGATCACTAAATTGCCCTCCTACTTAAACTTCGGAAAACCTTACTCGTTTTGTTTTCCATCAAGTCTTCGATTTTCAATTCACCAAAATCACAAAATAAGTATATATATGACGCTGCTAAACTATGATGTCACGCCTAGGTATTTCAAACATTTTTAGATCAATAATGTCGTTTTTGACAGATGATAAAAAGTAACTCAGATGACTAGTATTCGTCATCCCTATTATGAATAAAAAAAATGCGCGTTCTAGCACGCAGCCAGCGTCGTGTTCCATATTCTATTAATCCTTTTTACACCTAGAATACTGCGCTCCATAGCCTTTTGGCAAACTTTGAGTTCAAACTTCGTCTTCAGTCATCTTGGTACCCACTTACCAATTGAAATTTGTGTCCAAATGAGAGCCACTCCTTTTCGATGAGAACCTCAAAACCCCTCAAGGTTCGGTAGTATGGGTCCAGCATCAGCATAGCCAATGCAGTCAGCTGAGCAGTGCGGTCCCAACCGTCGGAGCAATGCACCAGCACTGAGGTCTTGTGATTTTCCACCTGAGGTAAGGTTTAAAAATTTAATTTTGAAACCAGTTTTCTGTCTACTTCTATAAAACAGTAGGTACAATTCGCGGCGTATAAGTTGAACACAAATGGCGGTTGTTCATGGAGGTAGGGTGCGTGCGGGTGTAGCGCGGGTTACGCGGGGGGCTGGAGTCCCTTGGTGCGTGACTCCCGCGTCCCGTAATTCGATTCAGACTTGGAAAAAGACACTGCGCACTGTTCAAATTAAATGCCGCGATCTATACTTCGTTGTTGTCAGTTATAAAATTTTGAACATTGCGACAAAATGCATAAATTTTTGTGGTGTGGCCACATTACAGTGACACACTGCAGGTACCCCCTTCCAGTACCTCTCGAAGATTCTTCAGAATCCAGACACAGATTCCAGATATCATCTGTCGATATGATTAGCTGCGCGTTATAGGTTATGGGGCTTGATCGAACATCATTGCGTTGGGGAATCTTGGTAAGCCCGCTTTCATATTCGGCATCATCGTCACTTACCATTAGGTTAGATGATGCCAAGGGCTTTATCATATCAGCCGAAGGACGTCCACTGCTGGACACAGGCCTCCGCCAAGGAATTCCACGACGACGATGATGCCTTCGAGGAATCGCAGAATGCAATAATAATTAGAGTGTTTTGTGATTTATCTAAGGCGATTGTTTGAACACCAAACATTACTTATGAAATTAAAGAATTGGGTATGCTAAAAAAAAAAAGTATTTTTTTTAATTTTTTTTCTGATGGTTTAGACCATTTTGAAAAACTAATTTGAATATTTCATTTTTTAAGCCTCTAGATATTTTTAAATATTTTTTTAAATTTTGAAACCTTGATGACGTCATCGGTTCACATTACTATGAAACGAACAGCCCTATTTCTATGACGATGAAATGAATAGGCCTTGACGTCAACTGTCAAGTCACTCAAGTCAATCATTCCCAAAGGTTTTTTGGCGGGATTTGTGGTAGACGCATTCGTAGTTTTATTTTGTTGTTTTTTCATTGCACCGGCACTAGCATTACAAATCCAACAGCTAAGGAAGCCTAAATACGTCAGACCTGGCTGTATGGTCTTAGTAACCTTTGCCTTTTCCGAAACGAAACTATCACAAAGCCAACAACGAAACGTCAAAGTCAAAATTTACTTGTCATCAAACATCATAATCTATGTATGGACAAGGCCTTCAGAGTTTAAATGTTTTTTAGAACCACAATAAAAATTGGACCTCTAATGAATATCTTACCCATTTAAGTATTTAATTTGAATGACGTTCTAATAATATTTGATTGTTTCAAACGTAGTTTTTGGTGGATGATAAATAAATAGTGCCTTTTTCAGTGCTCGACGAAAGCTCGTCCTCAAATGCAAGGTCCGTAATTGATATGACAAGTAAGAGTGCACGTTCCGTTCAGTGGTGAAATAAGGTTTTATTGTAAACTCGTGACGTCATAGGGGTCAAATGAAGGTTATTGTCCTTTTCCGATTTTTTTACGCAATCTTTTACTTTTTCGAGTGGAAAATGAAAAAATATGGCTTTAAATAAAAATATCTCGAAATGGTTTTTTTTATTTTCATGGCTTATAAAAAATTTAGCATACCCAATTATGGTGTAGAGAATAAGGCTCTCAGTCTTTTAAATTCGTATTTAGACAACAAAACACAAAAAGTACAAGTGAATGGCACGAACCCATCGGGATCTAGAGTGAAAATGGGTGTGCCCCAGGGTTCCATATTAGGGCCTTTTCTTTTCCTTGTTTACGTAAATGATTTGCCTTTTATGGTGCAACATCTGTCAAATATTGTGTTGTTTGCGGATGATACTTCTCTTATTTTTAAAGTGAATAGGAAATAAAACGAAATTGACGAAGTAAACAACATTATTTCAAAGATACTGAACTGGTTCACTGTGAACAACTTATTATTAAATGCCAAGAAAACAAAATGTATAAAATGTTGTTTGCCAAATGTAAAAAAGGTCAATAATAGTGTAATATTAAACAGTAATAAATTAGAAATTGTAAATACTGCGGTGTTCCTTGGTATAACTTTGGATGTTTCACTTCAATGGGGACCACATATTATGCTATCCGCGCAAACTATCAGATGCGATCACGTGAGTCGTTACAGAATAAGTTCAAAGAAATACATATTTTAACTGTTGCTAGTCAATTTATATATGAAAACATCATGTACATTCGTAAAAATTTGCATTTATTTCCTCAAAATAGTAGCAGGCATAATTTGAATTTAAGAAATGTAAATAAAATAGATATAGCCTTTTCGAGACTGAGTAAGGTTAAAGTCATTTGTGGGTCAGTGTATAAGATTCTACAATAAAATTCCAGAAAATGTAACTAGTTTTTCAGAGAATGAATTCAAGACTCATGTCAAAAAATTTTTGTGCTCTAGAGGATATTATAAAATAAAATAACAGATTATATAAATGACAAAGATATATATGTTGATTATATAACAATTTTTGATCAGTTCTGCGCTGCCCGCATCTAGCGGCTTCCCGCGACCTTCACCCGGTCATCGGTCCACCGAGTGGGAGGCCTGCCTTCGCTACGTTTCCCGGTACGCAGTGGCCACTCAAGAACTTTACTGCCCCAACGAGCTATGTGCCTCGCCCTCGCCAAGAGCTTACCATTGGGGAATATGCATGATCTTTTTTTTTTCTTCTTAAATAAAAGCTCATTTATATAAGAAACGGTATACAAAAACTATTTTGAATAAATATAAAAATAACCAACATATAAGCCATTAAAGATTTATCTCTATCTCTCTCTAGCAAAACCGAATGTAGCATAGAGTTTATATGGACTGTGTGTGATATGTCGTCGCATTTACATATCGGATCTCTCTGTTTAATTAGTAGTTAAATATGATTATATCTTCCGTATTTCTTGGCCGATTTAAATTTCACTTTTTGGCATTGTTTTTACGGAATTTTCATATTTTGTTAAGAAATGCGATAAAAAAAATTATGCATATACCCTATTGTAAATAAAAACCGATTTTAATTTTCATTTCACTTTTTGACATTGTTTTTACGGAATTTTACAAATTTTGTTAAGAAATGCGATAAAAAAAATTATGCATATACCCTATTGTAAATAAAAAAGCAAATATTTTGCTGTTTATTAGAGGTTGGGGCATAGGCACACCCTGGACACTTCATACAACGGGCCAGAAATTACATTTCAAAAAAGAAATGACGGAACAAACAAAATGGCGGCGAAATCCTATACGTTCGACAACCCAACTGTACCCCAATCTGTATCAATCTGGGTGACGAGGGGGTAAGGTCGGAATCTAGAGAGCGGCAGGGAGTGTCCATACTGTATGTTAGTACTATTTTGGCAAAGGGTTTTTTTTTCATACCTTATCCACTATTCGAACAGCGCCAGCTAATATACATTTGATATGTTTCAGCCAGCAGCTAGCCTCTATACCACTGAACCACCTGGCAACATAAAAAATGTATAGTAATATTAGTAATTACAGTTTCATTTCTTACCTCGTTTAATTTATAAAAAGTTTAATTTCTTACCTCGTTTGGTCGATTTGTGGGAAGCACAGTTCTTTCAACTTTCGTAAACTCTCCCTCATCACGTGAATGTTGTGGATATCCAAGAAAACCAACTCAGCATTTTGGTATGCATCTTCGGATTCATAGCTAAAAAATAAAACACATTTATTTTATAGTTATTTTAGTACTTTATCATTTTATAGTTATTTTTTCAATTCAATTCAATATATTTATTCAAAATAGGTGCAAATTACACTCTTTCTGATAGTCATAAAATAATAATAATAAAGTCATTTGTGAAGAATCAAGAAATATACAATAATTATTTAATAACGTCAAAACTAAATCCTTGGTATAAACCAGATTATGTCATTAGAACGTGAAAACAATATGACACGAAAAGTTATACATAAAATCATTGAATGCATTTAAAAAGAGTAGGCCTGTTCACACGGACAGCAGCCGGTCACGAGTATAACGCGAGAGTCAGCCATCGCTCCCATCAACCATATTAGAGGCAAAGGAACGACCCGGCTCCCAAAGCGCCACCATCCGCAATTTACTAATGTGTACCAATTATGTTTTGACATTGTTTTTCGATTTTAACATTTTAATGAATGTTGTATTTTTGATGACATTATATAACATTAGATATGACATTTTACTTTATGTTTATTTTTGTATGATTTTTTTCCATCCACAATTGGGTATGCTAAATTTTTTATAAGCCGTGAAAATAAAAAAACCATTTCGAGATATTTTTATTTAAAGCCATATTTTTTCATTTTCCACTCGAAAAAGTAAAAGATTGCGTAAAAAAATCGGAAAAGGACAATAACCTTCATTTGACCCCTATGACGTCACGAGTTTACAATAAAACCTTATTTCACCACTGAACGGAACGTGCACTCTTACTTGTCATATCAATTACGGACCTTGCATTTGAGGACGAGCTTTCGTCGAGCACTGAAAAAGGCACTATTTATTTATCATCCACCAAAAACTACGTTTGAAACAATCAAATATTATTAGAACGTCATTCAAATTAAATACTTAAATGGGTAAGATATTCATTAGAGGTCCAATTTTTATTGTGGTTCTAAAAAACATTTAAACTCTGAAGGCCTTGTCCATACATAGATTATGATGTTTGATGACAAGTAAATTTTGACTTTGACGTTTCGTTGTTGGCTTTGTGATAGTTTCGTTTCGGAAAAGGCAAAGGTTACTAAGACCATACAGCCAGGTCTGACGTATTTAGGCTTCCTTAGCTGTTGGATTTGTAATGCTAGTGCCGGTGCAATGAAAAAACAACAAAATAAAACTACGAATGCGTCTACCACAAATCCCGCCAAAAAACCTTTGGGAATGATTGACTTGAGTGACTTGACAGTTGACGTCAAGGCCTATTCATTTCATCGTCATAGAAATAGGGCTGTTCGTTTCATAGTAATGTGAACCGATGACGTCATCAAGGTTTCAAAATTTAAAAAAATATTTAAAAATATCTAGAGGCTTAAAAAATGAAATATTCAAATTAGTTTTTCAAAATGGTCTAAACCATCAGAAAAAAAATTAAAAAAAAAATATTTTTTTTTAGCATACCCAATTGATAAGCCCTTGTCATCATGTCACCTGATGGTAAGTGTTGACTTTATAATTGATTGAAATTTTAAATGAACATTCAAATCGGTATATTTGAATTTTTATTGTTGACATAATCTAACGTTTAGATATGATATTTTATTTCCTATTGATTTTTCAATGTTTATTGACTATTAATTAATTAATTATGATTTGACATAGTATAATTAATTGACATAGTATTATTATAATTAATAATAATAATAACTAACATAGACTAAGTCTTACTAACAAGTTATGGATCACTGTTGTCTGTAAAATAAATGATAATAATAAACTTACGTACATATAATTACCGATTGCTTTAACGGTGAAGGAAAACATCGTGAGGAAACCTGCACAGGCCTGCGAAGAAACTCGAAAGGTTGTGTGTGAAGTCGACCAACCCGCACTGGGCTCGCGTGGTCGACTAAGGCCTAATCGCCCTGATTCAGGGTAGGCTCGAGCCCCTCGGTGGGGACGTATATGAGCTGATATAATAATAATAATAAAATAATAATCTTAAGCAGAATCTTAGAAACTCGTTACTCGACATTTTTAGGGTTCCGTCCCAAAACATGCCCACGGGACCCTATAACTAAGCCTAAGCACCGTCTGTTCGTCCATCTATTCTCTGTCTGTCCGAACTCACAGAATATGTGTTATTATGGCGGATTACAAGAAACAAGTTTTTTAAGATTCCATACCCACGGGTACCAACAGGAACCTATTTAGGCCTAGGTCGTCCATCTGCTCTACCTTCAAACGGCAGTATTTTTAACTGTAATAACTAGCTGGTTGATTTTTTACAGAATATTACGGATTCCTAACAAATAATAAAAAATATTTAAAAATGAAGGGAGGTCCCCATACAAGAAACGTGAATATTAACATTTTCAAACGACTTCCAAAAAGGAGGAGGTTCTCAATTTGACTGTATGTTTTTTTTATGTGTGTTACCTTAGAACTTTTGACTGGGTGAACCGATTTTTATTGTTCTTTATTTATTTGAAAGCTATTGCTTTCCGTGTGACCACACTATATATTTTTAATCAAAATCGGTGTAGTACTTTATTAGAAAATTAACAAAAAATAATAATGCAAAAACGTACTAAGTTGTTGCGATGGAAGTCGGTTTTTTAACGAGTTTAGCGTTTTCAATTATTTTGTGCAAACTCTTGAGTGATCAACATCATATCAGCCGAAAGACATCCACTGCTGGACCAAGGCCTCCCTCAAGGATTTCCACGACAACCGGTCCGTCACAGTCCGAACACCCTTGAGTCAAACAACAAATAATAATCAGCCACATGTGAATTTTAATAGCGGTTGGATACCGAACTGAATGAAACTATTTTATTAGTTTTGTAAATCAATACTCATATTTGTGTAACCACTTGTATTTTGTGTACCAGACGTACAAAATTGAGTATTTTTATACAAAATATTTCATTTAGTTTCTGATCCTCAGCGAAAGCACGACTCACAGTGGACCGATTTTTACTATTTGTTGTTTTACTTTAGGGTTTTCACTATAATCAATCCAAGTTTAACGCTAAAACTAAAAATCAATAAGTACTCAATTTCGTATTACCGTTTGTGTTTTGTGTACTGGTCATACAAAATTGAGTATTAATTTATTAAAAAAAAATGTTAGGGTACTAACATTATTAAAATTAACGTTTTTTGTTCAGTGTTATGTATTACCGATTTGTGATTGATCAGAAACAAAAAAACCTTTCAAAAGTATTGTGGTGGTACGGAACCCTCGGTGCACCAGACCGACACACACTTGGCCAGTTTTTGTAAACTGATTAAGTTATTCACGAGGTAGTTTTATGACACTTACCCTCCACCTTTGGCCATGTTGGCTATGGCGTTGGCGCTGGGTCTCGCGTCCATTATGAACAACTTGTGCGCTTGCGCATTAGCATCCATTATCAGCTGGATGTAACGCTCATCTTGTCGGCTGCGTTTATTGCCCACCTGCAAAAACACAACAAAAATAGTCGTAATTCTACCTACAATAAAATACAAAGGTTTAGGACCAGAGACATACACACATCATAAGATTGTAGGGATCAAGTACGTTTTAGAGTATTGCTGCAATTAAGATTATACCCTTTGACATGATAACGTCTTATAAATTGATGACACGGGCTGCATACACGAAAAAGTGTAACGTCATTGTCAGGTTACGCCAGGTGAAGTCATTGTCACGTTACGCCAGTGTGACGTCATTGTCACATTACGCCAATGTGACGTCATTGTCACGTTAAGCCAGTGTAACATAATTGTCACGTTACGCCTGAGCCGAGCGTGCAAGCGAGAGATGTAGTGAAGAAAACTAAAAAGAAGCGTTTCTTATACCTAACATCAGTGCGTCAATGGATTAAAAGTACTAGGCTTCCAGGAGGTGTTCCAACTGTGAGATATGTTGTAGTTGTACTTTCATTTTATTTACAGTTCTTGCAATTCACGGACGGACGAACCGTCAAACAAGTGTGTCAATGGATTAAAAGTACCAAGCTTCCAGGAGCTAATAAGAGGTGTTCCAATGCGGTCGATTCTCTGTGAGGAAACACAAATGTGGACTTGGAAGGGCACTTGAACGGGGAATCGGACGGGTGCTTGTTATCACGTAAAATTATCGTCAGTAAACCGACTTTACAGACAACCGTCCAACAATCTTTACGTCCCAGATACCGCAGTGTCTTAAGACCAAGGTCTTCGACCAGTGTGTGTTGCCAGTGATGAAATACGGAACTGAGACATGGTCGCTTACTATGGGCCTCATAAGAAGGCTCAAGGTCACCCACAGGGCAATGGAGCGTGCTATGCTCGGAGTTTCTCTGCGTGATCGAATCAGAAACGAGGAGATCCGTAAGAGAACCAAAGTAACCGACATAGCTCTCAGAATTGCTAAACTTAAGTGGCAGTGGGCGGGGCACATTGCTCGTAGAACAGATGGCCGTTGGGGCAGTAAAGTTCTCGAGTGGCGACCACGCACCGGAAAGCGTAGTGTAGGCAGGCCTCCCACTCGGTGGACCGATGACCTGGTGAAGGTCGCGGGAAGCCGCTGGATGCGGGCAGCGCAGAACCGGTCGTCGTGGAGATCCTTGGGGGAGGCCTATGTCCAGCAGTGGACTTCCTTCGGCTGATATGATGAACTGTCAATTAAGATTTCTATAAAACTATGTAACGGCGTTTTGACAAAATCATTACAATTTTTGCATTGAAAATGAATAATATTGTGTTGATATGGAGCGACGACGATGTCATTTAACTCGAGAAGAGATGATAAGAGCCGTTCGAATGTTGGAAGCTGGTTCCAGGCAACGTACAGTGGCGGTCGCTATTGGCACTACACAGAGTGTATAAAGCCGCCTCTGGACACGCTATCGTATCACGAGCAGCGTGACCGAAGACATGGAAGACAATATCGCAACACCACTCACAGACAGGACCGGTACATCCAAATTACAGCTCGGCGGAATCATACCATGACCGCCATGATGTAAATGTCCCAGGAGACTTATGTCCTCCTGGAAGGAGCTGAGTTGGCTCGACTAGCCAACTACACCTGCACGCATAAAGAACCAAGAGTCATGCTGAAACAGGAGTCCACTACCTCTCTTGCCTCTGTCTTTCTTTTTGTAAAGGTTTTCAGATATTTTTCATTATTAATTACTCATAATAATGAAAGGTAGGTAATATGCAATTTCTATGGTTTATTTGAGCATCTCGATATATTCTACGAGCTAATGCATTCATTCACGCACTGGTATTATACCGCATGATCTAAATTCTGCTCCCAATCCCAGTAGATGCAGTCCATACCGATGACTAGCTAGTTCAGTAACATATGCAAGCATAGGTACAATAGGGATGACGCCAGCATCAGAAATAAATTACGAACTCTTGATCACTAAATTGCTCTCCTATTTAAACTTACTCGTTTTTGTTTTCCATCAAATCTTCGATTTTAAATTCACCAAAATCACAAAATGAGTACATAAATGACGCTGCATAACTATGACGTCACGCCTAGGTATATCAAACATTTTTAGAACAAAGTGTCGTTTATAACAGATGACAAAAAGTAACTCAGATGACTAGCATTCGTCATCCCCATTATTTAAACTTACCCCCACAAGTGGCTGACTGCATCTTGTTATAGTGGCCTGTGAGCTGGGATGTATCCATGCGAGCACTGGTATCCTGCCACGCGACCGGAATGTTGCTACCGACCTCAGTAGATCGTCGTTCGCGGCAACAGGCACTGCCCAAACCGCCGGGTAGCTGTCGCAGACCTCATATTTGTCATTGATGCGAGTTATACGCCACATGTCGTTGTTTACGCCCTAAAAAAAGGTTAGGTTAATCTTAGGTAAAAGAGGTTGTGTTAATTTAACAAGAAGAACGCTAAACACGTTAAAAAACGGAGTTCCATCGCAACAACTAAGTAAAATTTTTCATTGTTATTTTTGGTTTTTAACCGACTTCAAAAAAAAGGAGGAGGTTTCTCAATTCGACCGTACATCTATTATTATTTTTTAGTGTTCGGGGATAAATGAAAAATGAAAATTTTATTAACAACATGTTCTGTTGCACGTTAATGTACTTAAAATATAATTGAAGTACAAATTAATTGTTAGTATTAATAATATTATTAATACGCATACATCTAATAATGATAATTAGTAATAGTACTAATTTTATAACTCAATGTTAAAAAAAGTAACTTAGATTTATCTTGTAATAAAAATATAACATTAATAAATATAACAAAATAAACATTGCTGACACTTTACATAGGCTGGAGTTTTGTTTCTTATAATTCTTTTAAGTCATAAAATTGTCTCTCCAGAAGCCACTCCTTTAATTTACTCTTGAAGGAGTGGACGGAAGGTGCATCCCTGATGCTATCGGGAAGCCGGTTATATACGGCTGGTCCCATTACATAAACCGACCTTTCGCTCTTTTTTATTTTACTTCTAAGGTTAATTTTTTTATTCGTTCCCCTCGTTTGGAAAAGGGAAATATTTTGTATGTGTAAACACAGCTACTTTTTGTATTAATATGCAGGGTAGGGTTAAAATATTGTAAGCCTTGAAGTACTCATGAGCAGATACGTCATCGGGAATCCCAGCCATGGCACGAATCGCACGCTTTTGCATCACGAACACCCGATGCCAGTCAGCAGTGTTGGCCCATAGTTCTGTTCCGTAGGATATCAGTGAATGTACTGTGGCGAAATAACAGGACCTTACTTTTTCGCTTGTCGCTGTTGCTGCGAGGCAGCACAGCGCAAAGCATGCCCGGCCGAGGAGCGCGCACAGCCCCTCGATGTGCGCACAGCCCCTCGATGTGCGCGTCCCACCCGAGCGCGCTATCCAGACAGAACCCCAGTAGGCGCGTTTCCATCACCTGTTGTATTACGGTATCGCCAACTAGTATTCTCATGGGCTGCGGTAAATGTCCGTTCAGATTGAAGCGCATAAAATAGGAGTTATCTCTATTTAACGCCAAGCCGTTTGAGTGAAACCAACGACACAGGCGCTGTACTGTGTCGCTATCGATAACTTCGTCGTTTATGAACCGATTTTGTTGATTCTTTTTTTGTTGGAAAGGTGATATCTCAAGGGTGGTACCATGATAAGGACACCAGGATCTGACGATGGCATCCCGGAGAAATCGAGGGGAATCTTAGTTTCCTGTTTGAAGTCGGTTTTTTTTGTTAATTTTCTCGTAAAGTACTACACCGATCTTGATAAAATTAATATGGGACCAACCTGACAGCATAAAATATCGAATAAAAAAAGAATAATGAAAATCAGTTCACAATCTGCTAAGATATTGCGTAACACACACACACACAAGAAAAAAAAAACATACAATCGAATTGTAAACCTCCTCCTTTTTGGCTGTTGGTTGATAAAGCATACCCTAGGTGACCCTAAATTGTTTGATAGTTCACAGTAAAACTGTGTATAAAAGGACATCATTATGTTTAAAGTCCACAACTTCTAGCCTCCAGTATTAAATATAAATTCTGTTAAGTATCAGAAGGTGATCGAATCAGGAACGAGGAGATCCATAGGAGAACCAAAGTAACCGACATAGCTCTCAGAATTGCTAAACTTAAGTGGCAGTGGGCGGGGCACATAGCTCGTAGAACAGACGGTCGTTGGGTTAGTAAAGTTCTCGAGTGGCGACCGCGCACCGGAAAACGTGTAGACAGGCCTCCCACTCGGAGGACCGATGTCCTATTGAAGGTCGCGGGAAGCCGCTGGATGCGGGCAGCGCAGAACCGGTCGTCATGGAAATCCTTGGGGGAGGCCTATGTTCAGCAGTGGACATCCTTCGGCTGATATGATGATGATGATGATCAGAAGGTACCTTGAAGATTGATGAAAAACTATGAGTCTTACATACAAAGTTGGCATAATTCCCCGTGGGGAACTCACTAGACATTCAAGTAATAATTTATCTTGTTTATTTCTGTTGGAACCCAGTTTTAGATCCCATTTTTAAGATATTAATGATGGATCCCAGTTGCTATTTCCATTGAGTCCCATGTTTATACCATCATCATTTCCGAATAGGTATTCCAGTTACTGTACTGTGACCCCAGTCTTAAAATGTAAATTAAATTTTTAGTTACCATTCTCTTCAGCTCAGCAACAGGCTCATAAACATGCCAACCGTCTTCAGGAAAGTTCTCCGAATAGCTGAATGCAAATAGAGGCTGTCTATGTGACAGTGGGAATGCCAACTGCTGTAACTTCTCAAATATGCCTCGCCTTGAATGGTTCTCCTGCTTGTGAGCAAATCTAAGGTTCCTCATATCCTAGAAGAAATTTTTTCATCCAATTATGTTAATTAACAGTAAAAAAAAACTTAACATTTCAAGTATTAGTCACCTTACAAAACACTTCAATTCCATAAGAATTCTCCCCTTTGGAAGAGGCACCACCTACTTTTTCAATTCTTGATACCTGTAAACATAATTAATTTTTAAAAAAACCAGGCAAGTGCGAGTCAGAACCACACACATAGGGTTCCGTACCATCATACTAGATGGCGCTAGTTTCTTCACGTTTAAAAAAAAAACACGTTTTTGTATGGAGACCCCCCATATTTTTACTTTTTCTAAGTTTTAGTATTTGTTGTCATAGTGGCAACAGAAATACATCATCTGTGAAAATTTCAACTGTCTAGCTATCACGTTTCATGAAATACAGTCAGGTGACAGATCGACAGATGGACAGACAGCAAAGTCTTAGTAATAGGGTCCCCTTTTTACCCTTTGAGTATGGAATGCTAAAAATAATCATCATCATTATTATAACAGCCGAAAGGCGTCCATTGCTGAACAAAGGCCTCCCTCAAGGGTTTCCACAACAACTGGTCTTGTACTGCCTGCATCCAGCAGCTTCCTATGACCTTTACCTGGTCATTGATCCATCGAGTGGGAGTCTTGCCTATGCTACGCCTTCTGGTGCAGTCGCCATTCAAGCACTTTTATACTCACTTAAAAATATTATTTATTTTTGGCAGGGCTTATGCAGAATCATGCAAAATACTCACAATAACATATAAAAGAACCTTTTAAAAATCCTAGGTCAGTCGGGCACTTAATCTCATCAGTACCAAATTATAAAATGCAGAATTTGAATCAAATTTAAACTCTTTTCATGTATAGATATACTTACAACTCCAAGTGGCACACTTAGCGTTCCTTGCAATGCAGCTGCATCGGTAGGCCTGAAGTGTAACTGGTAGTTTGTCACTTTCAGCACCCCGCGTGATGGTCCACTGTATGGGCAGAGGTATGTTACATCCTTTGCTACACCCATCACCTTCTCACCATCCAGTAGTTGGATGTCCCCTAGCACGTTAGGCTAAAATTGTTTTACATAATGTCATTAAATGTGTAACAGGTGGACTGTGCCGCGCGGGAGTATCTTGTTTACATCAAGCTCGCGATTAAAAGTGTATAAAAATTAGAAATACAAGCAACACTGAAACACATGAGTTTAACAAACAGTTTGTATTTGAGAATTTTAACTGTTAGGTATAGCCTTTATAGCTAAATAGACAATTTACTATTTTAAAGATTATTTTATTTTTGACTACCTAGCTTTTGCCTGTGGCTTTACCCGCTTGGAATCCACGTGATTGAGGGTGTTTGGTGAGCGAGCCACGAAAGGCTTGTTACAGTAAGAAAATGAGTTTTCTCCGGATCCCTCAGCAACATGTTTGTTCATGCATACCTAATAGTCTATGTCTTTATACTTTTAAACTATCTTTGTGCAAAAAATCACGTCACTCTGTTGCGATGTGAATGACCGAGGAATACAGTTTTTTTTCAGATCCTTTGTAACTGTGTTGGGCTGTGCTTATTAGTTGACTATGTCACTTTCCAACCCCTCAGCTATAAAAAAACATGTCAATCTGTTGCTCTGTTGTTACGTGCGCAATGCTCATTGTTATCTATTTCACTATACAACACCTCAACTATAAAAGAATACATCAATCCATTTTGCTATGTTGTGATATGGGCAAACATGGAAGGAGCTTTCTCCAGATATACCGGGGACTATGTTGGGCTATGATAATTAGTAGTCACTTCTCACCCCCTCAAGTATCTCTGCAAAAAATCACGTCAATTTGTTGTTGTGTTGCTGCATGAAAGAAATCAACTAAAAAAAATATTTTTACTCCTTGGCCATTGTTCTCAAAATTAAATTTTTGTATAAACTTTTATAATAAGTTTTATTTTCAACTTTTATAATTCGCCCCAATTCAGGGTAGGCTCAAACCCCTCGGTATATGAGCTGATACGATGAACTTTTTGAAATTGTTCCCAGTGAATTCACAGATATTATAACAAAAAAATACAATTTTATTCCTAGCAACTCCATGGGAGTATGACTGTCATTAAAAGCATAAAGGAAATTAAAATATTTTTTTTACTCTAATAACAGGCTGTTATCATCAAGACAAATCCAAAACTAGATGTTATTACATTTAATTTTTTTAGTAACTACTCAGTTCTTGTAGCCACCTTACGGCTCCATTATCAGACCCTGGATACCAACTACGATCAGAGTACTCATCAAGACAAATCAAACAAGCCCAAACTCGAAGTTATTGCATTGTTTAAGTACTGAGTTCCAGTGGCCACATTTCAGCTCCATTATAAGACCCTGGACACCATCTATGATCAGAGTACTTTCCACGACAAATCAAACGAGCCCAAACTCGAAGTTATTGCATTGTAAAAGAACTAAGTTTCTGTGGCCACACTTCTGCTCCATCATAAGACCCTGTATCTATGATTAGAGTACAAATCAAACGAGCTCAAATCATCAGCTCCATCATCAGATCAGCTCAATGGCACCAAAGTATTTCATTGTTAACAACTTTACATATGTGTGCCACATTCAGCTCAATCAAACACAGAGAAGTGGGGAAATTTAAGTTGCAAATTTAGACGCGGTAAATTTACATACATACATAATTATGAACATTGCAAGTTAAATAAAAGCTTTTAATAATAGCTGTATTTGCAAAATAGTTTTCATACATGCAAAATCTCAGATTCAGATTATAAAATATGTATAGTACTATAAAAATACAGCTAAAAAGTCTAAAAACTATAAAATCAAACAAATTACAAGTTTAAATTTCAGCAATAAAAACCTACAATTTATTCACTATTCAGTATATAGTTACCCATAATAGTATGTTTTTAAGTATAAGTATTATTTTTCATTTTACAATATATAGTCATTGTAATTTACTCAAACTCCAAAATAATTAACTATTCCAAGCATGCTGAAGGTACTTCTTGTAGTCACTGAGAAATTTTTTCGAAATTTAATAATTTTATTTATTACAATGACGTGAAGTTGCTGGGAAGGTTTTGTGGAATCACCGGGAATAACCATCCCCAGGAACTGTGTTGAATTATACCATTTTCACAGCATAAAAAGTATCTAGCTTAAGTAACATCCCATCAAATATCTCTGTGCAATAAATCATGTTACCCTGTTGCAACATGAAAGAAGGACAAACAAACACACTTTTAGATTTAAATATTTGTAAGGATACAAGCCTTCAGTAATGAATCATGATGCCTATAACAGTATATCTGGTTAACAAACACACAAATATGAATTGTTCTACTTTTTTTCATTTTATCAAGTAAACTGACGGTCTCAGTTGAATGAAGCTATTGGGTAACTGATCCAGAGCTCTAACTAATCAGGAGTTAAGCCGACAGGAAGTCAAAAGGAATATATTAAACCATTTAGGAAACTTACGGAATCCTGTCCGTGTTTAGAATTCAATGAACTCGATTTGGAGTCAGAATCCAGTGAGTCCGAACTGGCGTTTTTACTGAGTGAAAAATCAGAGTTCAGCAGCTCTGAACTGCTGTGTTTATCCATAGCCGATTATTTTCTTAATTTTGCAGTTAATTTATGTACAAATAATGTATTCTGAAAGAAATCTACAAGATAAAAATGTAGTAAATACAACTTTACCAAAAAGGATATAGTTTGACTTTTTAACGATAGATTTTTTTTTTCTTCGCCCTTTTAGGGCAGGCTAAGGCTCATTGGCCATACCGCCTAGTCTTCAGTATATGTTTTTCAGTAGTATTCACTTGTAGAATTCACGTCTTCAGTAATTTTCAGTAGTTTCTTCACGTTCACATCATATTATTGTCTATAAACTAACCTAACCTACATACTCTAGCAAAATGATAGCACTTTTGCTAAAGCTTGCTCGGACTTCTTGTGGGAACTCGAAACACAGTATACACACTTTTATTTCATTATACTACACAAGAAACACTTATATGATCCTTCGCTGATAAATGCACTATCAATATTATACATCAAAAACCACTAAATGTAATTTTTCGGATAATAAAAGAAAAATGACAAACTGAACGCTACAAATTCCCGCCAAAAAGTCCTTAACGATAGATTAACGATGACACAAATTATTTTTAATGCGTTCGAATTATCTGATAATTCTGGAAAATTTAACATAATATAATTTAAGCAACTAGACAATTGACATCATAATTTTCTCGGCATCATTTAAAAAATCTGACAAAAAAGTGCCTATATTATGTTCATAGATATATTGATCGATAGCAATAAAGAAATAATGTTTGAATTAGTAGATCTGTGCTCCTTGACCTCTAACTAATCCAAAGCGAATACAATATTACGTTTTCATGACACGCACTTTTTTAGAATATATTAACGTTTTTAGGTACAAGCCCTTTTGAGACAATTCGTTGACTTCTAATCATTTATATATTATTAATTTTATAATGCTAATACTAGCGCCGATGTACATAATTTTCTGGAGTTTGTGGCAACCTCATAGGTGTACCACCCGGCGCAGTTAGGTGCCTATCTAACTTTCACCCACAGCAGGTCGGATTTTTACTTCCTCATTCATTTTATTTTTTGTTCTCCACATTGTTTACCAGACTATTTTAAACACACGGCAAAATACAAGTAGAAAACAAACAATGCAAATAGTAAATAAAGTAATCAAAAACACCCTACGTGAAAACTGAACTTAAGAAAACATGGAAACAAGATGACCTATTTCTGTCTCCAATCCGAAAACCCCGCAAGTAGACGAGATCCATGCCCATTAGCTGGTTGTCCCTAAATTCATTCTGCAGTGGGTACCGTCATCTTCTCGCCAATTGAAGCAGTATTGACCATCAGCTGCAAAATCTCACAACAGTCTCATGCAGTCCTTGTCATGCAGTCGTTTGCAATATATCTATACCTAGTAAATTACATTTAAAGATACCAATAGTTGCCGGTGTACACTAAATTATAAGACAATTAATGGTTAAGACATTTCCTTTTGCTGAGTTGGTCTTTAGGACTAAAATAATGATTTAAGAAGGGGAGCCATTGAATTTTTAAAGTAAGTTTTTTAATTGGGGGAAGGGGGGAGAAAATTCCTGTCTCTAATGTGTAGCTACAAGGCCAAGTTTGGTTTTATTTTTGAGTGAATCAAACATGTAGGATACATTTCTGCTATTCAGTTTGAAATATTTTTCACACAACAGCTAATAAATTTAAAAAAAATCGAAATTTTCCAATTTTCCATATTATTTTTATTTAAATTTGTGATGAAATAAGAATGATACATCATGTGGGTAATTCTTTCTTAGCTTCACATTACTGGATGAAAAAAAAGATACTACTCGACACAGTATCAAGACACTATAAGTTACAAAGACCTACTTTCGACCAAAAACTCATCTAACAGGAAATCTGGTGCAGTTTGAGTCGTGTCTAAATAATTCTTGTCATTAATAAGACCGTAGGAATAGGTAAAACAAAAAAAAACATTATTTTTTTCAATTAGTCAAAATGATACTAAACTGAATTTTGTAACCTAAAAATGAGCTTTATTAACGAAAGACCCCCAACCACCCCACCCCCACATCAACAATTTTTATGTCTCTCCTTCGTAAAATGATCTCAGGGTTCATGGTATTTACTCTGCCAAAGGAGACCTTATAATGATCAAACGCCGTATAATACAGTTATTTGTCGTATACAGATGCGACTACAAGACATAACATGAACACGTCTTAGACTTAGACCAAATTATATATATTAACTTACTAGATATAAAGACATATATAGGCAATCTTCTTTAATTCTCTTAGACACTCGCAAGATAAATACAAATCGATTGACGTAAGAGTAAGAAGCATCAAAATCGGCCCACGCGTTTGATAGCGCGCCACAAAAGAAACATACTTACATACAAACACATATAGGCTGACAAACACATTACCCTCCTTTGCGTCGCGCTGTCGGGTAAAAACACTAAAATGAAATTACGAACGTGGTGACCACACAAATCCCGCCAAAATACTCAATCACGCAAACTACTCGTGCTACTCGGTATTGCCATTTAAGGAAAAATATTGGTTCTTCTCATCCCACGCCCTGCCGTTTCTGTGACTGCTAACGGACCTAGAGATAGTAGGGTCGCTGGGGACTAGGGCACAGGTGAGATGCCGTTTTTTTGGTGTATTGTATTAACCAAGTTGGGAGGAGAAGGGGCATAATCGCCACGCTTGGCAGGCTGGTTAACGATCGCAGTGCGGTTATAGGTCTGATGCAAAGCATGGAAAGGATGCTGTTTCCGATCCTCCGGTTTAGGTCCCTACTTAGTCGTCTCTGACGACAGTCATTAGAAAAGATGGGATGGCACTATTCCAAGCTGGGAGCCATAGGACTTCTGCGTTATTTGGGACGTGAAGATATTGCGAAGCTTCGCGAATGCTGCCTAACTGAATTCGGCGATTGATCTCTTTCTCGAAGTTGAACCTACCTATCTGGACTGTTTTTCCCAGGTATACCCGTAAAATATTCGTCAACAACGAGTCAACAACAATTCGTCGAGTGTAGAGTCTCCAACCTTTACAGGAGTGGGTACGACAGGGGCATTTGTCATTATTTTCGTCTTGTCCATATTCATTTCAAGACCCACTCGTTAAGAGACTCGAGTGCCGTGGCCGTCGAGTATTTCTGTATTAAGGAAGACAGCCCTGGCTACGATATCGTCAGCGAATCGAAGGTGGGTGATGTACTGGCGTTTGATATTGATGCCGAGTCTACCACAGTCCAGAAGCTTGATAACATCACCAGGGCGGCTTTGAAGAGTTCCACGATATAACGTCTCCCTGTCTCACCCCTTGCTGCAGCCGGATGGGTTTCACGTCCCAAATACCACAGTATCTCAAGGCTAAGATCTTTGACCAGTGTGTGTTGCTTGTAATGACATACGGATCAGTGCCATGGGCGGTCGCTTACTATGGGCCTCATAAGAACGCTCAAGGTCACCTTAAGGGCAATGGAGTGTGCAATGAGATCCGTAAAAGAGACATAGCTCTCAGAATTGCTAAACTTAAGTGGCAGTGGGTAAAGCACATAGCTCGTAGAACGGTGGCCATTGGAGCAGCGAAGTTCTCAAGTGGCGACCGTGCACTGGAAGACGTAGCATAGACAGGCCTACCACTAGGTGGACCGACGACCTGATGAAGGTGGCGGGAAGTCGCTGGATGCGCGCAGAGTATGACCAGTAGTTGAGGAAATCCTTGAGTGAGGCCTTTGTCTTTGGCTGCAACCGCGCTGTGACGCGAACGTGACTCTACCGGAAAATACCGATACATCCCATTTGCTGGGATAGGTTATAAAATGACATTTTACGATATTAAGCATGAAATACTTTGTATTTAAACACAAAAGTCGTGCAGGAAATATATAATCTTACGTTTAATTCACTTCTGTGAAAGTATTGCTTGGTGTTGGTGTGGTACATTTCTAGAAAGGTTAGAGTAGCTCAAGTACACCATGGGACACTGGTTTTTATGGGAGTTTCATCTAAATAAACTTTTTACTCTCTTTTGTTAATTTTAAAAGTAAAACGACAAATATGTTTTTGGGAAACATGTCATGAAGCTTAACATAATTAAGGCGCTTCCCTCAGCTGACTAACGCCGCTATTGATTTAAAAAAAAATCGCTACGCAAATATTTACTTACTTTATCGAAAATTTTCAACGATGAATTTGAAGAATAAGTACTGTAGTAAAGGAGATTGCCAGCGGTCTTTCTAACACTGAAGCGGGGTGAATAGAACTATAATCTAGACAATGTGCGCAGATTCTTAACTGTTCAGTCTGATTTATAATATTTATGTACCCACAGATTCTTTTCAACAAGATATTTTACTAATTGATGCTTTGTATATACTTCGAAACTAACCTCAAATCAGACATATCTTAGGTACTGTACAGGAAACTCTACAAAACGAACGTCTGATTTTGATTACGTTTGAAAGTATGATATGACTACTCTTTTGTGTCTAATTTTGGAAGTCATACAAATTCATAGGCTCCGCAACGGATATCCATAGAAAAATTGGCAATCTCCTTTACAAACTAGCAACTCTGAAAATACAGTTCCGTGTAGTTACAAATAGCATTATGGCCAAACGTGACCACTTTTAGTACTTATGCTGTCTGTGACTACAGCGAACTACCTAATTGGTGAGCCCAAACCATCATCACAATAATAATTGGAAAAGCTAAACACGTTAAAAAAAACATACCCAATTGTGAACCTCCTCCTTTTTGAAGTCGATTGAGAAACGACTTCCAGTTCCGTCGCAACCACATGGAACCAATCTGGCAGCATATCCTATAGAATCATGAAAATCGGCTGCGAAGATATCGCGTAACAAACATAGCTACAACAAAACATACACCGCAACCGCAACTCGCTCGGACCGCAACGGCGTGCAGACGTGCCTTTGGTTAACTGTTCGTGCGGTTAAATATATTCAATAATCTCGACTCTAGTGAATACCAGTTTGCATAGTCTATTTCCGCTAATATATACTTGTGAAACGTAAGTGTGAACAAGACAAAGTAAACAGTGTGCGTGTGTAGCGAGTGCGTAGTGAAGGACTGTCCATTCTTAATCCATCGCATTAAGGCCTAATTTTCCCGGTCGCCGACGGCATATACCTGCATAAAATATGTCGCTGCAATCGTCGCCTACCCTCAATAAATCGCACTCTGAATCGGATTTAACCGTCCCTAAAAACACACCCAACTCCAGTGGACAGGATTTAAGCAGCAGAGGTTCCCAAAAAGACCTAAAACGGAAACGAGATGATTCTGACTATGACCGTTTTGATGCTCGCCTAGACAGCTTTCGAGATGAGATAAAGGAAATGATAAATTTACTCCTTGCAGCCCAAAACTCCCGTATCAACCTAATCGAAACCCATATCTCAGAAATCAAGGGAAAAGCATGTGAAATTTCATCATCAAATGTGGAAATAGAAAAATCCCTAGATTTCCTCTCCGATAAAATGGAATCCTTCCAGACTACGATTAACACCCTACAGGAGGAACGTAAGACACTGTCATTTCAAATCTCTAAGATTGATGAAAAATGTGACTACCTAGAACGCTTCATGAAGAAAACTAGTGTGGAAATTAGAAACGTACCCAAAAAGAAGGGAGAGAAAAAAGATGATCTTTGTGACCTTGTTACTAATCTCACAAATAGATTAAAACTGCAGTTTGACAAGACACAAATACGGGACATCTACCGCTTGCCTGGCAAGCCAGAGCATAACGTGTCTACTATTATAGTAGAACTAAGCAGTACGGTCAACAAACTAAAATTTTTGGAAGCGACCAAAACCTATAGGAAAAACTACTCAGATCAGCTGTCATCTAAACATCTTGGAATCAACGAGGAGCCTCATAATCCGATATACATTTCGGAACAACTCACCGTGAAGTCTAAGAGGCTGTACTATCTCGCAAGAGACCTAGCAAAAACACACAACTATCTTTACTGTTGGACAGCTGGAGGTTCAGTCTTTCTCCGTAAGAGACAAGGGGACCCGGCGATTATTATACGCTCTGAAACAGATCTGATCTCCCTTAAAGATAAGTGACTAGTTATAAGTCTCTGCACTCTGTTAAATCCCTTTGTTCTCGTCCTATTTTGTTTGTTAACTAACCACATTAGTTTAGGAAATATTCACAATACCCAACTTTCAACTCTCTCTCATACATTCTACAACAATCAACACTCAAAAGTAAAAATTGAAATCCACCTACCCTACTCCAGGTACACAACAACAAAATTAATACTGTCTGTGAAACGGATTAACCTACCTCATAAATATAGGTACATATCACACGTGCTCGTGCAGCTGGCCTCAGTAGGTACCTGTTCTTATCGGTTTGTTATGCACGCGATCTATAATTGTGTCACTGCTGATTGTGTTCCTTTTGTAACTTTTTTTAACTAACAATGGACAATGACCTTCATTTTATAATAAACTCCTTAGATGATAACACAGTTTTTAAATCTTTTTGCTGTGAACCTGAACAATGCAACTCCTTGCCTAATTTACAGAAAAACAGTCTTAAAATTATTACCCAAAATATAAGGAGCATTCATTGCAATTTTTCGGATTTTTGCGTTCTATTGTCTCGGATAAATATTCAACCCGACATAATAGTGCTGACGGAGTGTTGGTTATCGGTTAATGACTCCCCGCCCTGTCTGAATAACTACTCAGCTTGTACTACAAAAAAACTAGGTAATCAAAATGATGGGGTAGTGATTTATATCAACGATAAACTATCTACAACAACCTACGAGCCACAGTTTTTAGATGGCAACTGTCTTGTCACAATTATAAATACCAATACAGCTCTCTTATCTATTTACCGTTCTCCGTCCTACAAAAATCTTACCAACCATGAACATTTCCGACAGTCTTTAGATATTGTTTTGCAATCACTTTCAAAAATTCCTAATATTATTCTCACAGGTGATATTAATATTGACATTGCTGACCTAGGTCAACTTGACCGGCATTCTCATGAATACTTGAACCTAATGGCATCCCATGGTCTTCTACCGACTTCCCATATTCCCACTAGAGGTAGTGCGTGCCTAGATCACTTCCTGCTCAGATCCAAGCACCCAGCTGTTACTGTCACTATTCAAAGCACTGTTACGGACCATTACTCGCCACTTCTTTTCTTTGAAAATAACTCTAAGCACAACAAACTGCCTAAAACTATCAATAAAATAGATTATCACAAAGTTTCCGAAGAATTGCAACTTGCTGACTTTTCCCCTTTGTATAATTATTCTGACTGTAACTTAGCAACCCAATTTCTAATAAACCTAATAATGAATATTATTTCTGCTAACACTAAAATAGTTACTTCCTCTCGACGCAAAATTATAATAAAGCCCTGGATAACGCCAGGCATCTAGAACCGTCCTTCTTGGAATCAGCAAATTTGGTTAATTCCTATTTTGCTACTGTGGGCAAGAAACTTGCTGAAAAGTTCAAACAAATAAATGAAAAAAATCGTCCCAATAACACAAATGACTGCAATTTAATAAAACCTAGTACTTACCCTACACTTTCCTGCAATGCCAATAATAATATAAACTCCTTTACACTCTTACCCACAGATGAAGATGAAGTAAATGCGCTTATCCTGACACTAAAACTAAATAGTGCGGTAGGATGGGACAACATATCTTCAGAACTTATCAAACATAATGCACCCACATTATTGAAGCCACTCACTTTCTTGTTCAACCTGTGTTTTCAGTCTGGAGTATTCCCTAAAGCGTTTAAAAAATCCATTATTATACCTATTCATATAAAAAACGGTAATTTAAAAAACTAAAAAACCCGCCTGCTTTTCTGTATAATTTGGAAATGAAAAACCCTAAAACAAGAAAGTCATCATACCCGATTGCACTTAACTTAAGAAAAATTGTAGCAGTCGGGACCCATTCTAGAAAGTCAGCCGTCTAGTCAGTATATTGGAGTAATCTGCAATGTAATATAGGTATGTGCTCTCAATTCACTATGCCTCCATTTCTAGAATGGGTCCCGACTGGTACAATTTTTCTTAAGTTAAGTGCAATCGGGTATGATGACTTTCTTGTTTTAGGGTTTTTCATTTCCAAATTATACAGAAAAGCAGGCGGGTTTTTTAGTTTTTTAAATTACCGTTTTTTATTTTATTCATTTTTTTAGTTTTATTATTGAATCAGTTCATTTGAATTTGGCGCCAAAAATCCGGCATTATGTTTTTATTTATTTTGATATACCCAGTGTCATTCTCACAGTAAAAACGTATCTAACGACAACCCTCAAGCTATAATTCATCTAGCCGTTCAGGCTGCAGAGCGTGTCAAACATTTGAATTTTGCGCCAAAAATCCGCCATTTTGTTTTTTTTTATTTTGATATACCCAGTGTCACTCTCACAGTAAATACGAATCTAACGACACGTCTCAAGCTAAAATCCATCCAGCCGTTCAGGCTGCAGAGCGTGCCAAACAATTATACATACAAACATACATACATACATACATACATACATACTCTCGAAAAACATAACCCTCCTTCTGGCGCAGTCGGGTAAAAAACGGATAAAAATCCGAAGTTAACAATTATCGCCCAATTTCTGTTCTTCCAGCCCTCTCTAAAATACTAGAGCGCCTACTCAATAAAAGACTAGTAAGTTTTCTTGAGAAAGGTAAAATCCTCTCCAATAACCAATACGGCTTCCGTAAAGGAATATCTACTTCTGCTGCAGTGTTGAATCTTACCGACTTTGTTGTAAGAGCTTTAGACGGTAAAGATAAATGTTTAGGTATTTTCCTAGACCTCGCCAAAGCTTTTGACACGGTCTCTATATCGAGACTTATCAAAGAACTTGAGTCGATAGGTGTTCGGAATCAGCAGTTACAAATATACAAGGATTATCTGACTGACAGAACCCAGGTTGTAAGGATCGGAAACACCCTTAGTACTGAGCATCCTGTTACTTTTGGGGTCCCCCAAGGAAGCGTTCTTGGACCAACCCTTTTCCTGATTTATATAAATAAACTTTGTGAGACACCACTACGAAATGGTAAAATTTTTACCTTTGCAGATGACACTGCTCTCATTTTTCGGGAGAAGAGTTGGGATAAGACCTTCCATACAGCACAAGAGGGTTTTAACACAGTTTCTGCTTGGCTGTCAAATAACTTACTCACCCTCAATTGTGATAAAACCAAATTTATTTCCTTTTCCATTACAAAAAGAACGCAACCCAGTGATTCACACTCAATAACCGCTCATTCAGTAGACTGTCTTCCTAACATCAGACTTCATAACACGTGTAAATGCAACAAACTGGAGAAAGTTAAGAATATTAAATACCTGGGTATTGTTCTAGATGATTCCATGAGTTTTAAGATCCACATTAATAAAGTAACCCAAAGAATAAGAAAACTTATGCCAATATTCCGTAACATTAGGTATATAGGGGACTCCTCAACAATAAAAATTCTATACAATGCTCTTTGTCGTTCACTAATAAGTTACTGTATTACCTCTTGGGGAGGAGTCTACAAATCTACTCTTTTGCCCTTGGAAAGAGCACAAAGAGCAATTCTTAAGGTAGCAACCTTTAAAAGTTACCAGTTCCCCACTGATCATCTCTACAGAGATTGCGAAGTGCTAACAGTGCGTCAGCTTTACATCCTCGATCTAGTCACAGTCCAACACAAAATTATTGACTTTGCCTACGACAGTAATCCTTCCCTAACTCAAAGACGTAAAGATAAAGTCTGTACTACGTTGGCCGTCAAGACAACAATGGCTCAGCACCACTTTTGTTTTTTAGGTGGTTACATCTACAATAAGACATGCAGAAAGCTTAACATAGTACATTTAAACACATATAATTGTAAAAAATCTGTTACTGAATGGTTAATGTCTCTTAATTATAATGAAACTGAACTCTTATTACAAATAGTATCATAAACAAATACCTTTTATACGTTTCCCACATACAACACATATTCTCTATAATTGTCTTTGTATGGATATAACTGCGCATTGGCAAACACACACACACACATACACACAGACACACACACACACACATACACACACACACACTTTTTCTGTTTATATTTCACTGATTCATCATCATCATCATCATATCAGCCACAAATCGTCCACTGCTGGACAAAGGCCTCCCCCAAGGATTTCCACGACGACCGGTCCTGCGCTGCCCGCATCCATCGGCTTCCCGCGACCTTCACCAGGTCATCGGTCCACCGCGTGGGAGGCCTGCCTACGCTACGTTTTCCGGTGCGCGGTCGCCACTCGAGAACTTTACTGCCCCATCGGCCATCTGTTCTACGAGCTATGTGCCCTGCCCACTGCCACTTCAGTTTAGCGATTCTGTGAGCTATGTCGGTTACTTTAGTTCTCCTGCGGATCTCCTCGTTTCTGATTCGATCACGCAGAGAAACTCCGAGCATAGCACGCTCCATTGCCCTTTGGGTGACCTTGAGCCTTCTTATGAGGCCCATAGTAAGCGACCATGTCTCAGTTCCGTAAGTCATCACTGGCAACACACACTGGTCAAAGACCTTAGTCTTGAGACACTGCGGTATTTGGGACGTGAAGATATTGCGAAGCTTCCCGAACGCTGCCCAGCCGAGTTGGATTCGTCGATTGATCTCTTTCTTGAAGTTGGACCTACCTAACTGGACTGTTTGTCCCAGGTATACATATTCGTCAACAACTTCCAGTGTAGAGTCTCCAACCTTTAGAGGAGATTTTCACTGATTATGTTGCTGTAATTTTTCTTGTGCGTAACTTTATTATTTCTTTTTCTTTTTGTAAACCCGTTTCTCCGAGTGAGGGCCTGGTGACCTATAACACAAGATACTTTTATCTTAGCTTAGGCACCAGTCTCCCACAAACAACTGTTGTTTTGACCTTATAATTTCTCCTTTTACTTGTGTATATTTGTTGCTTTGTGGTGAGAAATAAATTATTTTATTATTATTTATTATTATTATTATTTGAGAACCTCCTCCTTTTCATAAGTCCTTTGATAAACTATAAGTACCTATTCTATAAATTCATCGATGAAAATTTTCGATAAAGTATGTACACAGCGAGTAATATTTTTTTAACTGATGGCGGCTTTGTCAGCTGAGAGATGTCCCATAGAAAAGCTATTTGCAGCTTGGATAAACACTAAAGTCGAGAAAAATTGCCCTAAACCATGTACAAACGTTTAAAAATTCCCTTCTACGTTTGTCGAGGTAAGTGTCATGTGTGAGAAAATCCGTTTGTACAAAACAAAAAATTTAGTTTAATTTAGCTACTCAATAGTAGATGGTGCTACATTCCTAGGAGACTCCGTGTAACACTCGGTTTGCCCAGGTCCAGGTAAATTTCGTGCGCTGAATTAGATGCACCTTTGATAAATGCCGCTCGCCGCTGCCGGGTCACGTCAAACGGTTGCGTGAAAGGGCCCTGAGTTCAATCGCGGCGCCGCCGACGTTACAACCGCACGGGATCGCGCGCATCTTGTTCAGTCTTTAATTAATTATTCGACGATTCTGAAGATACTTCGTCCAGCAGTGAGTGATTAAAATTAATGATAAATTCTAAATTAAACATTACCTATTTAATTTTTTTTTAAATGTTTATACTTTAATACATTTCCAGAACTCCGTTCGGGTGTACTGCAGCTACTTTCCCGAACGTACTATACATGATGTAACAAAAGTGGTGTAGATCCCGTTAACGTGGCCTTCTACTCATCATACTGAACAACTTTTGTTCTATGAATTTGCTGAAATCGCAAAAAAATTAAATCTTCATACAAATCGATCACCTGATCGACCAATTTTGTTCATTTTTGTATGGAGGGGGCCAATTCTTTTTTTGTGAATAGACTATGGGTTCCTTGGGGAAAGTTGTTCAGTATGATGAGTAGCATCCCCAGTTAACGGGCCCTACACCAATTTTGTTACACCCTATATATGAAGAAAACATAAAAATAATAACTAAACGACTTAATTAAAAATAAAAAGTATATTTGTTTTATATATTTGCTATTCGGAAGATTTACAGTTTAATATTAAATATAAATTACCTAATATGAGAATTGAAAAAAAATACAAAACTTAACCCCTGTTTTTGACCAGTTGGGTAAAAATGTATCCTGTGCCACTCAAGAGTTCAAGACAAATCTAACGACACCGCGCTCTCCAAAATCCAGAGCTTGCCAAAGAAATTTGCATAGGTATACCTTATATCTACCAATTAAAAAACTACTGGAATTCACCCAGCTACAACACGTTTTTAAAAAAATTCAAAAAAATTCAAATATCACACGCGTTCTACACAGTAGACGAGTTCACTGACCCTCCCCACGAGCATACTTATGGAATAATAAACATACTAAGTACATACGTGTAACTGCACTTGTAATAATATAAAAAAATAAAATGTCCAATTTTAAATAGTGCCCCTACATCTGCACGCAGGAAGACCTCATGACAGCGGCTGATAATGCTGTTAACGTGGCCAAATTCTGGGCTGCTACAGTGTAGTGTCTGCCATCGACACGCTAAGAAGAAGAAGAATGTAATGTAATAATTTAATTAATATTAAATATTTGAATTAAATTAACATTATGACGTGTAAACCATCAAGTTTATCAATAAATATTTGTGTTTGTATTTTGAATAAAAGCACAATGTAAACAAACTTACGTTAGTACTAATATATATACTGTGGTATGGATTTGAAAGTTTCAAATGTCAATTTCATAGTACTTTTGTTTACCTTTTGCTTTTTTTTGATTGGTATAAGTTATACATATCATACACTCGAAAAATAAAAGTTTAAAAAACTGAAAAACCGATTTCAAAATGAAATTCACTCAAATGTATGAAATAATATTATTATACTTGATACACGACATTAACCAACATTAACGAAATCAAAGGTGGCTAGGAATTAAATAAGAAGCCTAAATTTATTTTTGAGGTCGGTATCAGCATACAACTACTGGCATTGCTGACACCGACCTCAAAAAAAATGTTATGGCCCTAATTTAATTCCTAGCCACCTTTTATTTCGTTATTATTGGTTAATGTCGTGTATCAAGTGTAATAAAATTATTTCATACATTTGAGTGAATTTCATTTTGAAGTCGGTTTTTTAGTTTTTTTTAACTTTTATTTTATTTATTTTTAGTGATAATGCTATCTATCTAACAACGTTACACCCAATCACCCACTCGCCAATAGGAACCATCAAATCATAATGAATAATAATAATGCATGTGTTTCATTAACAGATACAGATTCCTGTGGCTTCCATTATCATCATCTCAACAGCATGAAAGTTAAGGAGTTAAATCTTCCATCATCAGCTCATCTGAATAACCTGAAAGAATACAACTATCGGTCTAAGTAATTTTTTTAGAGAATTATCCTCCAAATCGTAACCGTTAGGGAGTTCTACCTTCCTTCATCAGCTCATCTGATGATGATGATGATGATGAGATGAAGACTACCAGACGTCAAAACTTGGATAGTTTTAGGAAATACATGAAACACGTAATATGTGCCTATAAAATTTGAGGGTTGTTATCGATTCCCTGGTATCCCATCATCAGATCCTGACTTAGTGACAATGGTACCCCCTCGGGAAAAGAATTATGAAAATCGGTTTACAATCGGCAGAGATATCGCGTAACAAACATACAAAAAAAACATACAGTCGAATTGAGAACCTCCTCCGTTTTGAAGTCGGTTGAAAACATAACCCTCCTTCTAACGCAGTCGGGTAATAAGTTACTATGTTACTAATAACTGTGTTATTTATGTATTACTAAGTATACAGTATTGATAAAATAATCCGTGGTTACTTGGTTAACTGCAGTTACCTTATACCTAACTACAAAATGTTAAATCGTTAACGTTTTCTCGTTTCACGAATGCACTAATTGTATTGTATTTAATTACATAATATAAAAGTAAAATGAAATTACCCGACAGTATAAGTTTAAATACGCTTTTGACTTACAAACAGCCTAAAAATTTAGAACCGAAAAGAAAAATTCAGTCTGAAAACTTCGATTGGGATTATAATCATCCCAAGTCATTAGTATCTCTGTGTATTGAAAAACTGGGCGATAATTGGTTGGGTAAGAATAATTAAATTTCAAATATTACATTAATATGATAATCATAATAGGCATGACAAATGCTAGTCATCTGATTTACTTTTTATCATTTGTCAAAAACGACATTTTGTTCTAAAAATGTTTGACATACCTAGGCGTGGCGTCATAGTTTTTCAGCGTCATTTATGTACTCATTTTGTGATATTGGTGAATTAAAAATCGAAGACTTGATGGAAAACAAAACGAGTAAGGCTTTTTCGAAGTTTAAGAAGGAGGGCAATTTAGTGATCAAGAGTTCATAATTTATTTCTGATGCTGTCGTCATCCCTAATTTACGCATAGATGAAATCTATTAGATAATTAAGGCACGTTTTTTATGCACAATTGTTAAGCCCTTGACATCATCTTACCTGATGATAAGTAAAAATGATGCAGAAGATGGAAGCGGGCTTACTTAGATTCCTCAGTGCAATGGGGAACTGGCTATCTTATCCTCAAGCCGGAATACATTAATGCTATTCACATTGATGCTTGGCGACAAGACTTAGATAAGAATAAGATGGTGGTAGCTAGCCAGGCGGGCTTAAAAATGCCTTTTCGCCAACCAAACCGAGTCATACAAAGTTAGACCCCAGGCGAAGGGCCTAGGCACACATACGTAAGTTCATCAATGCCTAGTTGTGGCCAAGGCTTTTACGCGCCAAAGTGTTCTTTTGTTTTTTTTTCAGTAAACAGCGTTTTATTTGCAAGTCAGTTCGAAATTTAAATAAAACCTTTGATAAGTTACCTCCTTGGTTGCCACGTTTTGGAGTAAAATATAGTTCCATTTTTAAATTACACGATAGATATGAGTTTACATAGTAATTTATTAGACCGCTAAAAACGACTGACATGGACTTTCATACAAGTTTTGCCGGCTGATGCTCGCATGTATTTGGCCAGTGAAGCAATTTCGATATATCTCGAAGCAGGTCGTCAAAATAATGCTCAAATGTCCATGCATGTTTGAGAAAAATATGTAACCTATGCATGCATAACGTACCTTACATACTAAATACTCAGACTAAATAAAAAGTCAAGACGGAGCCCCGCTGAACAAACGCATTGACGCAGGCAAAACTATGCCTCGCCATCTACATACACAGTTACACGGACACGCACATATCGAAACTATGCCTTACTTGTCAGTCGAGCTGTTCCGGCGCGGGGGTATACACGCAATAATAATTCGCAATTTTTAAAGAAATAATGCCGAATTGTGTTGTGAAAGGGTGTAAAAACCAATCTTCAAGAAACAAAAAGCGGGATGGAATTACATTTCATACGTTATCGTACATAAAAATCAATATTTTTAATAAATAAATTTTATACGTTATTATGACAGCTTGGAACACAATACCTCCACAAGTGTTGCCACTAGTAAGCGTCGCAATAGTCCCCGTTTTATTAATGTGACGTGAAACGTAATCTAAAACGTTCATTCACCCATTTCTATTTTTATTTTTAATATTCATAAAATTAATGTAAGTTTAAACAGGCGTTAATTTTTGGAGTTCACTCCTTAAGAACCGATTTTCATTATAAGCCCGGGGTAAGAAAAATTATGGGGAGTAAAATCAGACGTTATGCGTTATGCGTTGGTTGTATGTATAGTATAATTATTAATTTTGTGCGCAACTTATTTAGGTGTATGTATATATGTACCTTACATAGGTACACCTAAATAAGTTGCGCACAAAATTAATAACTTTATTTCTTTGGCACTTTAACAATTTAAAAAAATTGCTAACAAATCTATTTACTTATCCATTCATCCTGGTAGTACTTCGACAATAATATATTAGGGTAAAAAGTTTTTACTGCACGGCAACACTCACTAAGTGCACACAAGTTTACAAAACCGACCTCACGTTATTGGTGACAGCGCTCCGTCTTGATTTTTTATTCAGTCTGAGACTACATACCCTATCAATAAGGACGACGACAGCATCAGAAATAAATTATGGACTATTAAACTCCGGAGAACCTTACTCGTTTTGTTTTCCATCAAGTCTTCGATTTTTAATTCATCAAAATCACAAAATGAGTACATAAATGACGCTGCAAAACTATGACGTCACGCCTAGGTATTGCAAGCATTTTTAAACTACGTTTCAGATTTCGGGAGACTATTTTGACTAGAGTTTGAAAGATAAAATGTTGCCAGATTTGGAGAAAATTTAATAGTGATGAGGTGAATATCGATAGTTTACTATCGAATCGAACTATGTCAAAGTTGGCTTGCAAGTAATTTTTGCTTGCAAAATCGGAAATTTGAATTTGCCTGTTTCTACCCATATTTATGAACTTCAGAATTCAAATTAACATTAACATTCGTCATCCCTATTGCCTATCAACAGGTACACCAAAACTGGAAGATTTAATAGCCATTAACAGGGAATTCTTTTTGCAAATTCTAAATACTGACGTACCTCTTCAGTTATTGGTGGACAATATAAAAAGCGATATATTTTGGAAGAGGTGTTACAAGTCGAAATGGGGAGATGTTAATAGTCCAATGGTGGAGGATGGCAAAAGATGGATAAATGTTTTTATGGAACGCTATTATGCTGATATATTGGAAAATATGAACCCTCGGCATTACGATCCAGAGAAGGTAAATAAGTTTGACACTAACTCAGGATACTAAATTAAGTATATTTCATTAAGTGTCAAATTTTTACCCGACTTTGCCAGAGGGAGGGTTAAGTTTTTCGAGTGTATGATGTAGGTATGTATGTATATTTCTTTGGCACGCTCTGTAGCCTAAACGGCTTGATGTATTTTGGATTGCAATATGTCGTTAGATTCGACGCCTTTACTTGATTCCGTGAGTGATATAGTGTATATTTTTACCTGACAAGCAAAAAAGAGGGATCAAGTTTTTGTGCAGTCGGGTTTTTAATTTTTAATTAATTCGTTTATATTTAACTAGTTAGAGTAGTAGTAGACTAAGGCCTGATCGCCCTAATTCAGGGTAGGCTCGAGCCCCTCGGTGGGGACGTAAATGAGCTGATAAGAAGAAGAAGATATTTAACTAGCTGTTTCCCGCGGCTATACTATCATATACAGCATATACTAATCTGTATACCTACCAAATTTCAGCCAGATCCGTTCAGTAGTTTTTGCGTGAAAGAGTAATAACCACACAACCGTACAGTCTGACAAACTTTCGCGTTTATAATTATAATAGGAAGTGTCTAATTTTAACCTGACTGCGCCAGAAGGTGGGTTAAATTTTTCGAGTGTATGATGTATGTTTATTTCTTTGGCACGCTCTGAGCTTAGACGGCTTGATGGATTTTGAATTGCAAGATGTCGTTAGATTCAAAGCCTTTACTTTGGCCAAACAAAAAAGGGGTCAAGTTTTTGTGCAGTCGGGTTTTGTAATTTTCAATTTATTTATTTATTTTTAATTGTAGTGACACATTGTTAGTTATCGCGATGTAAGAAAAAGCTTGCTATCTGGTGGCTACCCCGCGCCCACCAGATGTCCTGAGTCATATACTGTACTGATCGTGTCGGTCCTAATAAACTTTTAATAACGAGTTTATTTACTGCACTGAGGACCTATACTTTTGATACACACAAATAAAAGTAAAAATTTCACCACAAAAGTGGCGAAACCCAAAAGTTATTTATCTTTGTGTTAGCTGTTGAAACGTCGGTGGCTCAGCCGGTAAAGACTCGGTCCTCCTAACCAGAGGTGCCGGGTTCAAATCCGGACGGCCAATGTACCAATGTGATTTTCGAAACTTATGTACACATACTCACCGATTGCTTTAACGATGAAGGAAAACATCGTGAGGAAACCTGCACACACCTGCGAAGAAACTCGAAGGTTGTGTGTGAAGTCGACCAACCCGCACTGGGTCCGCGTGGTCGACTAAGGCGCAAACGCCCTAATTCAGGGTAGGCTCGAGCCCCTCGGTGGGGACGTATGTGAGCTGATATGATGTGTTAGCTGTTGATTAATTATTAAAAGCTTAGTAGGAACCTTTTTGTCCCAGGTTACCGCGCTAGTCCGTCTGTGTGGCCCGTACATTCAGTTCCTCAATATACGTAGTTTGGTTCCATCAGACATCCCAGAGCAAAGAATCACTTCACCAGAAATGGCAGATCTAATAACGAGTCAACGTCAAAATGGAAACAAAAGATCTTCATTAAAAACAAATGAACTTTTAAACAGAGGCAAGTAAATACCTTATGCGATTAGAGTAAGTAAGTATACATACGCTGATAATTTAAAATTCCTAAATACCTTCCTAAATACATTTGCTCGAAAATTGGTCCATTATAGGCCAGATAAGTGTGTTCAGAGGAACAAGCCATTTCTAGCAAAAAAAAATAATAATAACCAAAGATATTTGATAGGAGAATTTTAAAAGAGATTGGTTGTTTCGCCGTGAGATTAGTACATAACGCTAGCTGATTAAATTCTCTTTGGGTTATATCTTTGTGAAGAAAAGAGAATAAATATGAACAAGCTCATAGGTTACACCAAGGAATTAGTCTCCTTTTTCAAGGAGGTTTTAATGCTTATAACATTATTATCCCAAGCCTTATTGTAGTCTGTTTTATGGTAATTAAAAAAACTTACGCATGCGTGTGTGCTAGCGAAAATATGGCGCAATTTTCGTAAAACTGAATTGAGATGTTTTAGTTGTAAAAACGAATAAAATTATGAATAGTTAATATGTGTTATAAAAATTTAAGTGTATGCATAAGAAAAAACAAAATGAGATTACTCCTTAGACATTTACGAGTAAAATGAGCCAAAAGTATCTAAACTTTGGTGTCCGCAACCTTTATAGGTATGTACCCTATTTTGTATTTCTGTCAAAGTACTTTTTATTTTACCGGTTTTCTCACAACTGTATTGAAAAACGTTTATGATACATGGGTGTAAAACAGTGACTTAAATATTACTGGCGTAAGGACCCGGCCAACGCACGCGGCTAATGCTCCCAGCGAATTGGTGCAAAAATCGAAAGTTGCGCACACTCGCGAGTCAGTCGTCTGCGGGAAATTGTACAGTGCGGACAAAAGATATTCCATATAAAAATGCCTTATTGTGTTGTTAGAGGCTGTAAAAATCATGAAATAAAGGCTAAAAAGAAACATGGGATATTGTATCATCGATAAGTAACCTTAAATTGTATTTTTTCTTGTAAACAAATTAAATAAACGAATTTTAAAGCGACAATTCTACCAAGGTTCTTTTAACGCGGCACTGACGTGAACTCTCGCCCACGCTAGTTCGTACGAGTTATGTTAGATGGCGCTACTTTTTGCTTGTATCAAGAAAAACTGAGTAAAATAGGAAGACGGACGGATCCTTCTTTTCAAATCTGTGGTGTAAAAGAAAATAACAAACTCGTGACGATGGTAAAACCTCGCCTGCGCTTGATTATTGAACTTTTTACCACCTTGTGGTAACTGGTGATAACTATTAAGTCCATATGTTTTATTTGATTACAGATCACATATCATTACATGCTGTTCTGGGTAGTTTAAATAATTTGGTCGAGCTACATATCACTTACCAACTGAAATTTACAGGAGTTGAATACAGAAAAGATCAATTTCAATTTACAAATAATGACGCCAAAAACCTCGCTCGTGGTTTAGAAAAACTAGGACAGCTGAAAGTTTTAAGGTGCGTACAGGAACACACTGGACACTTCATACAACGGGCCAGAAATGACATTTCAAAAAAGGAATAACGGAACAAACAAAATGGCGGCGAAATCCTAATCTGTATCAATCTGGGTGACGAGGGGGTGAGGTAGCAATCTAGAGAGCGGCAGGGAGTGTCCATACTGTATGTTAATTATTAGTACTAATATATATACTTTGGTATAGGTAAATCCAGTACGAAATCAGAAATGAGGAGATTCGCAGGAGAACCAAAGTAACCGACATAGCTCACAGAATCGCTAAACTGAAGTGGCAGTGGGCAGGGCACACAGCTCGAAGAACAGATGGCCGTTGGGGCAGTAAAGTACTCGAGTGGCGACCGTGCACAGGAAAACAGCGTAGGCAGGCCTCCCATGCGGTGGACCGACGATCTGGTAAAGATCGCGGGAAGCCGCTGGATGCGGGCAGCGCACGACCGATCGTCGTGGAAATCCTTGGGGGGAGGCCTTTGTCCAGCAGTGGACGTTTTTCGGCTGATATGATGACAGGTAAATCATTTCCTTACCTATCTACTTTGTGGCGCGTCTCACAACGGCAACTTGGATCAGTGTGCGTGCACTGACACAGATGCAAAACATGTCAGACTCATATTCCATCGAAAAATAAAGATCCATTTACAATTCGCAGCGTATAAGTTAGACAGCCAATGTACCAATGAGTTTTTCGAAACTTACGTACATACACTCACCGATTGCTTAAACGGTGAAGGAAAACATCGTGAAAAAACCTGCACACATCTGCGAAGAAACTCGAAGGTTGTGTGTGAAGTCGACCAACCCGCACTGGGCCCGCGTGATCGACTAAGGCCCGATCGCCCTAATTCAGGGTAGGCTCGAGCCCCTCGGTGGGGACGTATATGAGCTGATATGATGAAGTTGAACACAAATGGCGGTCTTTCGCCGCGCCTCCCGCACTTAGATTGAGACCTGAAAATAAGACACTGCGCACGTTTCAACTTAGATGCCGCGATCTTTACTTTTTCGTTTTTTTGGCACCACAAAGTACCTTTTTCACCTCTTCGTCGCTCGCTACCTCTCGCTCTTCAGTCACTAAAAAGTAAAAAAGAAAAGTTAAAGTGATCTGCGAACATACATATTTAAACGGTCGAATGGAGATACCTCCTCCTTTTTTGAAGTCGTTTAAAAATAAATTATTATTTTACTCCCCACGGAGAATATAGGTAGGTACATACCTCCTCGCAGGAGCGTCAAACTTAAAAGAATTTGTATGAGATGTACCTTTTTATGGTTTTCTTAGACATGGCACTGATGGCATATTATACCCGCTAGTAATATTTCTAGATTGTGTAAATTTGATAAACTTAGTCCTATTTTGGAGATTTTTAAATTATTTTTTTATACAAGCTGTAAAAAAATCGTTTAGGACCCGTTAACTGGAGGTTCTACTCATCATACTGAACATTTTTTCCCAAAGAACTCATAGTCCATTCTCAAAAAAAAGATCTCCATACTAAAATTCACAAATTTGGTCGATCAGCTGATCGATTGGTATGAAAAGTTTCATTTTTTTTTTTGCGATTTCCGCAAAGTCATAAAACAAAAATTGTTCAGTATGATGAGTAGAAGCCCTAGTTAACGGGACCTACACCAATTTTGTTACATTTTAGTGGAACTCCTTGCCCGCGTCAATATTTCCCGATTCCTATTATTTGGAGATCTTCAAAGCAAGAGTTAATAGGCATTATTTGAGTTTGTGTGTACCATCCTCGACTGCATCATCACTTCCCATCAGGTGAGTTGCAGACAAACGCACTTAAATTTTTAGTAAAAAAAATAAAAAAACTCTGTACAGGTACCATTTTTAGAATTTTCTCATGTATATCAGATAATGTAATTTTTATGTTCCATTATGTGTTGTTGAGACAAAAATTTGGAAAACATCCTAAGTATCATTTTTGGGAAATAATATGTGTTTATATTTTTTTTGTATGGGAGGTAGATACTTGCCCTTAAGATTTTGAAAATAAATCTAACAGTTTCTCTGCAAATCGTGGATACGGACATACACACTCAAATTTTTATGTTGTACTACAAGTGATAGGTAGTGCCTATAATATTATTACGATTTCTGTGGGTAGAGTGTATTTTCATTTTCGTAGCCGGTTTTTCGATTTTTTAATTTATTTTCTTTTCTTACTTAATCGACTAAATCACCTGTTCAATTTGTTTATATGAAAGTATAAAAATGTTTTTTTTTGTTATTTCAGCGAAGCCGTAGAACTAAAGTTTCTAATAGGTACATACACCTATCTGTTAGTACCCGTATATGAAACTCCGACATCAAAAGACGCCACTCGTCCATCCCTATTCCGTGCCTCCTCACGCCAATCGGGTCTCCAGAGGGCACTCAGGTCCTCTGCTCTTCATCGTTCCAGCGGTACCTGGAACGCCCGACTGGACGTTTTCCTGTCGGTCGTCCCGTGTACACTCTCTTTACAGCGCGATCCTCCTTCATCCTCTCTTCGTGGCCAAGCCAGCGAAGTCGGGCCGATTTAGTCTTGCCTATTATGTTGATGGGCTCAGCGACAATGTCTTCCAGCTCCTGGTTATTCCGCACTCTCCAGCTGCCATCATGCCTCCTAGAAGGTCCCAAGATCTTCTGGAAAATCTTTCTCTCTGCTATTAGGAGCTTGTTCTCCTCCTTCAGTGTTAGTATCCAAGATTCGCATCCGTACATCAAGATTAGCCGTATATTACGGTCTTATACATCTTGGTTTTTCTGCTGATGATCTTTTATGAAACTGGCATAAGCGTAATTTAACATTTTCAGAATAACAAGATCTGAATTAAACTGTCAAAGAGTCAAGTATATTCTTCGCAGTTTAACAGATAAAGATAATTTGGAAACTCTGGATTTTTCTCACGGCAAAATGGGAGACGAAGGTGCAGCATCTGTGGCGAAGTTTATCTCCAGACATGACCAGTTACGATACCTTATACTGGCTGACAATGTCTTTGGTTGGTAAACTATAGAGTTCAATGTTTTAGTTAAGTTTAGTTTTTACATTTTAAGACGAGGTTTTGTTAAACAGGTCCCGTAGGTGCTGAACACATAGCCCATGCTCTTAATCATGCAAGTTGTGGGTTGCGGAGTTTAGACTTAAGGCTGAATAACAAACTTGGTTCGGAAGGCATTGCGTATATTGCCGTCTCCGTGGGAAGAGGATGCAACCTAATATCGTAGGTTCTTTTTCGTAAATTGTTGCGAGTTTCCTACTAATAAAGTACCTTGATTACGCAGCACAGCATCTGTTTCTTTAATGAACTATTCTTTCAGCCTAAATATATCTGGTTGCGGAATTCAACCTGGACCTGTTACTAAGACTCCAACTGGAGTATGGTCTACTACAAGTGCTGAAAGTCCTCCAACTTGTGGAGATCTTCTAGCACGAGCAATTGGTTTGGTTAAAACGCCCTTGAGATCATTGGATATCAGTGTTAATAATATTGGTTCTGTAAGTATTCGCGTAACCAGATTCGATAGAGTACGCTGATTCTGCATGTCTTGATAATATTGCCCAATCTTTCAAGCCTATCAAATAAACTAAAATAATAACTTAATTTTGTCAATTAATATAATTGTAGAACACTTATTCATCTAAAATCTGTAGATTTATGGGAAACACCTATCAAAATGGTAACTGAACAACTTAATTCTAGCCCAGCGATGACACATTATCGAATGCAATCTGTCTTAGCTATCTTATAGATATTAATTTAAAAAGATCTGGTATGAGCTCCAAATCAATGACTATTGCTGAGTCTGCTGCTGCCACTCAAAGGCTTAGAAGGGAAGCTGAAAAGGGAATACGATTCCGGAGAAGTGCTAGCAGAGTTTTACAGGCAAGAAGAGTGGCCAAAGGAATGAATATAGGTAAGTACACTTTTGGTTGAATTTGCATAGTTTCATATCACGAAATATATTTCATCTATTCCTATTAAATATGTATAAATTTTTAGATGCTGATCCGATATTGCTAGCTCAACAGTTATCAGCTAGACCGTCAATTGTATCTGTGGCTTCGGAAGAAGGCACTTACAGCGTACAGACACAACCATTACCTTCGGAATTCGGATTCGTACCTGCATTGAAGGTATACCTACCTACATGAGATTTCATTTATAAGTACCTACATATCAGCCGAACATCGTCCACTGCTGCACAAAGGCCTCCCCCAAGGATTTCCACAACGACCGGTCCTGCGCTGCCCGCGTCCATCGGCTTCTCGCGATCTTCACCAGGTCGTTGGTCCACCGCGTGGGAGGCCTGCCTACGTTACGTTTTCCGGTGTGCGGTCGTCACTCGAGAACTTTACTGCCCCAATCGGCCATCTGTTTTACGAGCTATGTGCCCTGCCCACTGCCACTTCAGTTTAGCGATTCTGTGAGCTGTGTCGCTTACTTTGGTTCTCCTGCGAATCTCCTCGTTTCTGATTCGATCACGCAGAGAAATTCCGAGCATAGCACGCTCCATTGCACCTACGTATAACTAGAGATAACTATATCTTATTTTAACTCGACTGCCCACGAAGGAGGGTGGGTAATGTTTTTCTGGTGTATGTTTGGCTGAGACTGTAGCCTTAACGGCTTGATGGATTTTGGAGTGCGTGGTGTTGTTAAATTCGTGTTGATCCACTGAGTGACAAAGATACATTTTATTAATTTGCCAATAAAGAAGACTCTATACTTGAAGTTGTTGACGATGGGCACAACCTGGACACTTCATACAACGTGCCAGAAATGACATTTCAAAAAAGGAATGACGGAACAAACAAAATGGCGGCGAAATCCTGTACGTTCAATAACCAAACTGTAACCAATCTGTATCAAATTGGGTGACAAGGGTGTGAGGTCGCAATCTAGAGAGCGGCAGGGAGTGTCCAGCTAGGTAGGTCCAACTTCAAGAAAGAGATCAATCGACAAATCCAACTCGGCCGGGCATATTCACGTCCCAAATACCGCAGTGTCTTAAGATTAAGGTCTTTGACCAGTATATGTGTTGCCAGTGATGACTTACGGAACTGAGACATGGTCGCTTACTATTGACCTCATAAGAAGGCTCAAGGTCACCCAAGGGGCAATGGAGCGTTCTGTGCTCTTTCCCTACGCGATCGAATCAGAAATGAGGAGATCCGCAGGAGAACCAAAGGACAGTAGAATAAAGAGAGTAACCGATATAGCTCACAGAATTGCTAAACTGAAGTGGCAGGGGGCAGGGCACATAGCTAGAACAGATGGCCGTTGGGGCAGTATAGTTCTCGAGGGTGAACCGACGACCTGGTAAAGATCGCGGGAAGCCACTGGATGCGGGCAGCACAGGACCGGTAGTCGTGCAAATCCTTGGGGGAGGCGTTTGTCAAGTAGTGTACGTTTTTCGGCAGATATGATGATGATGATGATGAAAGAAGGTTAATGTTTTGATGCAGACGGATTTTAAAATTTTAATAATGTTATTTCTCTGATATATATAACTCATCACATGCTACTAGCTAGCTATAGCTACTTAATTATTATAGTCAGTTGGTAAATGTGTTTCTGTTTTTTCAGAGTCCATTAGTATCATCAAGAGCATCATCTATTACCGGCCCTCCAACATCCCGAAGATCAAGCCATCACATGGTTTTAGAACCTGTCATGGTAAGATGGTATTCTAGATTTCGAAAATGTCTTAATTTTATTAAGTACTATAGTTTTTGCCCGCGGCTTCGCTTCACCCACGTGGACAACGTTTCTATGATTTTTAGAGGGTACTTAGTGCGCGTGGAAAAAAATAGCCTTTGTGTTAATCCTGGTGCTAATCTGTCTTCTTACCAAATTTCAGCCAGATCCGTTCAGTAGTTTTTGCGTGAAAGAGTTACAAACATACATCTATACATTCTTACAAACTTTCGTGTTTAGGACTATAGCTTTTGCCCGCGGCTTCGACTGCGTGGATGTCGTTTTTATATCTTTGAGGGTGAGTGGCGGGTATGATTTTTCTCCAGATCCCTCAGGAACAATATCGGGCTATTTTGATTAACATAGTCCATGTTACTTCCCATCCCTCAACCAATTTAATGAAATGAAGGTTGATTTTCACAGCTGATAAGCCCTTGTCATCGTCTTACTTGATGGTAAGTGACGATGATGCCGATGATTGAAGCGGGCTTACCAAGATTCCCCAACCCAATGGGGAACTGGCTATCTTATCTTCAAGCTGGAACACATCATTGTTGTTTACATTATATAAGATGGTGGAAGCTAGCCAGGCACAGGCTTCGAAAATGCCCCTTCACCAACCAAACCGAGTTTTACAAAGTTGACCCCGCCGGAAATCGAACCCGCGACCTACTGGTGTGAAGCGAATGGACTAACCATTACGCCACGGAGGCGGTTTTTAGGGTTGCCACTAAAGTTGCTATTAGTCCAGCGGTTCTTGAGTTATAAATGGTGTAACTAACACGCCTTTCTTTTATAAGTACTTATAAGTATACAGATTTCATAAATTCAATATTTTGATATTATTTCGGGAAACCCTCGACTTATCCGGATAAAAAGTACATAAGATGTTACCCTAGAATATATGGTGTAGATTATCGTGTAATAATAAGATCTAAACTTGTAGTTACGTTGATAAGTCGTTTTTACTTTCGAGCGACGAAGGAGTGAAGAATTCACTCACACCTTCGTCGCTCGAAAGTATAGTGATGTCAAAAAAAATCAAAGTTGATATTTTGATGGGGATCGATTATCTTACAGTAATTAGAGTCTAAAAAACATAGTAATTTTTAAAAAAACCTAAAAAATTTTAAGTACAAGCTTTAATTTGAAAATAATTTTAATTATTTCGTATTTTTCTCAGCAAACCCTTTAATATGATACCCATACTGTAGGAGTGAATTAAAAATAACTAGTCCGCCATCTTGAGTGTGCCGTCATGTTGGATTTAGAATGACGTCACATAATAATAATAATAATAATATGCCACTTTGCCTCGTGCCAAATGAGCAGAGTAGCTTAGGTTTATATATTGAGATAATAATAATAAATCATTTATTTCTCACCACAAAGCAACAAATTATACACAAGTTTTTTTATTGTTGTACCGGTTCAGTTGCCAGGCTTAATAAAAAAGTGGTCAGTGGTCCACTTCAAAAGTTCTTAGCTAGCTTGTTTTTTCGAGTGAAAGTGCAGATTTTTTTGTTTGAAAGCTAATAATATGATAAAGAACAATAGTAAACCATAAAATTTTCTGGTAATATGGGCAAAATTTTGATAGATTAAGATTTCATTGAAAAAAACAGCTCATTTGCATTTTTATTACAAAAGTCAAGTTTAATTCATGATAGCTACTTTTTTGCAAGCTATTTGCTACTTTATTCTGTTTGACAAGTATTTATCGTAATATTCTTTGTTATTTCAACGAAATCGACCTATTACTTTGGAAGAAATTGATATTTTTGCACATTAGAGTCCTTGTAAAAATTAAAATCTTAAATCTGCAAAAAAAAATTAATTTATTTTTTTTAACTATTTTTTTGACGATGATTTTTGATCTAGTTTCACCCTCTTTCGAGGTTGCACCTTTTCGCGGGACACCCTGTATATACTTTGACGAAAGTGTGCACAGCGCACCTGTACAATTTTTTTTAACTTGTCTTAAGCTGAATACAATATAATGCTAAGACACTAACATTAGTGTTGTTTTTTTATCAATGCAGGAGGTTCGGCGGACTGCCTTAGTGCGACGTGGCTCAGATGGATCACTGCTACAGCCTAGGCACACCAACACAGATCGTCACATTAAAATATTTGTTTCGAATGAGTTGTATACTACCACAGACGATTAATTAATATAATTTTATCTTCAAATTCTTAATCTAATGCTAAATTGAAATTAGTAAGTTAGTTATATAAACAATATTAGAATAGCAGGTTTTATGTATTATGAATAAGTACACTTCTTCATATCAGCTCATATAAGCCCCCACCGAGGGGCTCGAGCCTACCCTGAATTAGGGCAATCGGGCCTTAGTCGACCACGCGGACCCAGTGCGGGTTGGTCCACTTCATACACAACCTTCGAGTTTCTTCGCAGGCGTGTGCAGGTTTCCCCACGAGGTTTTCCTTCACCGTTAGAGCGTCGGATAAACGAACATAACAGGAAATTGTGTGAACATGACATATTGTTTGCCTAAACACGGTTTCTAATTTTTTTGAGATTTAGATACGCTTGCCTCGTGACGCGAAGAGTGCGCGCATACCTACAGCACAATACTTAATACAGCACATAGTATATTATTAGCCTATAGTAAAAGTGTAGATACTTACTCGTATCTCTGGTCCAAAGTAGGAGTGCAATAGATATAACTCTACTCTCTACTCTACTCTCCATTCTACTAGGTGGCTGTCAGCTCCGACGCATGACTGGATTTTATTCTTGTTAGGTATTTGAAGTAACTTATTAGGTCGTGGGAAGCCGCTGGATGCGGGCAGCGCAGAACCGGTCGTCGTGGAGATCCTTGGGGGAGGCCTATGTCCAGCAGTGGACTTCCTTCGGCTGATATGATGATGATGATGATAATTTCTCATAAGAAACTAAGTAGAATAAGCCATAAGTAAGTTATGGCGGTTTTAAGTTTAACAGCTGTCGTCCAAAATGAAGATCTCGACGATATCTGTCATTTCACCTAGTAGCCTAGGATCAACAGTTTCTGAGATATAGCCGTTTTAAGTTTGACAGCGGTCATCCGAAATAAAATTTCTAAGAGATTTATGATTTCTTTTATGAAACTTGGTAGTCCAGGATCAATAGTTATCAAGTGGATGTTTTTAGTTTAACAGCTGTCTTCTAAAATGAAGATCTCTTCTAGTAGCCTAGGATCAACAGTTTCTGAGATATAGCCGTTTCATGTTTGTCAGCTGTTATCCGAAATAAAGATCTCTAAGAGATTTGTGATTTCTCTTAAGAAACTTGGTAGTCCAGGATCAATAGTTATCAAGTTATGACTGTTTTTAGTTTAACAGCTGTCTTCCAAAATGAAGATCTCGACGATATCTATCATTTATTCTAGTAGCCTAGGATCAACAGTTTTTGAGATTTATCCGTTTCATGTTTGTCAGCTTGTCATCCGAAATAAAGACCTCTAAGAGATTTATGATTTCTCTTATGAAACTTGTAGGTCCAGGATCAATAGTAATCATGTTATGGCTATTTTAGTTTTTAGTGTAGTGTAGTGGAAGTGGAAGTGTAGTGTAGCGTAGCGTAGTGTATTGTAGGGTAGGGTAAGGTGGTACGAAGTTCGCCGGGACAAGTACTATATAAATAAATACATTTTTTCAGTGACTAAAAATTACCTGATCTCTATCACTTTGATTAATTTATTCCTAGTTAGATACAAAAATAAAATGATAGAAAAAAATATGATGATGGTTATAGCCCCATAGAACGCAAAACCACAGCCAATTTTTTTCTGGCGGGATTTGTGGTGAACGCATTTGTAGTTTTAATTTTGTTTTTGCATTGTTTTCTTCTAGAATTTGCTCCAAAAAGTAGTGCCTATTGGAGAAAATCGTCTGGAACACGTGAACAATGTGAAGGACAATAAATAATATGAAGAAGGACGTGAAAACCCAATTTGCACTGGGTACATTTTTTTTGTGCAGTGTTATTATGATTATGATACAGCAATGTGTGTTCCACATGCTGCTGCAAACGCTGTCAAGCACTCCAGAGAAGATTTGTAATGCACCGGCACTAGCATTTCAAATCAAAAAACAAATGAAGATTACATTGTAATACAAGTTTATATGAAGACTGTCTCAAAAGAGCTTTTGTACCCGGAGACATTAATATAATTTTAAAAAAAGCTAAGCCACAGCGCAAAGCGGATAGAATCACAACTACACAAACGGGAAAATGCAATAATAGAGATGCGACCGTACATTATTCGGTATCGTTTACCCGTTATTATTTTATTTCAATTTAAAGACTTTGTAATTTGAAATGAAATAATTTGTTTATTCAATACAAATGTAACCAGAACAATTTCAATTCAGGTTCCAAATATCATGCAGTTCTCACCTATGCTAAGTAAGTGAACTCACTTGTGTTATGATTTAAACTCGTTAAAACCTCCCATAAAAGTAAGTATAGCTACAAGTCTTAGGAATCATTTTTGAAAGGAGTATTATATTAAATCACACTTATTCGTAATATCTAAGAGAATAAAAAAGTAAATGTAAATACATAAAAAATAAAATAGTGAACATTAGTTTTCGTATAATCACTTACAAAATTTATCATCTAAGTAGATACTATTTTATGTGGAAATCTTATTGAGGGCAGCGCGTTTTTGAGTTTTAGCTAAACCCCTGCAGGAAGTGATACCGTAAGAGATAACTGATTAACACAAAGAGTATAGACTTGTTTCTTAGTTTTTCCTTTAACCACATGCCTGAACCAGTTCTCCGTCACTCGCCTATACCTACCGCAAAATATACCTACGCTTAGGGTGCCACTCCGACGGGCTCTCGCGAGTCGGGCCGCCACTGTTGGTCTTGTGTAGGTATGTGATATTGTGATACCTCGAGATAGGTAGGTAGGTAATCATTATTATTGTGTGGAATCGTGCTAAGTGGAAGATGGTGGAAGTCTATGTATGTGCTAGGTATGTAGGGAATAAAAAATATTAAAAAACAGATCTAATTAAACTGGCTACGTGCGTGTCGGATCATGAACATATTAAGGTTCCGTAGTGATAAATAAAACTAAGTTAATTTTGCAGTTTAGATTTACACATTTTGTAAGGAGTTAAACTTTTTACAAATATAACAGCACGTCTTAAGTTAGTCCACTATCACTTTTAAACTAAGAAAGCCTATTTAGCCGTGACATTTTCTCTTGTTAATTCATTATGTGTCCTACTACACCAAATCATAATCAGATTTCCTGAAATAGTGGTTTCGAAACTGTAACAAAAATCAGCACTTAAAAACTTAATATTTCGTAAATAACTAGTTTTTGAGCCTGAAAGTTTCTAAATTATAAAAGAGCGTCTTCGATTGATTAGCTCGTTGTAATTAAAATTGATTACCTGAGAGAAGTTGAAATTTTTTAATATAGTAAGTAAGACTAATATTATGTATTTTTTCCAATATTTTAGATGTCGTTGAAATTGAAGTAAGCCTGTAAGTTGAAGTACTATGTAATTAGTGATAAAATTTCTATTCCCAACTTTAAAAATTGGTCAGACTGTGGATTTTTGCCAATACTGAAACTGCAATTTATTATGTTTGTAAGAGGAAGAACATTATTATTTTTAATGATTTTTAGCACTGTTCCAGAGATACAGTTGTAACCCGCAGTAAAGTCAGAGTGATGATCAAATAGATATATAGATATTTTTTTTATTCAATTCACAGAAATATAAAAGAGAAACTACAAACTATAAATAAGCTAAAAACAATGACAGCTGTTGCTATGCATTGTAATGAAACTGGTTCAGCTTTATTGCTGCAAGTAAAAATTTGCAACGCTGATGTTCCGGAAGTAGTATCCGTTCCACCTCATCACACTAGAGTAACTTTTCAGATAAGTAACTTGCAATGTTGACAAAGAAAGTGTTGACTGTGTTAACAGATTCGTCGTTTGTTTCTCTAAAACTTCCCTTGTGGACGATTTTTTTAAGATTCATGATCGTAACTTCTTTAATAATTGTAGACTTTAGTTTTTCATAAGTCATACAACCGTTTCAATTTATTAACCTAAAGTTGCAGTGCCCTGTGTATTCACATACGTACTACACTTAACTAAGTTCACTTAAAATTTTCTATACTTTGTATATGACGGCGGCACATTTTATTTTGTCATGTTATGTATTTTATTGTATTTTATTCATGGGAATATTCATTAGTTTCCTTTGTGCACTGTTAAATTTCGGGTAATTTATTCATTTAAGTTTTTATGGTAAGTTAATGAAAATCTTACTGGATTATTTACTCACCTCGAGTCAATTATAACTGAGAACGGCACATCAGTAACATTACTTTTGACTGACAGCAAACAATAACGCGTTACGGTTATTTAAGTCTCTGCCCCATCTCTAAAATATTTGTGTGAGTCAGTCGTCTTCAGCCGTTGGTTTTGTGTCAACGTACGGTCTGTCAGTCAGCCATGTTTATTTCTTTGGAATTTGTTTGAAGTGAAATGGTGGTTAGTGATAAAAAATAACATATTTTATCTTGAAGTGATTGTATTTTTAAAGTTACACTAACTCTTGCTGTGTTTGTGAAGCAGTCCAATGTGTTTTTTACCTAAGTGAGGAATTTTATTGCAGAAAAAATGAATTGGGGTACAGAGCTTTGGGTAAGTGTTCACACTCGTTAATGAATTTTATTTTACGCGCATTTGTATAAAAATTAAATGTTCTCAGACAAATTGTATTACAAAATCATCAAAAATGTGCGTTTGATGTAAGTTAGTACTTGTCTACTGGCTTTATAGACAGAATAGGATTGTGCAAACTACATGAAACCAAGAACTAGAAAGTTGATCTGTTAGCTGTTTGCACACTCCATCATAATAGGAAGTATTACTTCTCAACATACTGGAAGTGGTATATAAAGTTACCCTAGGTTATCCTAGGTATACGTAGGTTCCTATCAAAATACAAGTACTTAAGTCTCCCCTTGAATTCTTCAGTTAATTGTTGAGATATGCACTTGCTCATGTTGTTATTTTCCCTTTTAGTGAATCATCGGAGTAAAACCTGAAAATATTTTTGTTATCATGTTTATGGAATGATGGAGGCTTGGTAAAACTAATTACTCCTAAAATGGTGTTAATTAGAGCAGTTTTCACATCAAGTGCTCAAGGTCGCTTTGCAATATATTGCAAGCATTGCTTAAAATGTTCTCACTTCTCCCACACAAGTGCTACTAGCCTCTTGATTTATTTGCTAATTGATTAAGAAATCTGACCTGTGATTTAGTATTGTCCATCCTGATCACAAACCATTCTCTCTTTAACTTAAAAGTTAAGACATACATCGGTTTACTATGACCATATTAGCATTGGTAAACCAATAAATAAATGGTGTTTTTTGATTGCGATTAATGATTTGGATTGAAAGCCACATTTACTTAATATTGGTATGCTGATTTAAGTAGGTATAACACAAATCAGAGAAATCAAAGCTGGTGTAGACTATGTAGTTGTACATGTCTTAAATACATGATGAATGAAAATACGCTATTATAATAATACATCATACTTACCGATTAAAAAAATTGAATCATTTACAGTTATATAATTTTTGAATTATTTTCTGGATTTTATAATCCAAGGTATTTCAGCTTTCCATGCAGCCTAGTCTGTCATAGAATCCATACATTTTAGTTATGTATTATATATGCTATTCATTTATTTATTATAAGTATTTGTTAATTATGTATGTAGATTAGGTTAGTTTATATTTTATTGTATTTTATTTAGTTAATGAATTTTATTTTACGCGCATTTGTATAAAAATTAAATGTTCTCAGACAAATTGTACAAAATCATCAAAAATGTGCGTTTGATGTAAGTTAGTACTTGTCTACTGGCTTTAGAGACAAAATAGGATTGTGCAAACTACATGAAACCAAGAACTAGAAAGTTGATCTGTAAGCTGTTTGCACACTCCATCATAATAATATGAAGTATTACTTCTCAACATACTGGAAGTGGTATATAAAGTTACCCTAGTTTAAATGTTTATTAAGTACACACAGGTTTGCCTCCCATACTTTTAAAGTCTCCTAACACCCGGTAAAGTTGGCTGGAAGAGATCTCTTATAGAGATAAGTCCACCTTTGTACACGTCCTCTCTAAGTTCTTGTCATTTAAATGTTTGTGTATAATAAAGGATATATACATTTGGATATTCTTGAAAAAAACTACTCATCATTTTCTTTAATTCATGTTCAAAGTATATTTATTTTATCTGTCTGTCACTATAAAATAAGTGAAAGATTTTTTTTACCTACCCATGATTAAACAAAACTATTGAGCTTCTATGCGTGCACCAGGAGATTGTTTATTGATTCCTCTCATTCTTATCCAGAGTTGTGAAAGAAACTGAAATTCCCCATAGGAATACACCTCACTGCAGGAGCATCTTACATTATTCAATTGGCATGGGAAGGCAGAGTTGGAAATTATCAAGATGATTTTCTTTGATGATTACCTGATACTTATCTGTTAGTTATCAACTTTAATTCTTATTTTTAATTCTTATTCTTTTAATAAAGATATTTTTTACTAAAATGAAAATACAAAAATGTTATACGTACAAAAAATAACTCAATAACTTTGTTTAAGTGCAAGTAATCACGGTTATTAATCAACAATTTCGTTTTTGGGCCTTTTTCCTGAATTCTTTGATGCGTTTCGATACATCATCAAATGTCAAATCATGTTTGGATAGACATGGCAGGACATAGCGCGAGACTAGCATTTTGTTAAAGATAACTATAATATTACTGTTCCGTTTTTACAATAAATTTTGTAACTGTCAAGATAATTACCAATAATAATTATCACTTGAAACCCTGACCCTGATGGGAGGTGATTCTTTAAAGTTTTCCTAGATATACCACTGACAGCATATAATGAGAGATGCTAACTAGTAGGATTTCTTGATTACGTAAATTTGATTTGATCTTAGTGCCATTTTGGAATATAAATATTACATTAATTATTAGACTTTACCCAAACTAAGCTAATCTTAAGTTTATGTTCACTCCCACGCTAAACACGTTAAAAACCGACTTCCATCGCAGCAAGTTAGTACAATTTTACATTATTAGATTTGGTTTTTGTTAATTTCGTAATAAAGTACTAATAATAAAGTACCTGATTTTAATATAATTTACATGGGACCAACTCGAGAGTATACCCTATTGATTAAAAAAAGAATCATGAAAATCGGTTCATAATCTGCAAAGATATCGCATAACAAACATACAAAAAAAACCATACAGTCGAATTGAGAACCTCCTCCTTTTTGTAATTCGGTTGAAAAAGAGTACCTAAGTATTAAATATGTATTTATCATACATTCTGGAATAATTTACATGTAATAACTAATAAGTAAGAGTGTTTTTCCGTTGGCGGGTTTAAGTTTGAACTTTGACTTGTTGACCTAATCACATCTACGTATTGATTTTTCCCTTCAATGGTGCCCACAACCAAAAAGTTTTTCAAGATTTTTTTCACCACCTCTACATTATGTGGATGAAATAGGTCAATATGCTTTGAAGTAAGTATATGGATTGGATGGTAGACAACCGAGTTTGGATTTTTTTATTGTGAGAAAATTGAAACATTTTTGCATTTAGCTGATCAATTGGCACATTTTTGTATTTAGCTGATCAATTGAAACATTTTTGCATTAAACTGATCAAAGAATACTTAGCATCTGTCTCCAGCTAGCACCACATTTTGTATGCATCTATTTTCTAGCTCGTGCTGTGCATGTTTCCTCTCCATATCTAAAGATGGGAAAAATCAGATCAAAGCTTTAAATAAGCGGGCCTTGGTAATGAAGCTGATCCCTAGGTTTTACCCAATGGGTTGGAGCCTTGCCACTTAATCCTTGGCCTAAGAAACATGAATGTTTCTATCTCCAGTGGTTTCGGTGGATGGAACATTGTACTCAGTTACTTCACTAGCTCGGTGATCCAAAAAGAAATTTAACCTCTTGACACCAAACCACACCACTTTCTTTGGACCAAGGTACCTTCTCAATTTTTTATTGATGATATTAGTGAAATTATTTGGTTATAAATTACATAAAAGTATTCAAAAATAATAAGTATGTTATTATTATTTTTTAACAAATATTTAGTAGCTCCATTTATAATGTTTAGTGTATTAATTTGCTTTTAATGAAGTGATGGTTTTGGGGTTTCATTTTGAATGAAACAGTTTTTTGAAATTCTATTAAAATTAAATCATGTCAATTAATCACAATGTCAAAGTATGTAATTTTAATATTTTATTCTCAGTAGTCTCCATAATTTGTTATTAATTATACTGATTCTGACAGCAAAATAATGATTATTTAGCCCAGCTTAAAACAGGTGTTTTTAATAGTGTGCAGGCCATTAAAGGTAGTGTCATAAAACTGAACAACTTTCCTCATAAACCATACTAAATTTAATAAATATGGCCTACGTCACACCCCGGACACTGCATACAACGGTCGTGAAATGACATTTCTAAAAACAAATGACGAAGCAAACAAAATCACGGCGAAATCCTATACGTTCGAGCACCAAACTATAACCAATCTGTATCAGCCTGGGTAACGAGGGGGTGACCTAGAGAGCGGCAGGGAGTGTCCATACTGTATAATAATAGTACTAATATATAAACTTACTTAGCCTGTGTACAAAGTTGGCTGATTTATTTGTTGGTTCAAATTGTTGTTTTGGGATTTCGGTAAGGGGACATCAATGGTGCAATTTCTCCAGTTTCATGTGTACAGCCTACTGGAACTATTAAAATCACCATGTATTGTGATTGTCAGCTATCTGTCTATAAAAGTTTTTCATGTTTAAATAACAAATTCAACTATGATGATGAACTACGTATGTGTAATCATAACATTTGAGCAGTGTGACGGCGGTCATCGCCCCGCACACGCACATACCCGGCTCGCATGCTGGACAGTACCCATTCGGATCTAGAAGTGTGCGCGAGAGTGGTCAGCGTTGGCAAGCCGCAAGGCCGGTGGCGGGCCGCATTCCGCGTCCGCGCCCTCGCTTGTGAAATGAATGAGTCTCTTTTATTAGCGACACGAATTAAATGATTTGATAGCCTATCTCAATTTATAATGCCGTCATTTCAATAAAGTAAACAGGAAATCTATGTATGATCCATTCACCTAACTAAGCCACTATGTGTTATCGCAGCGTATGCAAAAATCTCGATCCTGATCGTAAAACAAGAGCAGGTGTTACTCAATTTAGTTATCGAGTTTTGTCCGTGAACTAGTTGGCTAGGAGCATTTTGCAACACTACGCTACTGTTAAGTTAGATACAGACTACGATTGTCGGCATTATGTTTGCTTCTCAAATGGTATTGTTAGCTTGACACTACTAGGCCTGTACATAAAAAAAGATGTCGCAGCTGTAAATTCACTAGAGACTGGGTCTTTGCACGAAATTTTGCTTACCGTTTATTTTCAATACCATTCAGTCTCCAATGTCCATTACGATTGATGTAACAAAAGGTTAAATTATCTATCTACCTTACCATCCCTATTTCACAAGTTTTCAAAGCACAAACTACAGGAAAGTAAGTTTTTAAACTTTGGAAAGATGTTCTTTCTTAACTGAGTAAAGCACAGGTGCAGTGTTGCGACTTTGATACAAACCGCGTTAACGATTTTCACCTCTAAAATGTTAACTGATTTGGACCAATTTTTGATAGCTTGTCAGTCAGAACAAAAGCTAGGATTATACGTTTCGTTTTTTAAATTACTGATTATAAATAAAACAAAAATGGTCGAATTCAGTTTTGTATGAAAACACGTGAACGACAATAAAATTATTAACTTTATCGGAAAAACAAAAAACGTATAAGCCTATAGATTTTGTTCTGACTGACAACCTATTAAAAAATTAGACCAAATCGGTTAACATTTAAGAGGTGAAAATCGTTAACGTCGTTTGTATGAAAAGTGGCAGCTCTTCACAATCCTCTTATGAGGCACTATTTAGCTTGTAGCCAACCACTACTCAGCCTTTAGCCAACGACTGGTATATTAACAAGTAATCTATCAATCATACACGCCCTTACCTACTTACAACTTGTTTTTGAATTGCGAGAAAACGGTTACTTGATTGGTTTTTCAAACATGCGCGTGGTCCATACTATAACGATGGAAACCATGAATTATTAATTTCGTTACTAAGTTAAATTTAGTTTGGGTAAAATATGTTACCACCTAATTTGAATAATAACGGATGAAAAGTTTCTACAAGCAGTCTAAATTACCTAGTTATGGCTATCGATTTAGAATAGAATAGAATTAATGTTTATTCAGTGATAAGTATACACAACAAGCTATTTAGTAATCTGTGCAACAAGTCAAATATTGCGTAGTTTTTAAAATACAATAGTTTGTACCTATCACTGAAAAGGTAGCAGCTCAGCATATGCTGTCATCACAAAGATCACAGCGCTGATTTTCAGCTACTACCCCTTCAGGGATAGGGGCGTAGACCTAAACGAAGTACACATCATATTTTTAAAATTTCAAAGTAAATAAAATTTTAAACACAGTTAAAAAAAAGTGAAAATTAAAAACTAAAAACCTACAATCATTTCATTTGATTTTCTTGTTAACTTACACATATTATTTTATACTAGGTTTTGCCAGCGGCTGCGGTCGCGCGAATATAGGTTCTATGACTGGCTTAGAGCTAGCGTCTCGCGAGCGTGGAAAGAAGTAGGTTTCTAATCTGTCCATCTACCAAATTTCATCTAAATCCGTTTATCCGTTGTGGCGTGAAAGAATAACAAACATCCATACATACAAACTTTTGCGTTTATAATATTAGTAAGTAATTATATTATTGTGTTCAATTCTTGACTGACTCGGTGGCTCAGTGGTTAGTGCTCTTGATTGCTGATCCGAGAGTTGTGGGTTCGATCCCCACCCAGGGCAAACATTTGTGTGATGAGCAGATTTGTTTGCTTTGTGTCTGGGTGTTCAATATCTATATAGGGTGACTTTTAATTAGTTCTTGATAGCAAAGGATATGAATGTACTCGTGATTACAAACAACTTTCCCAAAGAAACTATATGTCAAATATGAAAAAAAATGTTTGGTCCTCAATACATTTTTCCGATTTCATAACTTGTTGTGTATCGAGGACCAAAAACTTTTTTTCATATTTGACATATAGTTTCATTGGGAAAGTTGTTTGTAATCACGAGTAAATGCATGTTATTAAGAACTTATTAAAAGTCACCCTGTATATGTATGTATTTAAACGTATATAAGTATGTATATCAGTCTCTGGTTCCCATAACACAGGGAATCCTACTTTGGGGCCAGATGACCATGTGTGATTTGTCCCCGAATATTTATTTTATTTTGAATATTTATTTAATTCAGTTCGCCTTCGCTTCGTTACGTCCTTTCTCAAGACATCCATATATTTAGGAGATTCAGTTTTGTTATTTAGTAGCCCACACGTTCATAATTTCGTCCAAAGATGGTGGGTGGGTCGACCGCGAAGGGTTCGGTCTGGGTTCTGGGCGCCGGCAACGACGACGGCGCGTCCATTCCACAACAGACGATGAGTTCATCGCCGAAATAAGACTTACACAATGATTGTCTTGTTCCATTGCATAGTACGCAAACTCTGTGTTATGTTTGTGATAAATGTTACGTCTGGTATGCGTAAATAATCTTAATTAAAAAGCTAACATATAAACACTATCCAGCTTTATTGTAATAAGCTTTATTGAGAATAAAAAAAAATATGACATTGATAATATGAAATGTCATCAGCTCATATACGTCCCCACCGAGGGGCTCGAGCCTACCCTGAATTAGGGCAATCGGGCCTTAGTCGACCACGCGGGCCTAGTGCAGGTTTCTTCGCAGGCGTGTGCAGGTTTCCTCACGATGTTTTCCTTCACCGTTACAGCAATCGGTGAGTATATGTACCGTAAGTTTCGAAAAAGTCATTGGTACATTGAAAGTCCGGATTTGATCCCGGCACCTCTGGTTAGGAGGACCGAGTCGTTACCGGTTGAGCCACCGACGCTTGAGGATGATAATATGAAATAAATAAATCTAATCTTGCAGCTGAGGACGGGTGAAAACAGTCGTTTTGACTTGAAATTTGCGAAAAACAAATTTCTGAAAGTAATTTCTACTAGCAATCAGAAGGTGCGGTCGTTTAGTGCTCTTATCTAATTGGGCAGCCTAGGTCTATTTTACTGCCAGGTGTGACCTTTTGAAACGTTACCCTTAATGCCTTGTTGCTAGCCCCACCCTAACCAAAGTATATATTATATTAGTACTAACATACAGTATGGACACTCCCTACTGCTCTCTAGTTTGCGACCTCACCTCCTCGTCACCCAGATTGATACAGATTGCTTACAGTTTGGTTGTCGAACGTATGGGATTTCGCCGCCATTTTGTTTGTTCCGTCATTCCTTTTTTGAAATGTCATTTCTGGCCCGTTGTATTGAAGTGTCCAGGGTGTGCCCTAACCAAAGTATTTATTATATTAGTACACAGTATGGACACTCCCTACCGCTCTCTAGATTGCGACCTCACCCCCTCGTCACCCAGATTGATACAGATTGGTTACAGTTTGGTTGTCGAAAATATGGGATTTCGCCGCCATTTTGTTTGTTCCGGCATTCCTTTTTTGAAATGTCATTTCTGGCCCGTTGTATTGAAGTGTCCAGGGTGTGCCCTAACCAAAGTATTTATTATATTAGTACACAGTATGGACACTCCCTACCGCTCTCTAGATTGCGACCTCACCCCCTCGTCACCCAGATTGATACAGATTGGTTACAGTTTGGTTGTCGAAAATATGGGATTTCGCCGCCATTTTGTTTGTTCCGTCATTCCTTTTTTTAAATGTCATTTCTGGCCCGTTGTATTGAAGTGTCCAGGGTGTGCCCTAACCAAAGTATATACATTAAGTACACAGTATGGACACTCCCAACCGCTCTCTAGATTGCGACCTCAGCCCCTCGTCACCCAGATTGATACAGTTTGGTTGTCGAAAATATGGGATTTCGCCGCCATTTTGTTTGTTCCGGCATTCTTTTTTTGAAGTGTCCAGGGTGTGCCCTTACTTGCTTCTTTTCATCCGACTTCGATAAAATGAGGAGGTTCTCAATTCGGCTGTACGTTTTTTTTGTGTGTGTGTTACGCTACGCTATATCTTAGCAGATTGTGAACCGATTTTGATGATTCTTTTGACAGGGTATGCTCCCGAGTTGTTCCCATATAAATTTTATCCAAATCGGTGTAGTGCTTTTTTTTTAGAAAATTAACAATGCCAAATTATAACTAAGTTGTTGCGATGGTAGACGGTTTTTAACGTGTTTAGCGTTTTTAGGGTTCCGTACCTAAAGGGTAAAAACGGGACCCTATTAGGTACTAAGACTCCGCTGTCCGTCCGTCCGTCTGTCACCAGGCTGTATTTCATGAACCGTGTAGATAGTTGAAATTTTCACACATGATGTATTTCTGTTGCAGCTATAACAAATACTAAAAATTATAAAAAGTGAAAGTCTTCATACATAAAATGAGTTTTTTTTTTATAAACTTGAAGAAACTAGCGCCATCTAGTATGATGGTAAAGAACAATTTGTGCGCGGTTCTGACTCGCACTTTACCGATTTTTTTACGTACGAACGCTGCCAATCCAATTTTTCCATTCAAGGTCATCTCAGCAGTTCTATGTTGGCTTATTTACTGATGGAAAGTAGTTGACTTTCTTGAACGTATCGCGCTTAAAACAGCTTAACCATGTGTCCAGTAAAGCTGCCTTTATAATTTATATGCAATATCGACGTGCCTCATTTGGCAAGTGATATAGCAATAGCAGGCAGGTCCAGCCGCAGCCTCCGCTGAGAACCGGTCCGACGAGATCACGCGCAGGGCTGCCTCAGACAATGGTTCCGGCTGGTGAAGACGTGGGTTATGTTCTATTAACTCTTTCAAGTTCTCATTTACGGGCACAGTAAGTCTATAACAATGAAGGTGATTGACGCACAGAGCATTGTTTCGGTTAGATGAGGTAACCTCCGCGTGGAATGAAACGTTTTAATGTTTCCTCCTCTGTTTCCGTTCAACGTGTCGGGTTCGTCGGATTTCCTTTTAAAGAAACCCGCATAAAGAGACAGGCATGCACCGCGGTTTATTCCCGAATTTCTGCCCAATGTGTCGATCGAAACTTGGGTTTTATTTAACCTGAGTAGATAAACACGCAAATAATTTGTGGGGCTGTTATGGTTTGCTAACAAAGAGTTGCTATTAGGTACTAGGGTAGGTGGCTCAATCGGTAACGACTCGGTCCTCTTAACCAGAGGTCCCGGGTTCAAACCATGACGGCCAATGTACCAATGAGTTTTCGAAACTTACGTACATTCATATATTACTGATTGCTTTAACGTTGAAGAAAACATCGTGAGAAGACCTGTACCCCTGATTCCAGATGTTTACTCTTATGAAGGTCGCGTTGCACACGTCCGTAGGTGTAAATCTAAATGCCCTACACGCGACCGCGGTTGATGCTAAGTGCAACACCAGGCAACCTCCGTCTATCCCTTAGATAACACGGTTAATTGTGCCACACGATAAGAGAAAAAAGAGTAGTGTTAAATAAAACTGGACTTTTTCCTGGCGGTTTGTTTTGAGTGTTTAGCCATCTCTAGCCAAAAAAGTACAACGACCATTAGATAGATGTACAAGTTTATCAAAGCTTAAAAAACGCAAACTCAAATAATACTTATTGTGACAAAAATAAAGGGAACTGGGGATAAAAACCCTCACGGAATTTGCCACATACGATACGTACGATTTAGAGGTTCAGGCCTAAATGGAGTTTGAAGAAAAAAAATATTATGGGGTAAATTAGAATAAATATATTTTATGATTTTTCCCTAAAAAGAAGGAACAATAAACAATATGACCAACAATATGAACAATATACAATGGTTGACCGTGTAGACAATTAAAAACAATGACCTAATATATTTATGGAGAATTTACGGAAATAAATTTAAGGTTACAATTTTATCTGTATATAAAATGGTTATTTTATAGTATGCCGGCAGGCAACGATCGTCACCGTCCCTTTGGTACTTAAATAAGTTACTAAGTTTAAAATTTCAGTTTGATCTGAATTACCCTATCTTTTTAACAAAATATGTATCAGATACAAAACACTTTTAAAATTTAAAATAAATAACTAATGGTCAGAAACTGGAAACAGGAAATCTTCTAGGTCGGCGGAAAGGTCAGAGAGTCAGAGAGTCGCTCGGGATAAAAGATAAAATAAATTAACTTCCCTTATGGCGAGCAGCTGGGCGGGCAGTAGAAAGGAGTGGCTGGTGATCAGCACTGCTCCATCCCGGGATTAATCCTTTATTGTAAAACTTCGGGGACGTCAACCTCGTAGGGGCTGGATGAAACCCTACGGAGATATAACAATGTAATTCGCCGCAGAACCAAAAATACACGCAAAGCGGTTTCCTTATACAAATTACTTACCACAGAATAAAATTGTGGGCCTCAATAACGACTTATAAAACAATTTATCAAAAAAAAATTAAATTCGCATCTGTAGACGGGATCACGGTCAACCTTTTGTTTTCTTTCTTGTCAAAAAATAACAACAATTTTCAAATTCAAATACCATAGAGCAACGACATCAAAAAAGAATTTAATTATGAAACGCGACAAAAGAGATCGGCTCGAAACGATAGTTAGCGTTTCAAAATACCCACAAACTCACAAAAAAAAGGCGAGAAGTCCAAAAAATTTTTTGAAATTTGGACAACCCTATAGACGTTGGACAGCCCTGAAGAAGAAAAAAATAAAAACTCTCTAAGTAACTAGTTAACTACGAACGTTTACTTGAAGCTGGTAGAAATTGACATTTATACACGAACGTTCACATACAAACGGCAAAAACTCCATCTAAAAGTGAACAGACACAATAACCCCAACAACACACTAGCGTTAAAGGATCGCTGTGTATTGAGCCAAAAACTAGTCACTTAAGAAAACAGGAGAAATCAAACAACTACTAAAACATTAAAGACCAATAGGGTTGACAAAACTGAAAAAAACTTGCAAAATATTGTCGGTTACGCCAGCGAAAATGTGGACAAAAACGGTAAAGGCGGATGCGTGAAAATCCGACTCACGGATAAAATTAACACCGGAAGTCTGAAACGCGATACGCAAGAGTCTAAAGGGACAACTCTACCGAAAAATAGGACATTTGAGGTAAGACAAGGGCAAGATTAATGAAAGAAATTTGAAAAATGGGAAATTGTTATAAGACCTCAAGAAATCTAAACAATACTGCGGAATACAGAAACGTTGTCACATAAAAGTGAACAGGGTACGCCAAAAATTTAAGGAGTACCTCGCAAAGCAACGCGTAAAAATATTCCAAACAGTAACCCTTAAAGATTTTTCCCTTAAAACAACGTTAAATAATCGTGAACTAAAAGTAAGTCTGTCCCGACTTTCGATTGAAAGAAATCTAGAGTCTGGCCATTGACTACTTAAATTAAAAATTCTCTTGGAATCGTAAGGGAATACACAGGCAAAAACAACTCAACAACACGTAAGCAATTATCCGAAAGAGGTATAATGCCATTAAGCCGGGAAAAAACGACCCGTGTGAAGAGAAGCAAAAAAATACCGTGCATACAAACAAAAAAACCTCACGTTGCCAAGAAAACTGCACGATTAAATTAAGTAAGGGGGTCTTGAGGTATTAAAACTTGAACCATATTATCCGGAAAACGGATACACCCACGAACGACAAAAAAACGGGTTCGTTAGGGAAAGATTAAAGGCAGAAAAGGGGATAAAAACATATGTTCGGGCGCCATAAATATGTGACAAAAATAATGGGAACTGGGGGAAAAAAACCTTACGGAATTTGCCACATACGATACGTACGATTTAGAGGTTCAGGCCTAAATGGAGTTTGAAGAAAAAAAATATTATGGGGTAAATTAGAATAAATATATTTTATGATTTTTCCCTAAAAAGAAGGAACAATAAACAATATGACCAACAATATGAACAATATACAATGGTTGACCGTGTAGACAATTAAAAACAATGACCTAATATATTTATGGAGAATTTACGGAAATAAATTTAAGGTTACAATTTTATCTGTATATAAAATGGTTATTTTATAGTATGCCGGCAGGCAACGATCGTCACCGTCCCTTTGGTACTTAAATAAGTTACTAAGTTTAAAATTTCAGTTTGATCTGAATTACCCTATCTTTTTAACAAAATATTGTATCAGATACAAAACACTTTTAAAATTTAAAATAAATAACTAATGGTCAGAAACTGGAAACAGGAAATCTTCTAGGTCGGCGGAAAGGTCAGAGAGTCAGAGAGTCGCTCGGGATAAAAGATAAAATAAATTCACTTCCCTTATGGCGAGCAGCTGGGCGGGCAGTAGAAAGGAGTGGCTGGTGATCAGCACTGCTCCATCCCGGGATTAATCCTTTATTGTAAAACTTCGGGGACGTCAACCTCGTAGGGGCTGGATGAAACCCTACGGAGATATAACAATGTAATTCGCCGCAGAACCAAAAATACACGCAAAGCGGTTTCCTTATACAAATTACTTACCACAGAATAAAATTGTGGGCCTCAATAACGACTTATAAAACAATTTATCAAAAAAAATTAAATTCGCATCTGTAGACGGGATCACGGTCAACCTTTTGTTTTCTTTCTTGTCAAAAAATAACAACAATTTTCAAATTCAAATACCATAGAGCAACGACATCAAAAAAGAATTTAATTATGAAACGCGACAAAAGAGATCGGCTCGAAACGATAGTTAGCGTTTCATTATTTACTCTTCCCTTGAAGATCTTCAAATTATAGGAATCGGGAAACACTGACGCAGGAAAGGAGTTCCACTCCTTCGCCGTACGCATAAATTCCTTTACAATTTAATTGACACTTCATACAACGGGCCAGAAATGATATTTCAAAAAAGGAATGACGCAACAAACAAAATGGCGGCGAAATCCTATACGTTCGACAACCAAACTGTAACCAATCTGTATTAATCTCGGTGACGAGGGGGTGAGGTCGCAATCTAGAGAGCGGCAGGGAGTGTCCATACTGTATGTTTGTACTAATAATATATACTTTGCCTAGAGTCTGGTGTAATTGTGTTATAGCTGTCGAGAAAGGTAATAAAACACGTAATACGTACACATTAAGAGAAAGTGTGTCCGAAATAAATGTGTTGTTCGTATCATAAGAGACAGTGTGGCTGCGGTTACGAAGCCACTAGACGATTTCCCTACTCACTCCTACTCGTACTATTATAAATCATAACTATTCATTCGCTTATTAATGTAACGTGCTTAATTATTAAACTCTAAGATTCCTCTTAAAATTTATGCAACGCAAGTAATAAATTAAGGGTCGAGTTTCCATACAAACGTAGTTCCGCTTTAATACAAAAACTACATGCCGGATTGAATTCAAACTTTGCAAATGTATTGAGTAGACACATATCGATGTTTGTCATTAGTTTTTATCGTAGTAAATTTGAATGTAACTAAACGAAAATTGTTTTTAACGAAGGTTTAAGTTCTTCTATATTGTTTTTTTTTTTATGTTGTGATGCAATAAAGAACATTGTATTGTATTGTTTAAATTAGTTTTGTACTGAAAGTTTCAAACTGCTCTTGTTTTTTTCCGTTTTATTAGTACACCACATCACATCATAACTACAAGTGAACATACATATGACATACATACATGTGACTACATCGTCACTTACCATCAGGTGAGATATAGTCAAACGCACTCAAATTTTTAATTAAAGAAAAAAACACCGAAAATTAATTTAATTACAAACGCCGACATACTCAATATATTTGCAAAGTTTGGATTCAATTTGGTATGTGGTTTTTGTAATAAAGCGGAACTACGTTTGTATGGAAACTCGAGCCTCCAGGGGACCCTTAATTGATTACTGCGCTGCATTTTCAAGAGGAATCTTTAGAGTATAATAATTAAGAACGTAATATTAGTAAGTGAACGTAGTTTCGCTTTAATAATACAAAGACTACATGCCGGATTGAATCCAAACTTTGCAAATGTATTGAGTAGACACATGTTTTGTAATTATTTTTTATGGTAAACGTATGTTTAAATTAGTTTTGTACTAAAAGTTTCAAACTGCTCTTGTCTTTTTTTCTGTTTTATATTAGTACACCGAAAACTATTTACAAACGCCGATATAATATATGTCTACTCAATATATTTGCAAAGTTTGATATTTTAGTTGTACGTTAGTACTTTACTTCCAAGGTACTAATATATACGATTATATACTTCGCCAAAGCACACCCTGGACACTTCATACAATGGGTCAGAAATGACATTTCAAAAAAGGAATGACGGGACAAACAAAATGGCGTTGAATTCAATCCGGCATGTAGTCTTTGTATTATTAAAGCGGAATTACGTTTGTATGGAAACTCAAACCTCCAGGGGACTACTATCAATCAATTTATGAAAGGGAATCTTAAAAATTTAAAAAACGCTAAACACGTTAAAAAAACCGACTTCCATCGCAACAACTTAGTACATTTTTGCATTATTATTTTTGGTTTGTGTTAATTTTCTAATAAAGTACTACACCGATTTTGATAAAATTTATATGGGACCACACGGGAAACACTAGCTTTCAAATAAAAAAAGAATCGTAAAAATCGTTTCACTCAGTCAAAAGTACTGAGGTATAAATAAAATAAAATAAAACACACGTAAAAAAAAATACAGACGAATTAAAAACCTCCTCCTTTTTGGAAGTCGCTTAAAAAGTACACGTATTTCGCACACTGGAATTGGCATTTAAACATACTTAGCTAATCGCTCTACCTGAGCCCGCGCGGTAGACCTTGAGAAAATGAGGCGGGTAGCCCCTGGCCCTGTCTGAGGCTGAATGCGTGATGGATGTGAATCGCACAGCGATTAGAAGACGATGATGCAATCAGGTGGTCCGGTGCTTAGATTTCACATGGAATATTTGCAACAGTTCTATGTTACAACTAGAAAAAGAAAGAAAAAGTGCATTAAGATTTTTTTTCTTTAGTTCTGTGTATTAAAGTAGAATTTGAAGAAATCCAAATCACTCCTCATATCCTGTAAATTACAAAAAAAAGACGTGTGGCACTCGGGGACTGCGGTAAAGCTATTGCATAGCATTTTTTATCAACTTATGCAATTATAATTATTTATCTATTTTTTATTTATGCAGTATTTACCAGTACCATATAGTCCTTGGGGCGCGGGATATTTACGTAATAAATTAACACTAAGAAAGTTAATCATCATCATCATTATGATGATGCATTAGTAGTTTTTTAGAACTCAATATATTTTTTTTATTTTTTTGGGGTGTTAGGTTTTATTTTCGTTACAAAATTTCTTGATTCGGTCCCTTCAAAGCCCGCGATAAAAGCTATACAATAGCTAAAAAAAAATGGTTACAAAGTTGGTCGTTGGCGGCGGTACAAGCCTTAACAAAACTCGGTTTATGCCTCTTATTTCAAGTAGCTCCGCGTTTTAGTGTCATGTGAAAGCTCTGTATATCCACTGTCTGGTCTGATGCTAAAGATAAGTTATGAGGCTCCTTCCAGTCGACTACATGCGCAGGCGACTACGTGATGATCGTGATAGTATGTCAAAATACACTTGGTATTCCTTCCTATCAGATTTCATGCAAAAAATCGTTTCGTCTAAGTCCAACAAGAACTTGAATAAAACTTATGATATAGACGTTAAAACCTTAAAAAAATAAATACTTATTACCTTTTTACAAGCTTTTATTTATGTATGTTCAAGTTTTTATTTAACTTGCAATGTATGTATGTTTGTTTGGGTGAAATCTTGCAACTCAATTTTGAAGGAGATATCATCAACCGATTGGGCTGAAATTTTGTATACACGTACAGTTTGGATGACAACGCATGGTTGACTGTGTAACGTCATTCTAAATCCAACATGGCGGCGCACCTAAGATGGCGGACTAGTTATTTTTAATGTGTACAATGTGAGTATCAAATAAAAGGGTTTGCTGAGAAGAATACGAAATAATTGGAAATTTTCAATTAAATGCTTGTATCTTTTTTTTTTTTTTTATTCATAATTGGTAAACCCTTGACATCTCACCTGGTGGTAAGTGACGCTGATGGTAAGTATCTACCTAAAAGTTGTTAGGTCTTTCGAAAATTATTAAAAAAGCGTCTTACCAAAAATGTGAAAGAAAAAAACAGAGACAACTGTTCTGAACAATACCTCACCATGGAGCGGGGTATGGAAATTATATCGTAGACTTATCTATCTCCCAGAAGGGGAATAAAACGATTTATCTATCCATAAGCTTCATAGTCTATTATTTACTCAAACTGAAAATAATAGTGACAACAGCTATAGGCACTTAGGCCTGATTTACATTGGTCAAGTGTCTAGCCAAGTAGACAAGTAGAGTGATTAAGTACAGTGATGTAAGAAAACCACAGAAATCGGAATAACATAGGCACAAGTAACGGATCAGACAATAGCGAGTCCCGATCGGCCAGTAGCAAGTCGCATACAAAACACAACTGTACTTACTGGAAAAAATGAAAATTGTAGGACATATATAATCAATTTAAGGCGATAATATTACAGATTTTCGTTATTTTTGACGTCAATTACTCCTAAACGACAGAAAACCCAAGGTTGAAAAAAAAAATACCCTTATTGTTGATGGTGTTCCTTCAAGTCAAAAGCTATTAGAAACATGATTAAACAGTTTTGGCTCGATAGAAAAAAAAACCCATAGATAGGTCTACACCGTTACTTTTAACTCTAGTTATGTCTAATATTTTGAAGTATAAATTTTAAAAATATGACAATAATTTTTGTTATGATAAAACAAACGAAAAAAAAATGAAAAAGTGGAAAAGTGTAGTTATTTTCTTTACTCTTTACACGTAAAGAACTGTTCCAATCAATACCTCGCCCTAAAAGGAAAACGATCAATTCATAGCTAAGTAAGGCTTTCTTAGTTTAGGAGTAATAGTCGACCAATTTAGGATGTGCAGTTGGATTTGTAAAAAGTTCATAGATATTCCATACAAAAAGTTCTATTATCAACTGCAAACATAATTTTGTGTTTTATTATGTACTTTATTTTTTGGAAAGAAAATTTATGGGAGTAAAATCAGGCGTTATTCGTTAGTAAGGAGTAAACTCCAGTCGTGTGTGTTAATACATATATGAAAAACGAAAAATATAAATTCTACTTTAAGACCTTTCGTTTAGCTCAGTATTCAAACCATCGCCCTTCGGAACAAAGTATAACATTGTCCCCTTGTTACGGAACCCTATTTTGTGCGAGTCCGACTCGCACTTGACTGGTTTTGTTCTATAATTGAAAATATGTCTATTAATTTATGCTCAGTACGGTGGGTAAGTGTTATTGTAGATTTTGGACGTATACATAGGTAGGGGCTTGTGCACAAACCACGTGAGGTTTGATAGGTGGGAGGGGGGTCACGAAAAAAATCACAACAGATCACGTTGGAGGAGGGGGAGGGGAGGGGGGGGGTATAAGGAGACCTCACGTGTACTTTTCTACAGTGAATGAGCAAAGAAAAAATCTACCACACGAGTAGGTAGGTTTTTCCCGATTTCATTAAAAATAAATCTTCACTTGTTAAATACTTCAAAATATTTAGACTATTTTACGAAATTTTGGCATGCGTGGCCTTGACCGCCCTTGAACCGCCCGCTATATACAATACTATTTATCTTAAAATTAGGTTGAATTGAAAAAATACACGTGAGGTTGTGAGGTTTAGCCAAGAACCTTACCAAATATCACCAGGAGGGGCTCAAAAAGTAGCCGAAAAAAACCTCACGTGATTTGTGCACAAGCCCTAGCTAGATCGATGTGTCAAATTACTGTAACAGCACTGTAAACGGATCAGACAATAGCGAGTCCCGATCGGCCAGTAGCAAGTCGCATAGAAAACACAACTGTACATACTACTTCGCTTAAACACTTGACCAATGTAAATCTGGCTTTAGTGCAGCAATTCAACCTACCGTTAGGACCACATAGCTATGCAATGCAGCCAGGAGTTGTAAAGCCAGGCAACGATCTGGGCTAATCATACACTTGGCTGGCATCTGCGGGTCGACTGTCAACGACAACCCTGCAACTGTGATGTCAACTACATACAATATTCCGCAGATCGAGTTACTACTGGCTTCTAGGATTTGCTTTATATTTATGTTTTCCAAGAAACCAACCGTGTGAACAACTTGTGATATTTTTTTAACATACTTCAAAAAGAAGGAGGTTGTCAATTCGAGTGTGCATATAATTTACACGATATCTTGGCAGATTGTGAACCGATTTTCATGATCCTCTTTTTGTTAGATAGGGTATGCTGCCAAGTTCCATATAAATTTTATTTATACGATAACTTGGCAGATTGTGAACCGATTTTCATGGTTCTTTTTTTGGATAGGGTATGCTGCCGAGTTCCATATAAATTTTATCAAAATTTGTTCTGTACTTTTTTTCTAAAAAAATAAATAAATTTAGAGCAAATTGTATTCACTTGGTTGTTGCGATAACAAATTGTATGCACTTGAATGTTGCGATTGAAGTCTATTTTGTTAAGGTTTTTAGCTTTTCCATTTATTTTAGGGTTCCGTACCAGGTATTACTAAGCCTACGCTGTCTGTCTGTCCAAACTTTAAAAGGCTGGATTTTTGAAACCGCAATAGATAGCTGGCTGAAATTTTCACTGACTATTGTGTTATTTTATTATAGCGGTTGGTAACAAATAATCAAAAAATAATAATAAGGGAGGTCCCCATATAATAAACGTGTTATTTTATTACTTATTAAAGGGTTTTTGCTCTATCTTAATAACGGTACCTAATACATGCAAGCGTAAAACTTGATGTGATTATAGTACAAACCCGAAAGTAAAACAAAAATATTTTTTTTTAAATAAGGGGGAAACCATACAATAAATGTGTTATTAAAGGGTTTATAGTACAAACCCGCAAGTAATACAACAAAATAATAAAAACCCGCCAAGGGGGCGTTGTACTCGCGCTAAGGAGCCCGAACTAAATAAAATAAAAAAAAAACTTTATGTCGCTCTCGTTGATGTGTTTTGATTGAAATAAATAGGTATCAGTGTTGTATTCGTATGGTGTGATGGTACGGAACCCTCGGTACACGAGTCCAGCTCGCACTTGGCCGGTTTTTTATGTTAAATCGAAACACTTTGTAATTTTATCTATATTTTTTTGCAGAAACGTTGTCCTTTACACTTTTATGTATACCTTATATCAATAAAAAAACTGGCCAAGTGCGATTGGGACTCGCGCACGAAGGGTTCCGTACCATTATCTATAAAAATCACGTTTGTTGTATGGGAGATTATTTAATTTAAAAGTGAAAATAGTACTAAATATTCTGTTAATATTTCAAGCGTTGTTGTCGTTATCAATATCAAGCAAAATCGAGCAAAAAATCACGTTTGTTGTATGGGAGGTTAAATATTTATTTTATTGTGTTTTTTAGTATTTGTTGTTATAGCGGCATAAACAGAAATACATCATCTGTGAAAATTTCAACTGTCTAGCTATCACGGTTCATGAAATACAGCCTAGTGACAGACGGACGGACGGACGGACAGACAGACGGACAGCGAAGTCTCGGTAATAGGATCCCGTTTTTACCCTTTGGGTACGGAACCCTAAAAAGCACAATGTAAACAAACTTAGTAGGGATTTGACAGTTTCAAATGTCAATTCCATAGTACTTTTGTTAACCTTTGGCTTTTTTTTGGTTGATATATGGTATAGTTGTAGTACTTATGTTAATGAGATCATAATTTTGAATTCCGTTTTCATTGAGATTCGAGATAACATCTGCAACGAAGGATTTTAAATTAAAAATTAATAATTCATTAGATTACTCGGAGGTGTGTAATTTAACTTCCGCGTGTGCGTCCGGAGAGCTAGATTTCACCTCTCTTCTTTGCCTAATTTTTGGCCTTGAGCTCTTTTCAACCGTCATCCAAAAAGGAGAAGGTTCACAATTCGACTGTATTTTTTTAAATGTTTGTTACCTCAGAACTTTTGACTGGGTGAACCGATTTTGATTGTTCTTTTTTTATTTGAAAGCTAGTGCTTCCCGTGTGGTCCCATATAAATTTTATCAAAATCGGTGTAATACTTTATTAGAAAATTAACGAAAACCAAAAACAATAATGCGAAATTGTACCAAGTTGTTGCGATGGAAGTCGGTTTTTTGACGTGTTTAGCGTTTTAGATTATTGTGGCATGGCATCTTAAAAAATCGGTCAAGTGCGAGTCGGACTCGCGCTCCGAGGGTTCCGTACTACTACAGTTCTCCACACAACTATGACAATGATATCTATTCACAATTTAAACAAAAGACATCAACGCGAACGACAAAAATATAATTTTTTGGTCATTCAGTTTTGGCCAGTTTTTTTGTTATTTGTTGTTATACTTCAATATAAGTACTATAATCACACTAAGTGTCACGCCTGTATTATTACCTAATATAAAACACAACACACTAAAATACCTAAAATACCTCGTCATAATAATGGCTAGGTAATGGAATAAAAAAAATCCACCTCATCAATTTTAGTTTCCGCGGTACAATACGCTAATTCGTCTAATTAATGTGATCGTTTGTATTGGTTTCAAGTGAGTAGCTGTTACGTAAGCGGGTAGCTATTCGGTTTCACTTGCATGTTCCATTAGCACCAGGTATTTTGCTTGTTTACCCAAATAACATAACTACACGAACTTAACTTAGGCTTTATACAGTAACGCCCCACTTTACGCGAGGGATACGTTACGCAAGAACTCTTAACGTTAAGTGAGATTCGCGTCTTTATTTAATGGGGTTTGCATTTAAACATCATCATCATATCAGCCGAAAAACGTCCACTACTGGACAAAGACCTCCCCCAAGGATTTCCACGACGACCGGTCCTGCACTGCCCGCATTCATCGGCTTCCCACGATCTTCACCAGGTCGTCGGTCCACTTTTCGGTCGGTACGTCTTCCGTTGACCGGTCGCCACTCGAGAACTTTACTGCCCCAGCGGCCATCTGTTCTACGAGCTGTGTGCCTTGCCCAATGCCACTTTAGTTTAGCGATTCTGTGAGCTATATCGATTACTTTGGTTCTTCTGCGAATCAAATTTAAACATAGCCAAAAGTTAGTAGAAAATGAAAATCTATACTTTAATTCCAAAAAATATAGTATACTTTGCAGCGTTCCATTATGAATTTGTTTTGAGTAAAAATGAATTTATTGTATTGTGGGTTGCGTTTAGTGTGGTTTAGTTTACGTTTTTCAAAAAATGTCATGATAATTATTGTCTATCTATGCTCTGCAATATGTCCAAACCTGAACAAATCCACTTGAAGATAAAACTTTCTCTTCTACATGTTCCTCCTCACGGTTGAAGAGATTATTCTGCAACTCGACCAAATCTTCGTTTATTAGCGCGAAATTTGAAATTCGTGTCAAACTGAAACCGCCGCACTTAACGGGGTCGCGTAAAGCGGGAGTTACTGTATTGATGCCATCATCGTCATCATTAACATTTTAGTGAAATTTATTAATTCGGGATTGCTATTGTATTTATTTACTAAGCGTATGATATGAGTTTTTCTTCTTCTCATATTTAAGAATTATGAGAAATATTATTGTCGGTCTATTCTATCCACAGCCATCATCTTGACGTCCTGATTCAACACGACATCGACCTTCTCCTTAAGGCAAGGCATTGATTGGAACAGTTGTCTCTGTTTTTTTTCTTTACGTTTAAAAAAATAAGAAAATTATCACACTTATTCACATTTTCTATGTTTTTTTGTTTCAATTAAAAACTACAATATTTTTTTAGAAATCCAACTGGAATATTGAGGTGTGTGTTTAGACTAATTAACTAAAAAAAATTAGAGGTTTAAATCGGGCTGGTTTGCCTGTAGAATTCAAATCTCTGTTTTAAAAAGAGGTCTCTTTAATATATTTTTTTCTGTTATAAAAGTTAACGAATCGTGTTTCTAAAACCGACAAAATGAATTCATTGAAATGAAGAATCATGTTACAAAATATCACTTTTATGTGTTTTGTAATTGATGAAAAAAATCGAGATCCCTGCGACCAAAGTTTCCAATGCGTCGCCTTAAATAAACCGCCTTAATTTAACCGCCTCCGTGGCGTAATGGATAGTCCATTCGCTTCACACCAGGAGGTCGCGGGTTCGATTCCGGCGGGGTCAACTTGTAAGACTCTGTTTGGTTGGTGGTAGGGCATTTTCTAAGCTCGCCTGGCCAGCTACCACCATCTTATCTAAGTCTTGCCGCCAAACATCAGTGTTAACAACATTGATGTGTTCCGGCTTGAAGATAAGATAGCCAGTTCTCCATTGCATTGGGGAATCTTCGTAAGCCCGCTTCCATCTTCGGCATCATCGTCACTTACCATCAGGTGAGATGATGCCAAGGGCTTACCAATTGTGAATAAAAAAAATCCTCTACCTATCATCCCCTTTATCTTTCCTTCTATGATGGTGTTCAAAAAAACTGTCGCGTCGTATTAAACTTTCCAACATATTTTTCTGAACAATGACTATCTTACTACGAATATTCTAGTTTATCTTACGTTTAACCAAACATAGATGAGATTAAAACAAGAGCAAAGCATAGAGCGGTCTTACATCCGTTACTAATGTTTAGGTTAACATTAGTCCCAATACCATTACATCGATTTCCTGTTGCCTCTTCAATACCGAGACCATCTATATGTATATCTATCCATCGAGTACCTAATTACATACACTGATTGATCAATTTATTTAATTATTTGCTGAGAAACGTTAGCGATATGAATAACATTAATTTGTACATCAATTTAGGCATTACACGTTATATTCGTCATTACTTCTTAGTATTTTGTTCGTATTTTATGTTTTGTCCTTTAAAATGTCATGTACTGTAATGCTTTAAGGCGGTAATATTACAAATTTTCGTTATTTTTGACGTCAATTACTCCGAAACGATAGAAAACCCAAGGTTGAAAAAAAAAACCCTTATTGTTGATGATTTTTGTTAAAGTCAAAATCTATTAGAAACACGATTAAGCAGTTTTGGCTCGATAGAAAAAAATCCCAAGGATAGGTCTACATCGACACCGTTACTTTCAACTCTAGTTATGACAAATATTTTGAAGAATAAATAAAAAAAATATACTTACCATAACAATTTTTATGATAATACAAAGTGAGTAATGTTATTATATTTATACTTTCATTGTAGTTTTTGATTGAAACGAAAAACCATTGAAAAAGTGAAAATGTGTGGTTATTTTCTTTGCTCTTTACACGTAAAGAAAAAGACAGACACAACTGTAATTCCAATCAATATCTCGCCTTAATTAGATTCGCATATTTTACATAACACTTTGAAAGCCAACCCATCCATTCGCACAGTTCAGTTCACATGGCATTTTGCTGGCCCCGACGCGCCGGTCGTCTTCGTGATGTCGCAATGGGCAGGCAAGCACTGACAGAAGACCAGTTACTTCGCCGTATTTTGCTGATAAGTTTTGCAACGAGAATTATACGATTCGATTGTAATGCGTTGTTTCTAACTTCAAATACAGAAGGTATCTGTTGTAAGTACCTATATAGTACTTATTTTTCAATACCAGTTGCTCTAAAAGTGGTTCTTTGTATGCTAGTTTACGGTGTGCAAAATTGATTTTACCGCACGTGTGCACTTTGCCATTTTTTAAATTGTAGCTCTGAGAAACAAGACATTTCTAGCAAATAAAAAATATAATAAAGATACAGAATCTTCTTTAGGACTTTTGAAAGGAGAATTTTTAAAGACATTGGTTGTTCCTCCGTATAAGGTTAGTACATACATAACGCTAGCTGATTTGATTACATTCTCTTTGGGTTAGGTTATACCTCTCGACCTCCCGGATAGGAGACATACTTTAAATGATTAAATGCTACGTGGTGGGTGATTAGCGAAAGTACGAGCGTTTTGAATCTACCCGCCCCGCCGACAAGGCAATAAGTGGGTGATGTGTCGCGCTCGACTAGTTGCGCTTGCACCTCTTCCGCGTGCGGGGCGGCACTTTCCTGCCATTTCTCATACACGCCATCATCGCACACTTGCAGCCGCGATATGAACACAGATTAAGGCCCAGTGGTACTTAAAAATCTGTCTTTGTCTTTTTCTTTACGTGTAAAGAGGGAAGAAAATAACCACACTTTTGCATTTTTTCGATGTTTTCGTTTTTATTTTCATCACATATTTATCTTAAATAAAAATCCATTCGATGTTTCACCCTTCAGTCACCTATGAACTTTATTTTAGTAAATAAATCATATTATCAAATTACTTATTTTAAGAATAAAACCAAAAATAGACGATAAAATGGCTCGAAAAGAGGTATCTTTGCGAAGTTATTCTATCGAGCCAACTTTATTAATTATCGTGTTTCTATTCGATATAATTCCTTGTAACTATTCTCAATAATACCAATATGTTTTCCTAGATTTAAAATTTACTTTATTAACTACTTCAAAAATGACTTCTAAAAACCTGTTTAAGTGGATTTTTAGGTAACACTGGGCCTTAACTACTAACCACATGTCACGCTTTGTTACCAACATTCTTGTTTCTCCTAGAGACGAGATTTGATGTACTCGCTCATTATGTTGCACTGCACATCATAGAGCGGCTCTTTAGAGAAATCATCCGTTTGGTCACCACCATCACGCACAATGTGAGCATAGTTGACATTTTGGAATCGACGTGTGTTTGCGTGCGTCTGTTGCTACTGTTTGGAAACTAATCTTGACTTTGTTTTGTATGATTGAATGTGAAATAAAAGCCATTTAATACAAATTACTTGATTAGAATGACGTCTTGTCAATAATAATGATGGTTAAAGTATGATATTGCCGATTCAGTTTTTTAAAGTTCAATGCCAATTTTTATTTAAAAAATAGTTTTTTTTTTACCTTATGGTGACACTACTTGAGGTTTTCTGTTAATAACTTTAAATATTCTACCTTTTGCCACACCCCGGACACTGCATACAACGGTCGTGAAATGTCATTTCTAAAAACAAATGACGTAGCAAACAAAATCGCGGCGAAATCCTTAACGTTCGAGAACCAAACTATAACCAATCTGGATGACGAGGGGGTGAGGAATCTAGAGAGCGGCAGGGAGTGTCCATACTGTATGTTAGTACTAATTATATACTTTGACGTCGATATGTTGACGTTTCATGTTAATCTGTCACAGAATATCTGAACATATTTCAAGTTTTTCTATCTCTATACAGCACCGCACAGACTTCCAAGGTAAGTCTCACTAAGTTTCACCTGCGTTACTTTTTTGTAGTTGTCATGTAGTTTAATTTCCATTCTTGTAAATGACTTGTTAGTCAACTGAATCTATTTTACGATGCAGCACTCACATAAAACTAGTGACTGTGAGCTGTAGACCTCGAGAGTTTTTCGAAATTACTGAAATATATTTTTTAAGTTTTAAATGGGGGCCATTCGCCATAAAAAAAATCCAAAACTGAATCGACAAAAAAAATACGTATAATTATTAAACCTGCTCACTAAATTTCACGAGAAGCGGTTGAGAAATGCGACCTGTAGAGGAGAACAGCAGGACATACGAAAGCATTATTGAATATTGTCATTTGACCCATCTTAAGGCCTTAAGGCGAGGCATCGGTGGAGAAGCGGAAAAACCCTTTTGCTAGATCAATTTTTTTGGGTAATTACTACTAAACATCGGTCTTGCAAAAAATATTGGACATACTTAAGGATATTGTCTGAGGAATGTGTTAATATGTTACACGATAGTGTGTACTTTACTCGATCATAAAAAATCCCAAAAACAGGTCTAAAAGGTCTAAAAAAAAGTTGTTTGTTAATAAAATTTCTAAACTGGCACATAGTTTTTATATGGAGATATTTCTTTTTAAATACTACAGAGAACCTGCTAAATTTCAGTTTTTAAATTAGACAAATAAGAGAAATAACGACGTAAATCATTGAAAAAGTGCAAAAGTGTGGTTATCGTCTTGACTCTTTACACGTAAAGGAAAAAAACAGAGACAACTATTTTACAAATGCCTCGCCTGAAGTAAACGCACGCTCTGTGATGGAGCGATGCAACTGTTATTTTCTCATGGCGATCGGTTGTGCGTAGTTTTGTGATTCACCGCGGCTAGTGGCTCCGCGAATGAATGGTCTGCTTGCTCCCGATGCAGGCCGTTGCACGTTGAATGTGTATGTTGAATGCATCACATTGATAGTGCCGCCCGCCGCGCCTTGTCCGTTTGAATAAAGTGATAGATTTAGAAATGAGATAAATGGGAGGGAGATAGCAGTATCAGATAAATGTGAGGGAGATAGCAATATCTCATCATCATCATCATCATATCAGCCGAAAAACGTTCACTGCTGGACAAAGGCCTCCCCAAAGGATTTCCATGACGACCTGTCCTGCGCTGCCCGTATCCATCGGCCTCCCGCGATCTTCACCAGGTCGTCGGTCCACCGGCAGGCCTCCGTCACTCCATGTACTTGCGCGCTATAATAACCTACCGCCCGGCCGAGCGTTCTCGGGCCGTTTGCGGACCCAATTCAGTGCGGTTTTCACAAACGAAGCGCACGCACGTATTTTAATTTAAATCGTTTCGTTCGTTCGTACGCGTACCTACGATGCCGTCTGGTGCCTTATGTGCTGTAGATGGGTGCAAATCAAGCAAAAGAAGAGATAAACACCTAACATTTTAACATAACATTCTACATAACACCTAACCCCTACCCTACACTACACTACACTACCATACCCTACCCTACCCTATCCTACCCTACCCTACCCTACATAAGAACCTTCTCCTGACAATAACAAACTCGACAAAAAAAGAATTAGCGAAATCGGTCCAGCCGTTCTCGAGTTATGCGCTTACCAACACATTTTGCGATTCATTTTTATATAATAGACTAGCTGTCCCGGCGAACTACGTACCGCCTTACATTACACTACCCTACCCTACACTACCCTACCCTACACTACCCTACACTACCCTACACTACCCTACCCTATACTACACTACCCTACCCAAAACTACACTACTCTACCCTACACTACCCTACCCTACACTACACTACACTACCCTACCCTACACTACTCTACACTACCCTACATTACACTACCCTACACTACCCTACCCTACACTACCCTACATACACTACACTACACTACCCTACACTACCCTACACTACACTACCCTACCCTACCCTACACTACCCTACCCTACACTACCCTACCCTACACTACCCTACCCTACTCTACACTACCCTACCCTACACTACACTACACTGCCCTACCCTACCCTACCCTACATAAGAACCTTTTCCTGACAATAACGAACTCGACAAAAAAAGAATTAGCCAAATCGGTCCAGCCGTTCTCGAGTTATGCGCTTACCAACACATTTTGCGATTCATTTTTATATTAAAGATAGATAGATAAATGATACAATTTTAAATTACCACCTATTAGTCAAAACATATTCACAGTTCTCAATAACATAGACACAAAAAGTTATGTTAAATTAGTTTTATCTAAGAGGCAGCCCTGCGATCGCGCGGTGTGAAGCAAGTACTGCGGTTGCTGACGCGATGGAGTAGGCTATTATAGCAGTAGGTATTGGAAATTTACTACTGAGTGAAGTATCTGTTACGTAGTAACTAATTAGTAATCTGTGCCACCGGGTGGGAGGCCTGCCTATGTTACGTTTTCCGGTGCGCGGTCGCCACTCGAGAACTTTACTGCCCCATCGGCCATCCGTTCTACGAGCTATGTGCCCTGCCCACTGCCACTTCAGTTTAGCGATTCTGTGAGCAATGTCGGTTACTTTGGTTCTCCTGCGGCAATATACATTTAGGAGGTATTTGAATATTGTGTTGTTCTTTTGCAAATACATAAATTTTATTTTTTATGTTAAAAAAAGCCAAATTCTCAAAAGAATATAATAAATACATGGTTCCAAATTCTAAAAAGGAATGTGTTTTATACGTTTCTATTGAAAATAAAAGACGTATCTGGGACCTTGATTCTACCTCCAAAGTTCATCATCAGATCAACTTCAAAACACCAAAAGGATCCATTGTCACCGGGAATACGACTTCATTCCACATTTCAGCTCAATCGGGTCACTGGAAGTCGATCTAAAATCGATCGCAAGATTTGAACTAACCAAACATATACATATACCTATATGCAGCAGGATAATAGCAAAATCCGTCGTTTAGCACACTATGGAGTAGAAAACTCCGAATAAAACCAAGTCGGACGGGCTCCTTATACGGTAGAAAAAGACATTGCCAACCAAACCTAACCTACCTAACGAAGCGGGGATCCGTCCGACTTAGATTTATTCGGAGTTTTCTACTCCATAGTGTGCAATATTCCTAGGATTTTCGTGAAACGACGGATTTTGCGGTTATCCTGCGACATATACAGTCATACATACTTACAAACATTACAATTTAAATAAAAGCTTTAAAAAAATACATACTCGTATAAACCATTTTAAGCGTCATCCATCGATCATACACTTGGAAATGCATTTGAGTCAGACGTATTGACCTTAATGTTTGCTCGAGGAAAATTGTAACGGTTCTTACAACACGTATCTCTATAGAAAAAAAAATGGTTATTTGAATGTTTAATGCATACCATGTCGGAGTAATCCAACGGCACGCGTCAGCACATTGCGGTCGCGTGCCCCTGCATATGAGATGCACCGCTCGTGAACTGAACCCCTGATAAAGCCACATGTTACGACGACCTCGTGATATTTTTGGGGAGCCAATGAAACATCGGCTTCCGCCCAGGTTAACCATATTTCATTAACCTGAGACTTCAAACTTAATGTTTTTTACCCGACTGCACTACAGAAGGAGGATAATGTTTTTCGATACATTTATTTCTTTGGCACGCTCTGTAGCCAAAACGGCTTGATGGATTTTGTAGTGCGAGGTGTCGTTAGATTCGTCTTGATCCCGTTTATGGCAAAGGTTACTTTTTTTACCCTGGTAGTTATTGGTCCTAGCTTTTTAATCTAGTCCTCCTGGGTGGCAGGTCTGACTTATCAGTTGTTTTATCGACAATCGACTGCCGATCTCTACTGCAGTGGTACCAACAGGAAGTCTTCCTTGTAGTTATACTGGTGTAATGATTGGTGAACAAGTGTAAAACAACTAATACATTTCCGATTTATATTTAAGAAATGTATAGATTTCCTAGACAAAGTGTATATTACAAAATATATCATAGATTTTAGAAATTGGGTAGTGGGTACTTGACAGCATGAAAAATAAATAATGAAGTAAAATTCACGAAATAGCCCTGGTTCTGAAATTTCAGAAAAACTTACTAATTTGGTATTCATAAACATTTTATATTTTTTTAATTTATCAAAAACACATAATTAGTGCGTCAACGGCAATAAAAAAATGTGACGTCATAATTCAATATTTCAAACATTTTTAGAAATGAATCTCGTTTTTGACAGTTCCTAAAATGTAAGTCAGATGACTAGTAGGCAAGTACCGAGTACGGATGACGAATGCTAGTCATCCAATTTACTTTTTATCATCTGTCAAAAATTTTGTTCTAAAAATGTTTGAAATACCTAGGCGTGACGTCATAGTTTTGAAGCGTCATTTACGTACTCATTTTGTGATTTTGGCTGAATTAAAAATCGAAGACTTTACGGGAAACAAAACGAGTAAGGTTTTCCGAAGTTTTAGTAGGAGGGCAATTTAGTGATCAAGAGTTCATAAGTCGTCATCCCTAATGGCCCGCGTGGTCGACTAAGCCCCGTTGATCGCCCTAATTCAGGGAAGGCTCGAGCCCCTCTGTGAGGACATACCTATATGGGCTGATATGCTGATGTATATACAATGACCGATTACATACATTTCCGGCAACATAGATAGGCAACAACTAATCAGTAAATAAATTATTGCAGGTATGTCGCCTTCAGTTTTTTACGCTACTTATCATAATATTTTATTCATGTGGACAAAAGCCTTTTTTTTCAATCCACAATTGATAAGCTCTTGGCATCAGCTCACCTGATGGTAAGTGACGATGATCATGATCATAACTTTTCACCCAGAATTGAATTGATTTATTCACATATTACATACATACATTAGAGCGTCGGTGGCGTAATGGCAAGGCCGCTACCTCCGGTCCGAGACGTCGTGGTTCGAATCCTGCCACGTACCAATGTGTTTTCGAATATCCGACGCTCTTACGGCGAAGGAAAACATCATGCATGAGGTAACCTGCACACGCCTGCAAAGAAATTCGAAGGTTGTGTCATATGTTGTGTGTGAAGTCGACCAATCCGCACTGGGCCCGCGTGGTCGACTTAGACCCGATCGCCCTATTTCAGGGTAGGCTCGAGCCCCTCGATGGGGACATATATATTTATATGTGTAAGTGATATTCTGAAATTGAGGATCGGGAATCAGTCCGGATATGGCAAATTTGTCAGTATTACAGTTGGCGCAACGTGTAGGTTGATGCACTTTTGTTCTTCGTTAGATCTATGGCAAACCCATAAACCAGAACTCGTGTCTTCATCAGGGTTCGAAATTATCAAGATAATTATTTTATTTGATAATTATCGGCGTTGATTATTATTTTTGGCTCTTTATTTTTTTATTAAAAATTAATGAGTATTAAAAAATTATTTATAAAAATAACAAAATAAAATTTATTTATTTAATTGTAAGTTTAATCACTTTTATTAATCAACAATTTCAATTTTGTGACTTTTTAACCGACTTCAAAAAAAGGAGGATTCTCAATTCGACCGTATATTTTTTTATGTGTGTTCGTGGATGGATAACTTCGTCGTTTATGAGCCGATTTTGATGATAAGGAAACCAGGATCTAATGATGGCATCCCAGAGAAATCGAAGGGAACCTTCGAAAATCATAGTGGCGATTAGTGCGTTTGAAGTCGGTTTTTCGACGCGTCACGAAACGTCAAATTGTGTTCGGATAAACATAGCAGGACATAACGCGAGGCTGGCGTTTTGTCAAAGATAACTATAATATTAATGTTTTGTTTGTGCAATTATTTTACAATTACCAACGTTATAATTATCGATAATTATCACTTCGAACCCTGGTCTTCATCTAAGAAAAGACGATCTCATTCACCTCAACAAGGCCTAATGTGTTTGCTTTTAGTTGGAGGAGCTGTGTGTGCTGTCGTCGTCGATGGGTCTTTATCGCTCGTGGGAACTAACTATCAATACTTTAAAAGCAACTATCGCGCTAGCTTCAAACATTATGACTTTGTTTTTCGTGTATGTTTGACGCAGTTGTATTATTTTTGTCTTTGATTGTCGATTAATCGTTTCATTTCGGCCACTTGAAATGCCGAACGTTTTTGCCAGGTCAGTCGTACGATAGCGGCGCCTGGACCAAAATAGCCGGGCGAGAGAGAGTTTTCGGCAAAGGCTGACGTCAAGCGGGGGCCATTTGGTCAATGTTCCCAAATCTTGCCTTTGTTGTGAGAGTCTTGTGGGAAATATCTTCTTTATTAGCTTGTGTGTGGGAGGTTGGTTTTTTTAAGAACTTATTTTAAACGAGCTTCTGTCCGTGGATTCGCTCGCGTGGACAATGGGCATAGTTGTTGAGGATGAGTGGTGGATATGCCGTCCGGCAGTGGACCAACCGTTGATGGTTGGTAGTTGTATTTATACTCAGTGCTGAAGAAATGTTAATAGCGCGTTCCAGGTTTCGTATTTCTTTTGTCCTCTCGTCGCTTGTGTGAAGGTTCAGTGGCGGGTTACTGCAGTTGCCGCCACATCACTCCCCCTCCGAGACCGGAGGTCGATCCAATTTGAGCTGGCAGTCTAAGGTCGCGGGTGCTGTCGACCTCGTTGAGTCGGGTCGATGTGCAGTGTGCCAGGTCGATGTCCACGGTGAGACGGGATGAAGGCGGGCGTCAGGCGTCATGGCAAGGGAAGCAGGTAATGCTCGCAAAGTTAGCGCGTGGCTGCCGACATCATGCTGCTGCCCGAAGGAGGAAACTCGTCGTCTTGGGTTGCGATGGTCCTGATTTAACTTTAGTGCGATGCGACTTCTGTGATGCTGAGGCTTGCTTTACCGGCTGGAGTCTTGATGATGGAGTTTCACGTCGGGGTCAATAATTTAGAAACGGTGCGTTCCTATTTGACGCGATCAAAGGGAGATATCTCCGCCAGGCGACGTGCCACGCCTGGAGGCCGGCCGTGGACCAACCGTTGATGTTTGGTACTTCTATTTATACTCAGTGCTGTAGAAATGTTAATAGCGCGTTTTAGGTGTCCTATTTCTTTGGTCCTCTAAAACTATTTTCTAATTAAAGCTTTTACCTAAAAGTTTATATGTTTTTCGAAAATTATTAATTTGTTATTCAGTGTAATTACTGCATAGTACACGATATACGCGAACTCACCTGGCAGGTCATGCATATTGGCTTCTGGCATCCTGTCTAATCATCAAATTGTATTATGATGTAGTTCGTTTGCACATTCGTGACCGACGTTGTGTGTGCTTAGTTGCCGGCATGTTGGAGATACGATAAACTTTATAGAGGGCGTTGTTTATGATAACAACACCCTCTATGTCCACGGGCGCACCTGCTGCGGTCGCCGCTGTGCCCGCCGGGCCCCTCTGACCGGTCCCGCGACTATGCGTCCGCTCAACTGTGAAATAGTGCGTATACGCATCTGGTATTCACAACCTTTAAGTTCATCATACTGTTTTCCTTGGCTTCTTATAAAAAATATTATTGGTTGTTAACCTTTGCATAGTGCGGAGAGGGGACTCGCGCAAACAAACGTAAGTGAAAATTCAAAATATCAAGGTCTCCACTGAAACATACTACACCTTGCTCAACAGTTTTTAATTTTGATTCGATTTAATTTAATTTTAAACGGTTGTATTTAAAGTGAAAATGTCGAACCAATTATGTACTTTACCGAATTGACCTTCAGGTCATGTCGAACTAATTGGGTTAATAGATCTGTTTGCTGTTTTCGGCGTTCGATTGGAGTGCGAATCGCCCGTTTCTTACCGTAATAGCTTGTGGACACCGCGTTGTCGTGTGGACTGTGAACCGAGGTCGTGGTCGATGGAGTGTGTAATGCGGTGGTGTTCAAGAGGTCGGGTCGCTAGAACAGAAGGCTCTTTTCAGCGGTCGTCGTCGGCGCGGCGCCTGTCTGCCGGCCAGCCCTGACGTACTGTAATAAATAACAGTACAGTTTTAGTAATGCATATAGTTATATTGCTTGCTAAGTACAATTTTATTTAGTTCCCACATTCATTAGTTATTGAAATAATAATAATAATAATAATAACAGTATGTATGTATTTGTGTTTATTTCTTTGGCCCGTCCTGTAGCCTAAACGGCTTGATGGATTTTGGAGTGTGAGGTGTTATTATTTTTGTCTTGTCAAAATTAAAAAAAGTGGCCGCCATTTTGAACTTTTTTTGTCCCCCACATTAGTAGTGTATAGTCGGTGGCGTAACGGCTAGAGCCGCTACCTTCTAACTGGGAGGTCTGGGTTCAAATCGTGCCGCGTACCAATGTGTTTTCGAATTTAGATTTCATATTGTACGATTATCTGACGCTGTTACGGTGAAGGAAAACATCGTGTGAAAACCTGCACACGCCTGCGAAGAAACTCGACTAAGGCCTAAGCGCTCTAATTCGGGGTAGACAAGAGCCCCTCAGTGGGGACGTATATAAACTGATATGATGATTAGTAATGTTACTTTGAGGGGTTAAATGGATGTATGTACGTCCGTCCTCCAAGCGAGGAATGCAATTTGTCAAACCTTGAGGCATTGCTGTATTGCGGTGTAGTGTTAAGAGCGTATTCACAAAATCGTTTCCCATCATCATCATCATCATCATTATCATCATCATCATCATCGCTAATGTACGTCCCCACCGAGGGGTTCGAGCCTACCCTGAATTAAGGCGATCGTTTCCCATACGAACTTAAAATTACTACCTACTTCTTGAAAATGAATGGGTCGATTCTAATGAAACTTTATACACATAAGCATACAACAGAATCGCTAAACTCAAGTGACAGTGGGCAGGGCACATAGCAAGTAAAGGCAGTAAAGTTCTCGAGTGGTGACCGCGCACCGGAAAACGTACCGTAGGCAGGCCTCCCACGCGGTGGAGCTACGACCGCATGAAGATCGCGGGAAGCCGGTGGATGCGGGTAGCGCAGGACCGGTCGTCGTGGAAATCCTTGGTTAGGTCTTTGTCCAGCAGTGGACGTTTTTCGGCTGATATGATGACACATACGCATGTCATGAAATTCTAGTTTGTAGATAGATTATGTATATTAAAAAAAAGGGTTGTCACTAAATAGGTTTTCACAGTAATCTTAAAATTCGCTAATCTTTTTTAAAATAAAGTTTTTTTGAATAAAAAATTTGAGTGCGTATTTCGAAAAAGTAATTTATTCACAACTAGAATTTCGTTACTTGCTTGTAATATGTGTCTAAAGTTTCCTTAGAATCGGCCCATCTATTTTTAAACCCGACTGCCTCAGAAGGAGGGTTATGTTTTTCGAGTGTATGCACGTATGTATGTAGATTTCTATGTTCCCTGCTTTATAGGCTGAACGGCTTAAGGGAACTTTTTAAATTTTTAACGTATGAGGTATCGTGAGATTCGTCTTGATCTCGTGAGTGACATGGATACATTTTTACCCGATTGGCCAAAAAGAGAGGTTAAGATTATACGCAGACGGGTTTTTAATTTTTAATGAATGCCTAAAGTTATTCAAGAAGTACCTAGAAATTTTAAGTTTATATGGAAAACGATGTTGTGTATACACTCTTCAATTTCAAGAAATGGTACGCAATGTCTGTTATTTATTTATTACGCTTACCCTAGACACACCCCGGACACTGCATACAAACGGTCGTGAAATGACATTTCTAAAAACAAATGACGGGGCAAACAAAATCACGCCGAAGTCCCATACGATTGTGAACCAAACTGTAACCAATCTGTATCGATCTGGGAGACGAAGGGGTGAGGTCGCAATGTATCGAGAACACTCATTGACTCCTAAAATATACCATACGTGGTATATCTGGGAAAACTATAAAATATGGTACCTGCCATATTAATAACAGTTATAAGATGTTTTTCTCCATAGTACCGCTTCAGTTATTTATGAATTTTATATATATTACGTGATACAAGGGTGGTAAAAAGGTTAATAACTTACGGGTGACATTTGTAAGCCCGAGCCACAAGCGAGGGTTTACCATCGTCACGAGTTTGTCATTTCCTTTTACACCCATGTATCATACGACGATTTCAATACAATTCTGAGAAAACAGATAAAATAAAAAACCGTCCAAGTGCGAGTCAGAACCGCACTCATAGGGTTCCGTACCATTATACTAGATGGCGCTAGTATCTTCACTTAATTTTTTTTTTGTATGGAGACCTCCATTATTTTTTCTAATTTTTAGTATTTGTTGTTATAGCGGCAACAGAAATATATCATCTGTAAAAATTCTGACTGTCTAGCTATCACGGTTCATGAAATACAGCCTGGTGACAGACAGAGAGACAGACGGACTGACAGACGGACAGCGAAGTCTTAGTAATAGGGTCCCGTTTTTACCCTTTGGGTACGGAACCCTAAAAACGACCGAGACAGAAAAACATACATATACGGATTATACCTTTCAAGGTTTCGACAACAAAAGTTCATTATATGCGACCTGTGGCTAATTTTACTTTCCGGGGAGTAATCTCACAATTTTTTCCTGTACATACACATAATTTTATTTTTTTATTACACATATATTAATATATTTTAGTTAGGCACATGTACGCATGCGTTAGTTTTTTTTAAATATTATTTATTTATTTATTGTTTATTGTACACAGTAAATGAGAGATACATACCTAAGTAAAAAAAACCATAAGATTTACAATTGGTACGCTTAACTCTGTAAGAGTTTTCTTCCAACAAACCAGTAAGTGGGAAAGTAATGTAATACGAACTGGTAGAGGCGTGTTCAAATTTGTTATTGGGAATGTTAGCAATGTTACTTATAACAAATACGTATAAGTTAATAATAATATACCTATAATATACATACATAAATAAATAAAAATAATATACTTACTACATACAATAAATAAATAATAAACATACATAATAATAATATAATACATACCTATAATGTTGCAATATTATAGGGAAAACAAGTCAGGTCAGGTAATGCTCTTTTATTTTCCTCTTAAATATGTGTATGCATAATTTTAAGCATTAAAACCTCCTTGGAAAAGATGACCTATTCCTTGGTGTAACATATGCGCTTAATTCATATTTATTCTCTTTTCTTCACAATAATATAACCCAAGAGAATCTTATCATTATCAGCTAGCGTTATGTACTAACCTCATGGAGGAACAACCTATCTGTTTTACAATAAGGCTTGGGATAATATAATTTTAAGCATTATAACCTCCTTGGAAAATATGACCTATTCCTTGATGTAACATATGCGCTTAATTCATATTTATTCTCTTTACTTCACAATGATATAATCCAAAGAGAATCTAATCAGCTAGCGTTGTGTACTAACCTCATGGAGGAACAACCTATCTCTTTTAAAATTCTCCTTTCAAAAGTCTTAAAGAAGATTCTGTATCTTTGGTTATTATATTTTTCATTTGCTAGAAATGTCTTGTTCCTCCGAGCTAGAAATAAAAAAAAAGTGGCAGAGTAAAAAAAGCACGTGTACAGTGTACTAGCATATAAAGTAAAAGTGCCACTTTTAGACCAACTGTATTGAAAAGTTAATTTGTCTTTACGTAATAGATAATTCGTAGTAGAGTCTACAATATGCTATCTATCAGTGGTATGTCTTGGAAAACCTTAAAAAAGGTACCTCCCATACAAATTGAATTATGTTATATGCTCCTTCGAAAAGAAGGTACTCCGTGAGGAGTTCAGTACTATGGTTCAGTTTATTTGTTATAAAGTTAGACTTGGAGCTTTCGACCAAATATAATGGACCAGCCCTATCCATACATTAATCTCATAAAATTAGTCAAATACAACTACCTACACGTAAACACACACTCACACCACTATAGTCTTCCGAGTCTCGTTCAAATATAAACAATGACAGACATAGAGAGACGTACTCGGAATGTAGCACAAATGAGATAATAAATTTCACAAATTTCGACCTTCAAGGCTTCAACACATTCAACATCAGGTGAAATGATGCCAAGGGCTTACCAACTGTGAATAAAAAAAGGGAATACTGATCGACTAAGGCGAAATGAGCGAATTCGCTTCTAGGCCGGTCCATTGCTGTTGTTTTGGTCGAAGCTCGGAGCCGGGTTTTTTGTACCAAGTTTAATGTGTAGTCATTCAGAAAAAAACACGACATATTATTATGGTGTTAAGATTATACGCAGCTAACAGTTTCCAGACGCGCGCATATTTCCACAAGAAAGCGGAAACGCGCGTGTCCCAACAATGGCTGCCCGCGCTCGTGCTGTAGTGTAGCTAGCAGTCAGCTATTGTTAGTTTACCGAGAAAACCCGATATGCGCCAAATACCCGAGAATTACAAGTCGAATGCACGACTGAAAAGCAATGAAACGTTCAATAACAAAACATTAAAAGATAAAAGAAGTATACAAGGATCGTTATCAGCTTTATCACATTTTATTGTAACACGTTGAGTAGGATTTGCAAAACTTGTCTGTAACCTACCTATGTTGCCGTCCTAACACGAAGTAACTATTTAGTAATCTGTGTCCTAACGAAGAATGCAGTAAGGACGTTTTTCATAATTTTGAGAAAATGGCGCCCTAAAGTTTATTTTAGTTTTTTAAGTTTTTTTTACTACTTATGTGTTACCCTTTTCAAATTTGTTTTTAATTCATAAAATTAATAAAAATCTCTAGTTTTATTTAAGCCAACCCTTCTCATTGGAAGTTTATTGAAACGGTTATAATTAAATTCGAATACAAGTTTTACAAGTTAAAGTGCAGTTAAGGCGAGGGTTACTGCATTACTCACTGGCATTCATTCACCTTATTCAATAACCTTATAAGTTGTAGTACTGCATTACTGATTAGTAGTAATTGAGGTAATTCAACAAAAATTTGCAGTAAGCTTCCATACTGTATTCTTGTCAAACAATTTGAATTTCTCCAGAATACTTACTGCATTCTTCCTTACCAAAACTACATGTTCCCGAGCAGTTATCTTTACGATGATCAAATCATCATAATATAGACACACCCTGGACACTTTATACAACGGGCCAGAAATGACATTTCAAAAAAGGAATGACGGAAAAAACAAAATGGCGGCGGAATTCTATACGTTCGACAACCAAACTGTAACCAATCTGTATCAATCTGGATGCCGAGGGGGTGAGGTCGCAATCTAGAGAGCGGCAGGGAGTGTCCATACTGTATGTTAGTGCTAACTAATATATAAGGTGTAACAAAATTAGCTGAAACTATATTAACTGGTGCTTCTACCCATGAAACTGAACAACTTTCCCCATGGAACCCATAGTCAAATCGCAACAAAATAGTTTCAGCTAATTTTGTTAGACCTTATATATACTTTGAAATAGAGCTCGTTTTGCCGATTCCGAATCTATAATTAACTCATTTCATGAAAAAAACCATCCTTACTGCATTCTTCGTTAGGACGGCAGTATGTAAGTATATTTGTACGTGAGTTATACGCTATATTAAAATGTACAAGGATAAAAGAACGATTCTTTTGGCCGCAAGGTCACTGCGTCCTTGTTTTTGTAACGCGTTCGAGGATCGTAGGAATGTTTTTACCTTAGCACAGTAGAGTAGGTAGATAAGTATGTGTTACCCCTCGCAAAGGGATCTTGGGGGCTCTCGTAATCCAATCACAGATCCCTATCCAAGGGTAGCCGTATTGACTTATCCATGTGAATTCCTCCTAAGCGTTCGAAGTGATATGATTGTAACCGCCTCCGTGGCGTTATGGTTAGTCCATTCGCTTCATACCAGGAGGTCGCGGGTTCGATTCCCGGTGGGGTCAACTTGAGAGACTCGGTTTGGTTGGTGGTATTGGCATTTTCTAAGCCCGACTGGCTAGCTATCACCATCTTTATCTAAGTCTTGTCGCCAAACATCAGTGTTAACAACATTGATTTGTTCCGACTTGAAGATAAGATAGTCATTTCTCCCTTGCGTTGGCGAATCTTAGTAAGCCCGCTTCCATCTTTGGCATCATCGTCGCTTACCATCAAGTGAGATGATGTCCATGGCTTACCAATCACACTAATATTATAAAGGCGATAGGTTGTGGGTGTGGTGTATGTTTGTTACTTCTTCACGAAAAACCTACTATATGGATCTGGCTGAAATTTGGTAAGTAGACAGATTAGGACCCGGAGTAACACATAGGCTACTGTTTTCCACGTTGCGACTCGCGCACTGCACACTCTTGAAAAGTTATAGAAACGTTTCCTACGCGGGCGAAGCCGCGGGAAACAGCTAGTTGTGAATAAAAAAAAACATTGACAATGCTTAGTAAGAGCTACGAATAAGATGCACTTGACAGTTACTGTACTCGTAGATGATTATGACGTGTTATGAACTTAATAGCAGGAAACAGGTCCTTTGTGTTCAACAATGAGTAATAGAACGACAAAAAGTTTCTTTTAGTATTGAAGCGCGAACACAATGCGCCCGCGACGGCGTCCGTCCCTCTTCCCACGTACGGCGGTGTGCCCAACAATACTGGCTTATTGTGGAGCTTTAGACAGGCCAAAATCTAAGAAAGTGAACTCAGTGCATCGTTTACTAAAATTAATCACCTAACGGAACGAAATAACCATTCAAACTTTTACTTAAAGTTGGTTTGCGGTGGAGCACGAACTAAATTGCTGAAGTAGCTTGAAATAATAGGTAGGGTAGAACCAGGATAGTTGCCCCAGGGTAGGGTTACCAGATGTTAAATTGAAAAGCTCTGACAAAAATCCTGATTTTTATCAAAATGTCCTAACATTTTACAGAAACGGGCGCGGTTTGACGACGCACAGTAGTCATAGTAACAAAACACCACTTATAATATTCCCTTTGAGTGCCAACCGGTCACTCTCCGACTCACAATCTGCCATTGAGCCAACTCTAACTCTCCACACAATGAAAAAATCACCACTAATCTTAGTCCATGGGCTGCTTGATAAAAATAAACACTTGAATGATCAAAAAATCCTGACATTGTCAAAGTTCGACCGGAATCCTGACTGGTGCCTAAAAATCCTGACATGTCAGGACAAATCCTGACGTCTGGCAAGCCTACCCCAGGGGTATAGTTGCCTCGATTGTAATTGCTCTAGTTTCGCGGATGAATCGCATGCTATTTTATTATTCTTTTTTACATTTGGTAAGCTTTTGGCATCATCTCACCTGATAGTAAGTGACGATGATGCCGAAGATGGAAGCTGGCTTACCAAGATTCCCCATCGCAATGGAGAACTGGCTATCTTATCTTTATGCCGGAACACACCAATGTTGTTAACACTGATATTTGGCGTCAAGACTTAGATAAGATGGGTGGTAGCTAGCCAGGCGGACTTAGAAAATGCCCTACCACAACCCAAACCGAATCTATCGAAGGACTCTTAACTGCCACTAAGATGACCATGTCTCATGTCTCTGTGCGATTGCATGGAAAAGCAAAATGCGATTAAAGTTTGTGCGGGATAGATGTCCTGTTTCTTGGCGGTACATCTATCCTAAACCTTATTTACACGGATAAGGCAACTATACCCTATGTGTAATAGATGTCCCAAAATATAGAAGTACGCAAAAATTCGTAATACTCCGGAAATATTAAAGATATAGTATAGTAATTTAGGTATATAAATAACTACTATTCTACAAAAAATAATCTCGTCGGTTTTCCTGTAGTTGCGGAAAGCAAAGCGTAGGTACTTATGAGTGTGCTATGTGTGTGAGTCGTTAGCGTAGCATTCTTACATTTCTTAGCTGCCTGCCTGCTTCACTCAACATTACACGTGATTTTAATGAGACAGTTTCAAAGCTCTGGAAAACTAGGTATACAATTTGGTGGCGTTGTTCACCATCTCCGAGTTCTTCGTGTGGGTCGGCTTTGCTTTGGATTTCTTAGCGCCCGGCCGCTCGCAGAGGATTTCGGCTTCTTCGCAGGTGTCGCCGGAGCGGGTGTTTCGGAGGCTAGAGCTGTATATGCCATTGTCTACATATTATGTATTTGGAAGAATGAATCCACTGTAGAAAAATATTTTTCACTAGCTGTTTCCCGAGGCGTCACCCGCGTGGACAACGTTTCTACGACTTTTCAAGCGGCTCGCGAGCGTGAAATAAAGTAGCCTATGTGTTAATCCAGGTCTTAATTTGTCTACCTACCAAATTTCAGCCAGATCCGTTCGGTAGTTTTTTGCTTGAAAGAGTAACAAACATACATCCATACATTATTATAAACTTCGCGTTTATATTATTAGTAGGATGATAGGAGAAAAATCTGACAACGTTCGTTTAAAATTTGTAAGCAATTTATTTTGCCTACTGTACTATAATAAATAATTATGCAGAAACAGACACTGCTTGCACAAAATATACCTTATCAATCATGTGACATTCGTTACCCAAGCTTCTTAATCAAGTGTTTATCACAGCGACATAAGTACAGTCTCTTGCACTTAGAATTAAAGCAAAACCACAGATGATAATAATAGAACAAGTACAGATGTAGTACTCGCAATGACGCTTTAAATAAATAGCAACTATCGCTACGAGGTAATAAGGAACAGTCTTGTTCGCAACCGCGCTTAGTGCCTCCAGTTTTACTTCAACTTACCTATACATACACCGATAACAATATCGCTTTTACGCAAGAATGAACCGAATCAATGCGCGTGAGAGATTATTTTGCGCTGGCCGGACTATGGCAAAACCAAAGTCATACAGCCTATGCTATTCAGCCTGCTTGGCATGCGACGATAATAATCATCACATCGGCCAAAAGACGTCCACTGCTGTCCACATGTGGGGTGGTTTTGCCGCAGTTATTTTGATAGTTATCGATAATTATTACGTTGAATAATTATCTTGATAACTATAAAACTAATTGCAAAAACAAAACAGTAATATTGATTATCTTTGAAAAAATCGCTAGACACGCGCTATGTCCTGCCATGTTTATCCGAACACGATTAGTAGTTTCGTGTCATTATTTCTTCAAAATGTTTTTATAACAAAAACGAAATTGTTTAACCGTGACTTAACTTACACTTAAACAATTATAAGTTATTTTATTAACACACTTAATAATTTTGTATTATCAATTTTTAGTAAAAAAATTAAGAGCCAAAAATAAGAACAAACGCCGATAATTAACGGATAATTATCATGATCATTATCAAAGAAAATAATTTACTTTATAATTTCGAACTCTGTTTTGCCGTAATCCTATTAATATAAATAAACTACTAATATAAACGCGAAAGTTTGTAAGAATGTATGGTTGTATGTTTGTTACTGTTTCACGCAAAAACAACTGAACGGATCTGGCAGAAATTTGATAGGTAGACAGATTAGGACCTGGATTATCACACAGGCTACTTTTTTCCACGCTTGCGAGCCGCTTGCGGCTCGCGCACTGCGCACCCTCGAACAGTCCTTGAAACGTCCACGCGGGTGAAGCCGCGGGAAACAGCTAGCTATTTATAATAACCCTGTGCTTGTGTATACCTACTTTTATATATGTAAGTGACTGTACTACCTGTAGTAAAATCTGGGCCAGCTGTGCCGGCACCAGCGCGGGCGATCGCCCGAAGCATAAATTGTGCAACAAATCGATCAAACCTTATGTAACTGCAGCTTAGCATAGTTAGCACGTGGCTCCCGGTAAACCCGCACCCACTATGGGTGTGGGTTTGTTTATGACGAAAAAGTTTCTACGAGCACCTATAGTCGAGGAGACTCCATGTCTCGAAAAGGCTATTATCTATTTTATTTACATTTCTTAAGAATTTAAATTCAAATTATGCCTGTCACTGTTTTTAGGAAACAACAATTACCCATAGTCGAGACTCCAAAGGGTAACGAACGAGCATCGATTTCTAGGTCGATGCGAATGAGCAATGGAAAAACTTGCCATGCCAGCCTCTGTTTGCGTGCACGGTTATACTTGAAGCACACCCCGGACACTGCATACAACGGTCGTAAAATGACATTTCTAAAAACAAATGAAGGAGCAAACAAAAGCACGACGAAATCCTATATAAGGTGTAACAAAATTAGCTGAAACTATTTTAACTGGTGCTTCAACCCATGAAACTGAACAACTTTCCCTACGAAACCCATAGTCAAACGCAAAAAAAATATTTGGCTCTCCTAAACTAACTCGATCAGCTGATCAGCCAACTTAGTATGGGAAGTTCAATTTTTTTTTTATTTGACTATTGGTTCCATGGGGAATGTTGTTCAGTTTCATGGGTAGAAGCACCAGCTAAAATAGTTTCAGCTAATTTTGTTACACCTTATATATGTACTTTGCTTGAAGTGTAGTGCCTAAACGCAGATACGCCTACCAGCTGTTATATTATAACACCGGAAATTTTCTTTTTTTAATATTTTTTTTTTTTTTTCTAAGCTAGTAAAACGATTACAAATCACATGCAATTATAAAAAAAATAGTAATTTCCTTAGTAAGTGGTTGAACCAAAACATGCAAGCAAAGCCGATCAAATGCATGCCAAATGCGAGTCGGCGCCGCGCACCAAGGGCTCCGTACCACCACAACTCTCCTCACAAATATAACAACGATACTTATTCATTAAACAAAATACATCAACGTGAGCGACAAAGAAATTCATATTTTTTTAAGTGAAAACTTCTTTTTGTGAAAGCATTTTTGAATTGGGAAAAATCCATTGAATTCGTGACACTGTTACCGTTACCTGTTATACCGTTGCCGTAACTAGGAACACTCGGAGAGTCAAAACTTATGAAGCTGTACAAAGTTTTCACTTCTGTCACTTATCGCTCCCGGAGTGGTTATTTACTTTTTTTTATTCAGCTTGGGCTCCTTAGCGCAAGTACGACTTACACTTGACCCATTTTCTTTAAGTTTTTTGTTGTTCTTTAGTACTATATTCACACCAAGTTCCACGCGTGTATGTATTACCGTTTTTACGATAAAGCAAAAACCGGTAAAGTGCGAGTCAGAACCGCGCACAAAGGGTTCCGTATCATCATACTACATGGCGCTAGTTTCTTTACGTTTAAAAAAAGAACACGTTTTTTGTATGGAGACCCCTTGTTTTTTCATTTTTCCTATTTTTTAGTATTTTTCGCGGCAACAGAAATACATCATCTGTGAGAATTTCAACAGACCTGACAGACGGACGAACGGACAGCGGAGTCTTAGTAATAGGGTCCCGTTTTTACCCTTTGGGTACGGAACCCTAAAAACAAAAAAATAACACGTTCCTTGTATGAGTATCCCCTTAATTTTTTACCTGTTATAGGTATTGTAAAAGCCCCCGGAATAACACATATTTTGTGAAAATTTCAGCTGGCTACCTATTGTGGTTCAAAAGATACAGCCTTTTTTAAAATTGGACAGACGTAGGCTTTGTAATCTATTACAGAAACCTATACAAAGCTAATTGATGAGGACAATTACAAACAAATATTGTAGATCTTAGGAATATACGCTGCGGCCGCGTTTGTTTTTGTTTTTGTTACCCGACTTCAATAAAAGAAGGCATCATATTAATATTTTTTCTTATGTGTGTTCGCGGATAACTTCGTCGTTTATGAACCGATTTTAATGCCTCTTTTTTTGTTGGAAAGTAGATATCCCAAGGGTGGTACCATGATAAGGAAACTAGGATCTGATGATGGCATCCCAGGGAAATCGAGGGGAACCTTAGTTTCCTGTTTGAAGTCGGTTTTTTTTGTTCAAAATTTTGTTACGCCATTTCATTTAAAATTCAGAATCGGTGAACCCTTGATAACATCTCACCTGATGGTAAGTGACGATGTTGCCGAAGATGGAAGCGGGCTTACCAAGACTTCCCAACGCAATGGGGTACTGGCTATCTTATCTTCATGCCGGAACACACCAATGATATCAACATTGATATATTATATTTGTACACAACTCTTTGTCTAGTATCTAATTAATCTAATCACGAATTACATTTACAAATTGATATTCAATAAGTTAAATGAGAAAGTGAAATACTACTATTACTAGTGAGGATTTCGAGGACGTGCTACGCATCGACGCGTGGAAAGTATTTCTTACATTTTTAGAACTAAATGTCGTTTTTGACAGATGATAAAAAGTAACTCAGATGACCATCATTCGTCATCCCTATTGTACACAACTCTTTGTTTAATATCTAATTAATCTTATCACAGATTACATTTACAAATTGATATTCAATAAGTTAAATGAGAAAGTGAATTACTAGTGAGGATTTCGACGACGTGCTACGCATCGACGACGCGTGGAAAGTGTCCATAAATGAAAGTGCTTGACGTCGTATTGAATATGTTCTGGTTGTTAAGTCATAGAACCAGGTATTAAATTCGACAAAAGATTTGCAAGCTGTATAATCTTAGGCCGTAATGGAGTTTGGTCAAAACTTTCTTCAACGTATTAATCACTATACAGGACGGACAAAATAGGCATTGGTAACTTGGGTCGCAGGGATCTCGATTTTTCTCAGCAATCACAAAACATATGAAAGTGATATTTTGTGACCTGGTTCTTCATTTCAATGACTTCATTTTGTCAGTTGCAGAAACTTGATTATTTCACTTTTGTAACAAAATAAAATATATCAAAGAAACCCTGTTTTAAAACAGATATTTGCATTCTACAAGCAAACCAGGCGGATTTAGTACCTCTAAATTTTCCAAGTACATTTGTCTAAACACACACTTTAATATGCCAGTTGGATTTTTTAAAATTATTTATAGTTTTTATTTCGAAAAAAATAAAAAAGTGCAAAAGTGTGGTTATTTTCTTAACTCTTCACTCGTAAAGAAAAAGACAGAGACAACTGTGTCGATCAATGCCTCGCCGTAATTAAAAATAAAACGCTAAATACGGTAAAAAACCGACTTCCATCGCAACAACTTAGTACCTACATTTTTGCATTATTATTTTTGGTTTTTGTTAATTTTTGTAATAAAGTACTACACCGATTCTGATAAAATGTATATGGGACCACACGGGAAGCACTAGGTAGCTTTCAAATAAAAAAAAAACATCAAAATTGGTTCAAATATTAAGTTGCAGGATTCCACCCGAACAAACATACATACATTGCAAGTTAAATAAAAGCTTGTAATAAAAAATCTGAAGCGTCGGTGGCTCAACCGGTAACGACTCGGTCCATCTAACCAGAGGTACCGGGTTCAAATCTGGACGGCCAATGTACCAATGAGTTTTTCAAAAACTTACGTACATATCATTACCGATTGCTTTAACGGTGAAGGAAAACGTCGTGAGGAAACCTGCACAGGCCTGCGAAGAAACTCGAAGGTTGTGTGTGAAGTCGACCAACCCGCACTGGGCCCGCGTGGTCGACTAAGGCCTAATCGCCCTGATTCAGGGTAGGCTCGAGCCCCTCGGTGGGGACGTATATGAGCTGATATATAATAAAAAATCTTATATTTAGAGCACAGCACAACAATAAACAAACATACATACACTCGAAAACATAACACTCCTTCTGGCGTCGCGTCGGATAAAAAAACATAGGATATTTCGTCCGTCAGGTATATTGGTGTCGCCGTTATTGGATTGTAGAGTATCAAATAAAATATTTTCCACTTTGGAGGCTAACCTTCGTTTGAGGCGGTTGAGTCACGTATAGGGTGGGTGAGGCAGGTGGGGCCCCACCCACCCCTGCTTGGCGAGCGCCCCGGGGCAACCGCCACCCAGTGACGTCACGCGACCCGTGACTCACGCACCCAAATATTGTTGTGCCTTTTATAAAGCGACGCTATTTTGAGATTGAAGCTAGAGGTTAAAGTCGCCCTAAGATTTCTTCCAACTTTATGGATCGGTATTCTATGGTACCCTTAACATTGCATTTTTATTAGAAATACTACCTACTATACTACAATAATCCTACGACAAATGTGTAGATACTCGGATATAAGTATATGTATTGTATAATATATTGTATGAGCGTCAGTGGCGTAACGGCTAGGGCCGCCGCCTCCTGTCCGCGAGGTCATGTTTCAAATCCTGCCACGTACCAATGTGATTTCGAATTTAGATTTCATATGTACGTTTATCCGACGCTCTTACGGTGAAGGAAAACATCGTGAGGACACCTGCACACGCCTGCGGAGAAACTCGCAGGTTGTGTGTGAAGTCGACCAACCCGCACTGGGCCCGCGCCCGCGTGGTCGACTAAGGCCCGATCGCCCTAATTCAGGGTAGGCTCGAGCCCCTCGGCGGGGACGTGTATGGGCTGATATGATGATGATATTTATTGTGTATATAATAAAGACCTAAAAAGGGTTTTCGTTTATCTAGAATAGATAACTTACATGTAACTAATTTGACGATTTAAAATACATCAGAAACAGCTTGTTCTATATTTTAGTCGTTATCATTTTAACCTTAATTTCTCATTTTAAGTCTATCTTTGTGTTCATTAGATAGTTATTTATGCCACTGCCAAGTAATGAGAGCCATTGAGTGCTAAAATGTAGACAGCACGAGTGTTACAACAATGGCTAATTGCGTGCAAGTGGCATACAATACTTTTTCTACGACCATAAAATAAATAAAACTAAATAAAACTATCTACACATCCTCACACTCATGTACAAAATTCTTAAAAATCCTTCCTGTCCTGAATATCTCCGTTCCCGTTTCCACCTACTACCCGTGTCTTCCCCACCCAGACGTTTATGCGTCACCAAAACTCTAGTAGTTCCCCGCTGCAATACCAAATTCTTCTACAACTCGTTCACTGTTGAAGCTGCGAACCTCTGGAATAAATTACCCGCCAACATTCGCGACTGCCCCTCTGTTAACTCTTTCAAAATCAAACTTAAAGAGCATCTTCTTTCCCTACAAAACGTGTAAGTTTATTTGTATATATTTAATTTTAGTACAAATAGTAAGTATTCTATTTTTAAGAATATATACCTAAAAATAGAATACTTACTATTAGACTTAAATAATACATGTATTATTTATGTGAATAGATCAGGTTAGTTTATTTTATTTAGTATAATTTTAGGTACACATAGGTTTGCCCCCCGTCCTTTGAATTCTCATAACACCCGGTAAGGTTGGATGGAAGAGATCTCTTATAGAGATAAGTCCACCTTTGTATATGTCCTTTCTAATTGTTTTTCATGTAAATTTCTGTGTGCAATAAAGAATATATATAAATAGATAAAATTTTTTGTCATATTCATATTATATTGAATTTTTCAAGCCAAAGCCATAAAATATTTTAAAAAGTATCATCGTAGTACAGTTGTCTCGTTTTTAAAATGATCATTGTAAAAAGACTTGTAGGTATGAAAACTTTTGTGATATGATTTGAGGTTATGTATTAAGAGGAAATGCGGTCTAAAGAATAGGTATTTGAATAAATTGTTGCTGTCTCCCTCCACCAAACCTCTGCGTATACAGCAAGAAAGGGAGAACATGCAGCGCAGACCGATAATAGGCACTAAAATTGAACCAAACAGCCTTTCGTAGTTTCCTATTTCCTCCTCCAAAACTTAAGCAATAATAATATCTTTTTCAAGAATAATTAAAGAAAACGCTTTATCTATGCCTCTATCTTGCTGTCTCCCTCTCCCAAACCTAGCCGTATACAGCAGGAAAGGGAGAACTGCAGCGCAGACCGATAATAGGCACTAAAATTGAACCAAACAGCATTTCGTAGTCCCCTATTTCCTCCTCCAAAACTTGAGCAACAATAATATTTTTTTCAAAAACATTTAAAATAACGCTTCACCTATGCCTCTGTGTTTTGATTTTATTGTATATGCGTATTTTTTTTTTTGGTGGGTGTCTGAAAATGACGTTTCATTTGGGCAATTTTCTCAGTTTCTGATGGCTCCTTACTTCCTATTAATATTAGAATTAGGAAAAAAACAAAACATAGAGGCATGGCCATGGTAGATAAGGTTCGATGGAAAAAACATTTTTGCTCTAACAAACAGGAAACAGGACTACTGCCTACGTTTGTATGGAAAAAATGATGCTCGCGTTTCCTCTTAAGCAAATTACCAAATATGAGTCATCATATCAGCCGAAGGACGTCCACTGCTGGACATAGGCCTCACCCAAGGATCTCCACGACGACCGGTTCTGCGCTGCCCGCATCCAGCGGCTTCCCGCGACCTTCACCAGGTCATCGGTCCACCGAGTGGGAGGCCTGCCTACATTACGCTTTCCGGTGCGTGGTCGCCACTCGAGAACTTTACTGCCCCAACGGCCATCTGTTCTACGAGCAATGTGCCCGCCCACTGCTACTTAAGTTTAGCAATTCTGAGAGCTATGTCGGTACTTTGGTTCTCCTACGGATCTCCTCGTTTCTGATTCGATCACGGAACCATACCAAATGGAAGTAGAAAAATTTATCTTGTTTGCTTGTTTCTCTTTCTATCCAAATGTTAAAATCAAAACATTACGATAATGTTACATAAATTTACAAAACATACTGAACCGGATGATTAATTTGCATTAACGAGCCAAGTCTCGATTAATTAATATTTATTTTTGAAATGTTAGGTATTCGAAAGTTAAGCTTGAGCAGGTCGAAGTCTCTACGCGAGTTCCGACGACGCGGTGGTTTAGTAGGCTTGTATTTGAATTTTTTAGTCGACACATCATATCAGCTCATATACGTCCCCACCGAGGGGCTCGAGCCTACCCTGAATTAGGGCGATCAGGCCTTAGTCGACCACGCGGGCCCAGTGCGGGTTGGTCAACTTCACACACAACCTTCGAGTTTCATCGCAGGCGTGTGCAGGTTTCCTCACGATGTTTTCCTTCACCGTTAAAGCAATCGGTAAAAATCGGTAAATTTTAGTCGACACATTCTGGTATATATTTTAGTCGACACATTCTGGTATATATTTACACGAATTCCACATAAAAATAAATAACACTACACGTTATAATTTGTCAGCGACCGGTTTCGAACAGATGGTCCTCCGCCTTAGTGTAAATATACACGATTTTCATGATTCTTTTTTTTTGATGATGCTGCCGTGTTGGTCATATTAGTCCTATATAAACTGTATCAAAATCGGTGTAGTAATTTTTTTTGGAAAATTAATTTTAAACTTTATAAATTAATTAGAAGCGTCGGTGGCTCAACCGGTAACGACTCGGTCCATCTAACCAGAGGTACCGGGTTCAAATCTGGACGGCCAATGTACCAATGAGTTTTTCAAAAACTTACGTACATACTTACCGATTGCTTTAACGGTGAAGGAAAACATCGTGAGGAAACCTGCACACGCCTGCGAAGAAACTCGAAGGTTGTGTGTGAAGTCGACCAACCCGCACTGGGCCCGCGTGGTCGACTAAGGCCTAATCGCCCTGATTCAGGGTAGGCTCGAGCCCCTCGGTGGGGACGTATATGAGCTGATATAATAATAATAATAAATTAATTAGAAATTAACCCCCAATTTTGACCACTTGGGTAAAAATGTATCCTATGTCACTCACGGAATAAGATGTATTTAACGACACCTCGCTCTCCAAAGTCCATCAAGCCGTTTAGTCTACAGGGCGTGCCAAAGAAATAAATATACATATACACTCGAAAAATATAACCCTTCTTCTGGCGCAGTCGGGTAAAAAGTAATTAAATAATACCTACTAGATAACAAAATTCATTTTATAACCGTCTTTTAAAATTACTACTAGGACCGTTTTTAAGGGTTCCTTCAAAACGAAAAATGGAACCCTTTTAGGATCACTTCGTTGTCTGTCTGTCTGTCTGTCAAGACCCTTATCCTCGGGAAAGCGTGGACGTATGAAGTTGAAATTAATATAAAATACTAAGGCCCATGGCTGTAACAAATCAAGCTTCTAACTCAACGCAATAAAAAATTATGGCTATTTTACGGCCGATTATGTCATATTTTGTTACTAGCTTTCGTTCGAGGCTTTGCCCGCGTGGACATCGTTTTTATGACTGTCTTTGAGGGTGAGTAAAGCGCGAGCAGAAAGCGGCTAGCGAGCGTGCAGGACGTGAGTTTTCTCCAGATCCCTATCCCAGTTTGAGCTATTCTGATTAGCAGTCTATGTCATTTCCCACCTCCTCAACCAATTCTATACAAAAAACCACTTCAGTCCGTAGCTCCGTTGCAACGCTGACGTGCGCAAGCGTGGAAATGAGATTTCCCCAGATCCCTCGGGAACTATTTCATTAACTTAACTGCTATTACGCTACGTAGCGTAGGCAGGCCTCCCACGCGGTGGACCGATGACCTGGTGAAGATCGCGGGAAGCCGATGGTTGCGGGCAGCGCAGGACCGGTTGTCGTGGAAATCCTTGGGGGAGGCCTTTGTCCAGCAGTGGACGATTTGTGGCTGATATGATGAACTGCTAATAAGTCATTTCTGTCATATCCCACCTCATGACTGTGACGTATATTGATGTATGGGAGAATATTTTTCAACTATACGTAATTAAGTTTGTGCTTCAATCCGGTTGTTATTCTCGTTGATGCTTTAAGGTTATGTACCCAAATGTGTTTTGGTACGGAACACTCATTGCGCAAGTCCTACTCGCACTTGGGGGCGGGTTTTTTTGTATTTAGGCCCGTGATCTCATTACTTTTTGCCATTTAAAAAAAACCAGCGATCGAAAACGAAAAACATTTAAATTATTTTCTTATAATAGTCTTTAAGTATTTCATTGTTTTTGAAATATTTTAATTATTTTGAACAATGTTAGTTACATGTATTAATTGGTTTTACTTACGTGTTTAAAAATTGCACAAAAAGCCATGATGTACTTGTTCAAAATTTCATCAAAATCGGTCTAGTAGTTTTTCCGCAAATCAGGGATATGGGCACACATACATACACATATTTTTCTTGTATAATCGAAATTTTGAAATCGAATTTTTGGACGATTATTCCTAAAAAAATGATATATACATTTATATTCCATTAATTCCCTAATTTAGGTACATGATGATTATTGAACTGGCAACACACACTGGTATTAATGATTATACCTGTGTGTGTTGCCAGTGATGACTTACGGAACTGAGACACATGGTCGCTTACTATGGGGCTCATAAGAAGGCTCAAGGTCACCCAAAGGGCAATGGAGCGTGCTATACTCGGAGTTTCTTTGCGTGATCGAATCAGAAACGAGGAGATCCGCAGGAGAACCAAAGTAGCCGTCATAGCTCACAGAATCGCTAAACTGAAGTGGCAGTGGGCAGGGCACATAGCTCGTAACACAGATGGCCGCTGGGGAAGTACAGTTCTCGAGTGGCGACTGCGCACCGGAAAACTTAGTGTAGACGGGCCTCCCACGCGGTGGACCGATGACCTGGTGAAGATCGCGGGAAGCCGATGGATGCGGGCAGCGAAGCCTTCGCTGCGAAGGACCGGTCGTCGTCGTGGAAATCTTTGGGGGGCCTTTGTCCAGAAGTGGACGTTTTATAATGATGATATGGAGTAAATGGTAAACATAAAAATCTTTTTATATAATACTTATGGATCGAAATGCCACTAGATATTAATGGCCCCTAAATTGATGCGTGTTGTTGTAGAATATAGAGGTGTTATCGACAAATTAAATTATGTCACACAGTTGTATAAGTGGCCGACCTTACATAAAGAGAGAGCACATGTATGGGCTCTGCCCATGCAGACCACGAGGCACGAGGTGAGTTTCTCTTCACGACGACAAAGCAATGTTATACATTTTAAGCGTGTTATATCATTGCCATATGATTTTTGTATGCTGCATATAATTGAAAACAGAAGAGGATATATTATTAAGTTAGGACACCACGATACGACAGATTTCTGAAATAAATCAGAGGGAAGGATAGAGGGAAGAAAAAGCAAAAGAAGACCAAAGCGAAAGTATATAGAATAATTTTGAAAAAAAAACCGTCTTCAAATAGTAAACTAAGGTTTTCCCCGCGATTTCTCTGGGATGCCATCATCGAATCCTGGTTTCCTTATCATGATACCACTCTTGGGATATATCCTTTCCAACAAAAAAAGAATCATCAAAATTGGTTCATAAACGACGAAGTTATCCGCAAACACATATAAAAAAATAATATATAATATATAAGGTGAACAAAATTAGCTGAAACTCGAGCCTCCTGGAGACTTTTAAGGCTAGGCATTTGTAAAACAGTTGTCTTTGTTTTTTCCTTTACGTGTAAAGAGTCGAGAAAATAACCACACTTTTGCACTTTTTCAATGTTTTACGTTGTTATTTCTTATAAGACTTCAATTTAAAAACTAAAATTTAGCAGATTCTCTGTAGTACTTAAAACGAAATATCTCCATATAAAAACTATGTGTAAATTTATAAATATTGTTAATAAACAATTCGTTTTAGACTTTTTTTAGACGTTTTAGACCTGTTTTTGGGATTTTTTATGATCGAGTAAAGTACACACTATCGTGTAACATATTAGCACATTCCTCAGACAATATCCTTAAGTATGTCCAATATTTTTTGCAAGACCGATATTTAGTAGTAATTACCCAAAATATTTGATCTAGCAAAAGGGTTTCTCCGCTTCTCCACCGGTGCCTCGTCTTAATCACAAAATAAACATACTAGTAAATGTCGTAACATAAAGAAAGAATGCCGCTTTGTGGAGACACGATGAATGTTCGGTTCGCATATTGATGATAGACGACACATATCGACAACTTCCAGTTGTGTTTACTTACACAACAATTGCCTCGTTGTTTTACTGTTAACGTAATCTTATCAAAGTCAAGGTAGGTATAGCGTATAAGTATATTATTGTTCAATGGGTGACTAATGTTTGCTAATTACCCAAAGGCCATCGAGGGCGTTCCTCCGGCATGAATCAGACAGTCGATCGGTCGATTGCTTCCATCCGCTGTTTGCGACAGTGATATCAAATGAAATCAAAATAATTTATTTTAAATAGGTGTTTACACACACTTTTAAATAGTAAAAAAACTTATTAAATGTTAGGAAATAGTAGAAATGTAAAGAAAGCTCACATTAAAAAATCTGTTGAACAACTGATTGAGCTTAGCAAGGAAAATAAATGTAAAGTAACAGTGTGTGCATTTCCTTATTGTAATAATGAAACACCTAACTATAATACAAAATTGTATTATTCAATTTTATACTTATACAATTCTACTTGTAGTCATAGCGACTTTGTATTATTTTTGATACAAATAGTTTTGTAAATAAGTTTAGCTTGACTCAAGACATGTACTTGCCTGATGTACAGAAAAAAAGACTAGCTAATTCGTTAGCTTACGGTGTTTTCAAGCGACTTCCAAAAAGGAGGAGGTTCTCAATTCGTCTGTATGTTTTTTTATGTGTTTTACCTCATAACTTTTGACTGGGTGAACCGATTTTTATGATTCTTTTTTTATTTGAAAGCCAGTGCTTCCCGTGTGGTCCCATATAAATTTTATCAAAATCGGTTTAGTACTTTGTGAGAAAATTACCAAAAACCAAAAATAACAATGCAAAAATGTACTAAGTTGTTGCGATGGAAGTTGGTTTTTTAACGTGTTTACTGTTTTCAATTATAAATCGTACCAACTGTATTCAGTCGTATTATTTTGTCCTTATCAGGCTCTCGTGTTTTGTATGATTCTGCACTGCGTCTGCGCATGTATATACTCTGAAAACCGGAATGCAGCGGAAGCTACGCGTGCGAAACGTTCCGTACCAGACAAAGACTCTTATTGTATGCATAATGCATTATCAACTTACTAGTTATTACAATACAGATACATATGGCGCATTTACACTCAGCCCTGTAGGACAGGAAAATGAGCAGGGAAGTGGGTAGCGTGAGTATGTAAATAGGTCACTCGCGCTGCCATAGCTCATGCCACGATTGTCGGCTTTCGTGTGGAACTCAAAGGAATTCAGGGTTCGAAAAAAGTCAAAATAATTAAGCTTCTTGATAATTATCCGATAATTATCACCAGTGTAAGAAATTCAATTTTTATATTTGTTTCATAACAAATGCATTATAATTTGGGCTATTCTAACCAGAAAAAAAAAATATTTTATAGTTATTATTTAATATCCAACACAAATGGACATTAAAGGTAGATAGATTGACTAAAAATCAGTGTCCGTCAAATTCGACATTATAAAAAAATTAAATTGGATTGAGCAAAGAAGCTAAAGCGACTTCGAGAGGTGCTGATTTTATTTCCATTGGCTTTGTTTCTGTTGTAGTTGTAGTCACTCAACTTTGTATAATCCTGTAATCCGAACTGAATTTTCTTGTGGGGGAATCCCCATGGCGTGGCACTTTGACACTTTGTGCGTTCGGATAGACGCAAGTTCGGAAATACACGTTCGAATACAGTTCACTTTCACGAACGCAATCTTTTGTTATTATCAGTCGATAATTATCCATTTGTTACTATCGCGATAATTATCATTGATAATTATCCTTTCGAACCCTGAAAGAATTGGCTGAGTGTGAACACTCACTCACGTCGATGTTGTCGCAGAATAGGGCAATATTTCTGGCAGTAGCAGCAGCAGTGGCAGTGGCTGAGTGCGAATCCTGGGTTAGTCAGGTGTGGAAGAATTTTGAAACTCGCCAGGTACATACTTATCTATGCTGGTCACGTCAAGTTAAGCATAAATTAAATAGAGCTCCATTCCATAGCGTTGTTTTCGTATAACAATAGACACGAGACGCGACCTTGCGCGTGATAAGATACGTCAATCAAGTAAAGCTTCTGTTCCAAAACCACACAAGTCTGACTACCTATATTCCGATCAATTTGCTATCGTTGCACCGTGATTACTAACACACAATCAACCTACTTCATAATATCAGCCGAAGGACGTCCACTACTGGACATAGGCCTCCCACAAGGATCTCCACGAAGACCGGTTCTGCGATGCCCGCATCCAGCGGCTTCCCGCTACCTTCACCAGGTCATCGGTCCACCGAGTGGAAGGCCTGCCTATACTACGCTTTCCGGTGCGTGGTCGCCACTCGAGAACTTTACTGCCCCAACGGCCATCTGTTCTACGAGCAATGTGCCCCGCCCACTGCCACTTAATTTTAGCAATTCTGAGAGCTATGTCGGTTACTTTGGTTCTCCTACGGATCTCCTCGTTCCTGATTCGATCACGCAGAGAAACTCCGAGCATAGCACCCTCCATTGCCCATTGGGTGACCTTGAGCCTTCTTATGAGGCCCATAGTAAGCGACCATGTCTCAGTTCCGTATGTCATCGCTGCGGTATCTGGGACGTAAAGATATTGCGAAGCTTCCCGAACGCTGCCCAGCCGAGTTGGATTAACTTACTTAAGGGTCATCATATCAGCCGAAAAACGTCCACTGCTGGACAAAGGCCTCCCCTAAGGATTTCCACGACGGTCGGTCCAGCGCTGCCCGCATCCATGATATTCACCAGGTCGTCGGTCCACCGCGTGGGAGGCCTTACTACGCTACGTTTTCCGGTCGCGGTCTATTAATTAAAAGATCAATTTATCTACATTACGCATCAATCATTGTAGCTTGTCTACTTTTAACTTTAAATGAAATTAACTGCTACTTTGATAATTTTTTACATGTTTTTGAATGTACGTTTGCGAAAAAGTATGTGCAGTGCTGTTGTACAATTTATTTGAATTTGGAAACAGAAATTTACATTGGTGTCGATTCGGTGTAACACGATTTAACTTGTTTGACAGGACTAAACTAAATTTAAGCATTCTATCCTTGTCTTTTCGATACAGAAAGTAAAAGACAGAATGTGCAAATTTAGTTTAATCCTGTCAATTAAGTTAAGTCGTGTAACACCGAATCGACACCATTACATTACATTCGGCATACTGAACATAAAAACTCTTTTTGCATAAAAGCTTGTACCCTTTAGTTTTTAGGCTAGATATCCTTTAGCGCAATTTTTAGGGTTTAGTACCCAAAGAGTAAAAACGGGACCCTATTACTAAGACTCAGCTCTCCGTCCGTCTGTCTCTCCGTCTGTCACCAGGCTGTATGTCATGAACCGTGATCGCTAGACAGTTGAAATTTTCACAGATGATGTATTTGTGTTGCCGCTATAACAACAAATACTAAAAATAAGAAAAAGTGAAAGTCTCCATACAAAAAACTTTTTTTAAACGTGAAGAAAAATAGTGCCATCTAGTATGATGGTACGGAACCCTTTGTGTGTGGTTCTGACTCGCACTTTACCGGTTTTTTTACATCTTTACGACTAATGTAATAAACTACACATGAATTTAGTAAGTTTAGATACGCAGCGGCCGAATTGTTTGCCAATGGCTAAAAACTTACCAACGCTAGCGAATTCAGCGCAGGCAGATATATAATTATGTATATTAGTACTAACATACAGTATGGACACTCCCTGCCGCTCTCTGGATTGCGACCTCACCCCCTCGTCACCCAGATTGATACTGATTAGTTATAGTTTGGTTCTCGAACGTATAGGATATTTCGCCGTGGTTTTGTTAGCTCTGTCATTTGTTTTTAGAAATGTAATTTCTCGCCCGTTGTATGAAGTGTCCGGGAAGTGGCGCAGGTGAGCATATCGTAGAAAGAAATGCTATACAGCTTAGTAGAATCATTATCCGTAATCGAAATAAAAGATATTATGCTTGAAATTTTCATGTAGGTATGATATTTAGCCAGTTCCCCATTGCGTTGGGGAATCATGGTAAGCCTGCTTCCATCTTAGGCATCATCGTCACTTACCATCTGGTGAGATAATGCCAAGGGCTTACCAATTGTGTATAAAAAAAATAATTAAATTTGAAGTTTCTTATAATATATGTCACGGCTAAGGGTGGGTGTGAACATAAACTTAAGATTAGCCGGCTGAAGTTGTTTGGGTAAAGTCCGATTATTGGTTGGTATTCGGACACAACAACGTCTACCCAACACTGGCTGGGTATAATGTTTTTTGGGTGGTGAGCGAGTGAAGTGAGCGATATTAGGTTCAGTCAGGTTTGATTAATTTTACAGTCTAAGGGCCTCGCGAAGCGATGCTCCCCCCCCCTGGGTGAAGTTTAGCCGGTTAATCTTAACTTAAGCCGGCTAATCTTAAGTTTATGTTCACACCCACCTTTAGCCGTAACATATACATTTTAAATGAATTTATTTGTGATTGTAAATAAATGTACAGGTGTTAAACAAAATCAATGTACTTTATGACGTACAAAATCGAAATATCACTTTGGACTTTCGTGCAACCCCCGGGTATAATCCAAGTTTATCAGTAACGCTTAGACGTCGTTGTATCAGCTAGCATCGTAGTACCATTTACTGAGATATGCAAAGTCTTTAAGGCTAGGTATTGATTGGAACAGTTGTCTCTGTGTTTTTCTTTACGTGTAACCACACTTTTTAATGGTTTTTCGTTTTAATCAAAAAGTACAATAAATGTATAAAAAATAATAACATTACTCAATTTCTAATAGATTAGTAACGGTGTAGGTAGACCTATCTTTGGTATTTTTTTATCTATCGAGCCAAAACTGCTCAATCGTGTTTCTAATAGATTTTGACTTTAAGGATCATCATCAACAATAAGGGTATTTTTTTTAACCTTGGGTTTTCTATCGTTTAGGAGTAATTGACGTCAAAAATAACGAAAATCTGTAACATTACCGCCTTAATTAATCAGTACTTGATTGTTACGCTCTCTCGATATCTAAAATGATCAGATAAAAAAAAAGTTGCATAGGACCTCACGTAAATTCAATGTGAAGCCAACTAAAACAACTCCAAACTTGAACGTACGCTGTACGCCTGGCAAATAATTTCAAACATCTACATCCAAAAATTTAATCGAATTCGGTCCAGCAGTTTTTCTGCAAATACATACACATGCATATACACATTTTTCTAGAATACTTTTATAGTGCCTATATGATAAGTATAGATTATTTCGGATCATCAGAAGGGTTTTGGCCGTATCTAAGAAATAAACTCGTCTTCGAGAAGTTTTGGAGTGTACAATCAATATTCACACACGTTTGCAACCCGAGACTTCACGATGATTCGGATGAAAACCGATTATTTTATAGACTGCGATGAGTTCGGCACGGGGCTGGCTCCCAAGTTGACAGTTCAGCTGCTCAATCAAAAATCTTCGTAAAATAATTGGCGCCTCTGTCGTAGCCTCTGTAGGTAGGCTGCATTGACTTTAATGTTTCGATAATCACAACGATTCTGATTGGCTAACAAACAAGTACCAACACTACCAACTTCCGGGTTCCGGTCTCGCACAGACCACGCCTTGGCCAAAGATGACTATTATTACTACCCTAGCTAACCGCTTGACGTTTCAAGATAAAAAAACACGGTGCTTCGAAGCATGCATAGATGGCGCCACGTCCTTGCGCTCCGACAATTACATTTTCTTAAATCCCAAAGTCGGTTTTTAGGACTATTAAGTACTTAACCTACTTTTGCTCTTTAGACGCTCAAAGGTAGAAATTAAAGATAATTTAGAAATTTAAGGTTCTGGGTTGTCTGGTAGCAATCGCTCTCATAAGACCGCCTAAATTGTACGTCTCTTAGTTATTAATTTAGTTTTGTACATGTCTTTGTTTATTGTAATGTACAATAAAGAGGTATTTGATTTTCAAAGTTTGAAGGTAAAAATACACTCAAGCCTTTTAGAATCCCAATTGTCAAACGGATTGTTGATATATCATCTGATATCATAAGCATTTAGCATTGTTAAAAAGAATTTTTTTTTAAATGAAAATCAAGACTATTTTTAGAAATTGATTTTAATGTTTTTTTTACTTTTTAATCTCACTGGTTATTTTGTTATGATTTTTCAAATGTTACAAAATTATGACGTCACAGGCTCAAACAGTACAAAAAGGAACCGGCCAATTGCGAGTCAGAACCGCACACATAGGGTTCCGTACCATCATACTAGATGGCGCTAGTTTCTTCTTGTTTAAAAAAAACTCGTTTTTTGTATGAAGACCCCCTTATTTTTTCACTTTTTCTAATTTTTAGTATTTGTCATTATATAGCGGCAACAGAAATACATCATCTGTGAAAATTTCAACTGTCTAGCTATCACGTTTCATGAAATACAGCCTGGTGACAGACGGACAGACAGATGGACGGACAGCGAAGTCCTGGTAATAGAGTCCCGTTTTTACCCTTTGGCTACGGAACCCTAAAAAAACGGTCCTAGTACTAAATTCATTTTTTTATTAAAAATTTGAGTGCGTTTGACTATATCTCACCTGATGGTAAGTGACGATGTAGTCGAGGATGGTACACGCAAACTCAAATAATGTCTATTCACTCTCGCCTTGAATTTCTCTAAATTGTCAATTGTCGATTATGAAATGAATTTATTTATTTAGTGTCATTAAATTACTTTTTACAGTATAAAATCGTTATTTCTGCAAATTATTTTTCTTGACATGCCTTAGAAAAAACTTTACAATACCAATTAGTTAAGCAGACAACAAAAAACGTTGCGTTGTTAATTGATGTTGAGATGCGAGAGACGTGACGTTTCATAAAACTCAGAGGAGATTCAAAAGATGTTGTTATTTTACTGTTGTTTCGACAATTACGTAAACCTGTGCGTTTACAACGTGGACATAATGCATTCCTTGTCACGTACCAATTGTTATAATGTTGCTCTCTTATAGTAATTAGCTAAGGTGCGCTCGAGTCGAACGCGTGTCAGCAACCATGATACGTGTGTTTCGCATACTGATTGTCTCAACTTAAGTCGGAGTTGTGCCTGTGCGCATTCCATAGCCCAGACACCGCCCACCAACCGCCTTTTTAACCGAACAACATTAACTGCGTACAACGTGAAGGCTTTTAGGTAGGCCACGATGTATTGTCTGACATGTCTGATAGACGCTCGGGCCAGTTAAGTGACTTAACCCCAAAATACAGTCTGTTGTTGATTGTATTAAATTACTTATGGTGTCTTCATAAGTAAGATAAAAATACTTTGTACTTTGTACACGACCTAATCGGCTTAGAAATAGAACAAGACTGACTGATTTATAATTCGAGCATGAGAAACAAATGTGAATACTTGATTTCTGGGGTTCTGGAGCCAAAATGGTAAAAAAACGAAACTTTTATTATTTCTTTATATCCGTCCGTTTGTCACACTCAGTTTTTTTTATCTCTGTTGCAGTACCTACTTAACAAAATTGAAGTTAATGCTATGTGTAATGTTTTTAGGGTAGTCTGTGTATGTAAGAGGGGGATTTTTTTTTTCGAGTGTGCCTTCGAGTTATTATAAAATGAGTTAAAGGGTTCATTCATCATTTTTTAGGGTTCCGCATATCCAATGGGTGACCACCGCGCCGGGACTCTATTGTTCACCCTTTGGGTGTGCGCATTTTCTTAAAAAATTACAATGCCAAATGCGTCGCTACGTAATGAATGTCATAGCATTCACACTCTGTTACGTATACAGTGTGTAAAAAATGGTGTAGCACCCGTGAACTGTGGGTTCTAATTATCACACTGAACAACTTTCCCCAAGGATCCAATAGTCGATTCTCAAAAAAAATTGGACCCTCCATACTAAAATGCACAAAATTGGTCGATCAGTTGATCGCTTAGTACGAAGCGTTACATTTTTTACATTTTTTTTGCGATTTCACCAAAGTTGTTCAGTATGATGATTAGGAGCTCCAGTTAACGGGACCTACACTAATTTTGTTACACTTTGTATTGCTTAAATAGACAGAGTGTTGTTATCAATTCCTGTTCTCCCACATTCAGTTGAGTTACTCTCCCGTTTCGCGACACACCCACGTTACCCACGTACGTTGTTGGGTTAACGAACCGTTCCCTTTAAGGCTTATACCGTCGCCAACGATCGACTTTGTAAGCACTTTTCTCTTTAAGGATTTTTTTTATAGTTATAGTGTTGTTATCAATTCCTGTTCTCCCACGTTCAGTTGAGTTACTCTCCCGTTTCGCGACACACCCACGTTACCCACGTACGTTGTTGGGTTAACGAACCGTTCCCTTTAAGGCTTATACCGTCGCCAACGATCGACTTTGTAAGCACTTTTCTCTTTAAGGATTTTTTTTATAGTTATAGTGTTGTTATCAATTCCTGTTCTCCCACGTTCAGTGAGTTACTCTCCCGTTTCGCGACACACCCACGTTACCCACGTAAGTTGTTGGGTTAACGAACCGTTCCCTTTAAGGCTTATACCGCCGCCAATGAACAACTTTGTAACCACTTTTCTCTTCAATTAAGGATTTATTTTATTGTTATAAGTGTTGTTATCAATTCCTGTTCTCCCACATTCAGTTGAAATACACTCCCGTTTCGCGACACACCCACGTTACCCACGTACGTTGTTGGGTTAACGAACCATTCCCTTTAAGGCTTATACCGCTGCCAACGACCAACTTTGTAACCACTTTTCTCTTCAATTAAGGATTTATTTTATTGTTATAAGTGTTGTTATCAATTCCTGTTCTCCCACATTCAGTTGAGTTACACTCCCGTTTCGCGACACACCCACGTTACCCACGTACGTTGTTGGGTTAACGAACCATTCCCTTTAAGGCTTATACCGCTGCCAACGACCAACTTTGTAACCACTTTTCTCTTCAATTAAGGATTTATTTTTCGAAAAAAAATGTTTTGTGATATACAGGATATGATGAGTGATTTTGATTTCCTTGAACTCTATTTTAGTACACAGAACTAATGAAAAAAATGTTCCAATGCACCCTTTTTTATAGTTGTAACCATAGAACTGCTGCAATTTTAATCGAAACATTACGATAATTTATGAACTTCTTAACATACAATGTAAAATGACTTTGTTTTCTTACTTTTTGGATTTTTTTTATACAGGGTGATTTTTAATTAGTTCTTCATATCAAAAGATATGCATGTGCTCGTGATTACAAACAATTTTTCTAAAGAAAATGTCAAATCAGAAAAAAAAGTTTTTGGTCCTTGATACAAAGTAAGTTATCAAATCGGCAAAAATGTATAAGGGACCAAATTTTTTTTTTCCATATTTGACATATAGTTTCTTTGGGAAAGTAGTTTGTAATCATGAGTACATTCATACCCTTTGCTATCTAGAACTAATTATAAGTCACCCCATATTTTATTTATAATGAATTAAAAACCACAATTTGCGCATGATTCGTCCGCAGCGATTGACGTAACAACCACGTTGCAGTACGAGCTGATAAGAACTTTATTTCCAAGCTGTTTCGTTCGATGTTTGAAACATCGTGAATCGAGTTGCTAATTTTAGGGACGGAGGAGCCTTAATATGCCTTTGCGCAGACCTCTCTGTACCATATACCCACATTTGATATGTAATTTTAACTTTCTCGCGTACACTAGACCACTAATAACAGTATAACATATTCAACACGATAAAATAAAGATAACCTCAAAAAAAAGTGGATAATTATTGCTTGTCCGTCGCTTGACGATGGTTATTGAACTTGCGGCATCGCCATACATTAATAAATATGTCAGGTTGATTAGTTTTTTGAATAACGACCGACTCCAGTTAACAGAGGTCAGCGAAAGCAGATAATAGCGCTGTCAAATTTATGTTTATTTTATGAAATTAGCGTATCAAAATTTTGAATTATAAGTCATAAAGTCATGTTTTTTTAAAATAATTTCTCATTTAAATAATCTTAACTTTCTTGTTAAGCTTTAATAATAGCCAAAGCCGGACCAGTACACACGTAGCTAAACGGAAAATCGTGGGCTTAAAACCATTTGTATAAGCGTCTGTGTGTGTTATGTATGTTGTTGGATATTGAGAACGAAAAACGGTATAACTATGATGATGAAGCACTTCATCATAATACATTGTACAGCGCATTACTCGCAGTGATAGAGCTAGAATGGAGTCGGGTAAAACCAATAACAATAATAAGTGCAGTAATTAAACAACCACGCGCGCCGGTATGTGTCGTTTATTCAAAGAAGCCTTAAGAGGAAACGCGGGCGCCATTTAAACGCGGGCGCCATTTTGTCCATACAAACGTAGTCCCTTGTTTCCTCCCTGTATAATGACAATAGACCTAAAATGTTTTTTTCCACCAAACCTGTCTACCATGGTCATGCCCCTATGTTTTGTTTTTTTCCCATATTCTAATTATAATAGGAAGTAGGAGCCTTCAAAAACTGAGAAAATTTCCCAATTGAAACGTAATTTTTAAATACCCAGTCACAGTCAGTCACATCAGCTCATATACGTCCCCACTGAGGGGCTCGAGCCTACCCTGAATTAGGGCGATCAGGCCATAGTCGACCACGCGGGCCCAGTGCGGGTTGGTCGACTTCACACACAACCTTCGAGTATCTTCGCAGGCGTGTGCAGGTTTCCTCACGATGTTTTCCTTCACCGTTAAAGCAATCGGTAAGTATATGTACGTAAGTTTTTGAAAAACTCATTGGTACATTGGCCGTCCAGGTTTGAACCCGGTACCTCTGGTTAGAAGGACCGAGTCGTTACCGGTTGAGCCACCGACGCTTTTAAATACCCACCAAAAAAAAAGCATATTAACAATAAAATGAAAACAAAGAGCTATAGGTAATGCATTTTTTCAATTATTAAAAAAAATAATTTATTAATATTAAAATTTTATTATTGCTCAAGTTTTGGAGGAGAAGAAAGGCGACTACGAAATGCTGTTTTAGTCAATTTTAATGCCTATTATCGGTCTGCGCTGCAGTTCTCCCTTTCTTGCTGTATACGAAGAGGTTTGGGGGAGGGAGATAGCAAACATTTTATTCAAATACCTATTCTTTAGATCGCGTTTCCTCTTAATAATACGTGTGGTCTCTTAGCACAGAAATGAATACTATACAGTACAAAAGATGAGGGGCCATTGATACTGCTACTTTGTAAATAGATTGAGAAGCGCCAACGGCCATTTTGAGAAAAAATAATGCTTATGTTAGACTAGCTGTGCCCGCGACTTATTCCGCGTGGAGTTTTTGAATTTTCCGGGATAAAAAGTATCCTATATTTTAACCCGGGCTATAAGGAACCACCATACAAAATTTTATCAAAATCGGCCCGGTAGTTTTTGCGTGATGCGCGTACATATAGACAGTCAGACAGACACAAATTCTTAAAGTTATTGTTTTGGCCTCTATATCGTTAGTAAATGTCCACTACAGTTATTATTTTCCAAAAATATTTCATGTACAGACACGGCCCCGTTACAGTTTTATTATATGTATATAGATACAAGCACATGCCATTAAGGCAGAATAGAATAGAACAGAATTTAAATCGGGAGCGTCGGTGGCGTAACGGCTAGGGCCGCTGCCTCCTATCCGGGAGGTCATGGTTCGAATCCTACCACGTACCAATTTATTTATGAATTTCAATTTCATATATACGTTTATCCGATGCTCTTACGGTGAAGGAAAAACATCGTGAGGAAACCTGCACACGCCTGCGAACAACTCGGAGGTTAGTGTGTGAAGTCGACCAACCCGCACTGGGCCCGCGTGGTCGTCTAAGGCCCAATCGCCCTAATTGAATAGGCTCGAGCCCCTTGGTGTGGATGTATATGAGCTGATATGATAAAATCGGGAGGCTAAAATGCAATACAAAATACACTGCTCAAGTGCTTATGCTCATCACACATATACTGACCTTCAGAAGAATCAGCTTCGTATGTGTATGACAAGTAAGTTCATCAACATCCCTACGTAGTCCCCACCGAGGGGCTCGAGCCTACCAAAAATGTAGCATAATCGGGTAATAAAGTAATCAAGAAACCCGATTGCTAGAATACGTTATTATAATTTCGGTTCAGGTCCTAAACGTTGATGATAAAAAAATAGTCGAAAAGAATGGCTTAGAAATAAAATAAGAAAAGAAGGAAGGAACATGAAATTAATTAAAGAAAACATTGTACTTAACATAAAACGTTGTTATCGCTTACAAAAATCCACTTTTATTTCAATTCGATCATCATATCAACTTTGAAATACCATGATACCAGAATCATTCCAAATTTCAGATAAATCGGAAACCCAGACGTCGCTGTAAAATCGATCACAAGATTTTGACATACAAGGGCTGGCAAACCCCCCCCGCCCCCCCTTTTCAAACGGAGTTCGGTGTTCCGTCAAGTAACTAGTATGTCATCTGTGGTTCCGTGAAAATACAATAGCAAACATTTAGATATGTTTCTAAAAAAAATCGTAAGATCGTAGCAATCGTTAGTCAAAGAGAGGAAGTGTAACGTAATGAAGACAAAATGCGATTAAAATCTTTTATTTCAGTTCAAGTCCATGACACGAGTTATCGGGCTGTACTGTACATTCATAGTTGTGCATTGTCGGGTCGCGCTTTATTAGAACTCCATAATGTGTGTTCAAGTCCATGACACGAGTTATCAGGCTGGTACATTTACTGGTAGTACATTATCGGAAGCGCATTATTGGTACCCCATAATGCATGTTTCCAAATTTAAAAAAAGGCAAGCGTAATAAATGTATGGAAAATTTTAGAAATCTATTAAAAGGGCAGACGATCCTGGGACCTTGATTCCGCCTCCAAGGTTTATCATCATATCAACTTCAAAATACCAAAAGGATCACATGTCACCGGGAATACGGCTTCATGCCAAATTTCAGCTCAATCGAACACCGGGAAGTTGGTCAAATTTAACTTTCAAATTTCGAAGCGAACATTGCATGTTAAATAATAAGATAGCCAGTTCTCGATTGCGTTGGGGAAACTTGGTAAGTCCGCTTCGATCCTCGGCTTCATCGTCACTTACCATCAGGTGAGATAATACCAAGTGCGTACCAATTGTAAATAAAAAAAGCTTGTAAAAAGCTAGTACAAAAGTACCTATTTGGTATTTCCTTGTTTAACTTATGTTATTTATTGATCATAAACAGTTTATTGCAAACTTATTAAAATGAAAGCCCATATTTTAGAATATATTTCGAAAAAGAACATCATATTGTATTCTTGATACTTTAAATTAAAATTATATGGAGTCACACCTTAAAATACAATAGGGATGACGAATGCTAGTCATCTGATTTACTTTTTATCATTTATCGAAAACGACATTTTGTTCTAAAAATTATTGAAATACCTAGGCGTGACGTCATATTTTAGCAGTGTCATTTATGTACTCATTTGTTTGTTTGTGAACTCTTTATTGTACATCAAAATAGAAAATTATAGGTACATAATAGCAGTAGCATGCACAAAGCCGAACCGTTCCAGCCAACCCTGAATCGCTGAAAGGATTTAAACTTTTATCAGAAACAAATTAGTACACAATTTAAAAGAACTAAAAACAATAATCTAATAGTTATTTTTGATACAAGGGTTGTAAAAAGGTCAATAACAAACGAGTGACATTTGTGAGCCCGAGCCGCAGGAGAGGGTTTACCATCGTCACGAGTTTGTTATTTTCTTTTACACCCATGTATCATACGAAGTTTTTCAATACAGTTGTGATGTGAGAAAATAGATAAAATAAAAAAAACGTCCGTGACAGAAAACAAAATACATATCAAGGTTTCAGCAACCAAAGTTAATTTTACACGACTTGTGGCTTATTTCAAATGTCCGGGGAGTAATCTCACTTTGTTTTTTCTTATACATACACATAAGTTTATTTTTTTATTACATATATATTAACTATTCTTAATTTTATTAGTTTTCACTACTAAAACATCTCAATTTAGTTTTATGAAAATTGCGCCATATTTTAGCTAGCACACGTACGCATGCGTAAGTTTTTTTTATTATCATTAATAGACTACAATAAGGCTTGGGATACTTAACCTCTTTGGAAAAGATGACCTATTCCTTGGTGTAACCGGTTCCACTTCATTCATATTTTTTCTCTTTTCTTCACTAAGATATAACCCAAAGAGAATCTAAACAGCTCTAGCGTTATGTACTAACCTCGGAGGAACTACCTATCTCTTAAAATTTAATACTAAAAATAAATGTAAGAATTGTGTTTTCATATTACATGTAGCGAAAAAATGTGTTGACATATTATATTATTATTTAAAAATAACAACAAAAACATATTATTGTGCTCAAATGTTACTATCTTATGTACTTAATTAAGGAACCTCCAGGTCTACCTAAATGAAATTTTTAAGCTGCATTCTTTAAATGCGACTGTATGTGTTCTTATATACAAATAAAAAAATAAAAATAAAAACTCCTTTCAAAAGTCTTAAAGAAGATTCTGTATTTTTGGTTCTTATATTTTTAATTTGCTAGAAATGTCTTGTTACTTCGAGCTAGAAATTTTTTGCGCACACTTTACTGGCATATAAAGGACCACTTTTCGAGCAACTGTATTGAAAAGTAATAAACAGATAATTAACTACAATTAGATGTATATAATAAATATACTTAAAATTTTACTAATTTTGTGATTTTGGGAATTAAAAATCGATGACTTGGTGGAAAACAAAACGAGTAAGGTTTTCCGAAGTTTAAGTAGGAGGGTAATTTAGTGATCAAGAGTTCATAATTTATTTCTGATGCTGTCGTCATCCCTATTCGCATTAGTGTTGCGTAGAGCGTGAGCGAGTACACAGGGTGTAAACAGACCACTCCCGGAAACTAAAACTGGGGTTTCTACTCATCATACTGAACAACTTTCTCCAATGAAACCATACAAACTTTTTGGACTACCCATACAAAATCATTTGTATGAAAAGTCGATTTTTTTCGAGAATTCAGTATAAGTTCATTGTAGAAAGTTGTTCAGTATGATGAGTAGAAGACCCAGTTCAAGTTTCCGGGAGTGGTCTTTTACACCCTGTATAAGACATCTGTTTGTTCCTCGCAGCATGTGTCCAGCGCTAACTAACTAGCTCAATTAAGGTTGTTCCGTAGAGGAGGAGTATTTTCGTCAATTGAGGATGTTGCGTGCGACATTGCTATTTCTGATCTGTTAGTGTGCTAGGATAGCCTGTGACGATTGCAGGGTTCGAAATTATCAAGATAATTATTTTCTTTGATAATTATCAAAATAATTATCAATAGGTAATTATAACGTTGATAATTATCTTAATAATTATAAAACTAATTGCAAAAACAAAATATTATTACTAGTTATCTTTGACAAAACGTCAGCCTCGCGCTATGTCCTGCTATGTTTTCCAAACACGATTTGACGTATCGTGACGTATGACGTAAAACTCAAAAAGACACAAAAACGAATTGTTGATTAATAAACGTGATTAAACATACAATTAAACATCAATTAATAGTTATTTGTTATACAAGAGTGCAAAGTTGTGTTTTAACCGCGTGCTCAATTTTGATGACCGAGCAAGCGAAGGAGTCTAAATTTCTATTAGAATCTTGAGCGATAGCCAGGAAACAAAAGAGTACGAGGTGAAAAATCTATGCACTCGAGTGCAACACGTAACTTTTCATTCCACCTCAGCGAGGAAATTACTAAATGGAAAAAAAAACATTTGCGCATTACAAATAGTTTCAGTCAATCCTGTTGGCGTCAAATTAACTTCCTCGTCACTATAATCACTCATTTTAGGTGATAATAAAATTATCACTTCGAACCCTGGTCGATTGTTTTCACTATTGCCAGTGAATTTCACTATTCACTATTGAATAAACTCTTATAAATATTTACGTAGGTACCTATCTACCTAAGATAACTATAGTAATAATGTTTTGTTTTTGCAATTAGTTTTATATTTATTAAGATAATTATCAACGTTATAATTACTTATAAATATTATGATAATTATCAATGATAATAAAATTATCACTTCGAACCCTGATCGATTGCTCTCACTATTGCGAGTGAATGAACTCTTATAAATATTTACGTAGGTACCTACCTTACCTACCCATACGCACCTGCTATTCATAAATTTTTTCGATTTGCATTTCAATAAACCAGCTCAGTGGGAACTGGAACTATTAAACATACTTTAGGATCTATTCTTACTGATTTGGGATTTAGCATAATGGTTGGCTATTGACATGAAAACGAGGCACGTGTAAAGTTAACCTATCATACTAATATTGTAAATGTGAAAGTTTGGACGTCACTCGAATCACGCAAAAATGGCTGTATAGGGATGACGACAGCATCAGAAATAAATTATGAACTCTTGATCACTAAATTGCCGAAACTTCGGAAAACCTTACTTGTTTTGTTTTCAATCAAGTCTTCGATTTTTAATTCACCAAAATCACAAAATGTGTACATAAATGACGCTGCAAAACTATGACGTCACGCCTAGGTATGTCAAACGTTTTGAGAACAAAATTTCTTTTTCGACAGATGATAAAAAGTAAATTAGATGACTAGCATTCGTCATCCCTATTGATCTAAATCAATATAGACTACTTTTTCTTCTGGAATAAAAAAACTGGAACCCGACATTGGAAAAGTATGAAAATAAGAGTTACCCGCCTGAAGTTATAGCCTTTATGTTTCCCTTCATCTGGGGTAATAGCCGTGGTCGCAAGTCATAAAAGTACTTATGATAAAAAAAATAAATGTATATAAGGTCTAATAAAATTAGCTGAAACTATTTTAAGTGGTGCTTTCAACCATGAAACTGAACAACTTTCCCCATGAAACCCATAGTCAAATCGCAAAAAAAAAATGGCTCTCCCATATTAACTCGATTCAGCTGATCAGGCAACTTAGTATGGGAATTGTTACACCTTATAAATATATTAGAATGTGCTCGTGAAGACCTTTCTTTTGATACCAAACATGATATGAATATCTATAATAATTTTTTTGGGTTGTGTAATCCCTACTTAATATTATAAATGCGAAAGTAACTCTGTCTGTCTGTTACGCTTTCCCGCAAAAACTACTGAACGGATTTGGCTGAAATTTGGTAGGTAGACAAATTAGGACCTGGATTGAGACATAGGCTACTTTTTACCACGCTCGCGAGCCGCTTGCGGCTCGCGCACTGCGCACCCTTGAAAAGTCATAGAAACGTGGTCCACGCGGGTGAAGCCGCGGGAAACAGCTAGTTCACCTATAAAATCCGCCATGTTGATTTTTAGGGTTCCGTACCCAAAAGGTAAAAACGGGATCCTATTACTAAGATTCCGCTGTCCGTCTGTCTGTCCGTCTGTCACCAGGCTGTATTTCATGAACCGTGATAGCTAGACAGTTGAAATTTTCACAGATGATGTATTTCTGTTGCCGCTATAACAACAAATATAAAAAAATTGAAAAAGTAAAAAAAATATCCATACAAAAAACGTGTTTTTTTTAAACGTGAAGAAACTAGCGCCATCTAGTATGATAGTATGGAACCCTTTGTGCGCGTTTCTGATTCGCAAATTACCGGTTTTTTAAAATACTATATTATATCATATGACACGCTCGTTTGCCAAGATCGGTTAAGTGGTTTAGGAAATACGAGGGAACAGATAAACAAACATACATAATTACATACATAAATAGACTATCAGTAACATAACCCTTCTTCTTTCGTTGTCGGGTAAAATGGGTTTCCATATCCACGAACCGCATCTCAAATCCCATGCAGACAAAGTTGCAGGCGGTTAAGGCGAGGCATTTGTAAAGCAGTTGTCTTTGTCTTTTCCTTTACGTGTAAAGAGTCAAGAAAATAACCACACTTTTGCACTTTTTTTAATGTTTTTCTCTTAAGACTTCAATTTAAAAACTTAAATTTAGCAGATTCTCTGTAGTACTTAAAAAGAAATATCTCCATATAAAAACTATGAGCAAATTTAGAAATTTTATTAATAAACAATTAGACTTCTTTTAGACGTTTTAGACCTGTTTTTGGGATTTTTTATGATCGAGTAAAGTACACACTATCGTGTAACATATTAGCACATTCCTCAGACAATATCCTTACTTAAGTATGTCCAATATTTTTTGCAAGACCGATATTTAGTAGTAATTACCCAAAAAAATTGTTCTAGCAAAGGGGTTTCTCCGCTTATCCACCGGTGCCTCGCCTTAATAGTGTAATGTAACGCATAGGTCGTAAATAGATCAATGAGCCGTTGTGCTACCGTCTCCGGCGCAACCAGTACTCGAGGGCACCTAAATGCGGAGTGAGGATGTCGTTGCACTCTCGCACCTTGCCCGCAGTCAAGGGCGAAGCGTACGCGCAGGACCGTCGCATGCGCATCTTTGCACGCGATCATTAGCTCTTGTCGTGAGTCTCTCACTCGACTCAGCCAAGCTCGTCGGCGGCGCGGCGGCGGTGGGAATGGGAAAACATTACTACAGACCAATTGTATAAGTTTTGATTGATTTGCAAGTCAATAATGAATTTGTAGAAATTTTCTAATGAATTTTATGGTTATTAAGGAAACCTTAGGGTAAAAAGCGTCGGTGGTTCAACCGGTGACGACTCGGTCCTTCTAACCAGGGGTGCCGGGTTCAAATCCGGACGGCCAATGTACCAATGAGTGTTTCGAAACTTACGTACCGATTGCTTTAACGGTGAAGGAAAACATCGTGAGGAAACCTGCACACACCTGCGAAGAAACTCGAAGGTTGTGTGTGAAGTCGACCAACCCGCACTGGGCCCGCGTGGTCGACTAATAAAAATTATATGAGCTGATATGATGAGGGAAACCTTGGGCGGTGATTTGTGTTGAATTTTCACCCGATAGTCCGCCTTCGGCTACAGGTATCAGTTGATGTCATCACGAGTGTTGAAAGACATAATTGTACGCTTATAATGTGGCATGAGTTATCGTATCGGCGCCTATGAGCCAGTTTCCCGCTGAGATGACCTCGTATCAACGCACACTTCCTCTGTCTTTGATGACCACATCGCACGCACTGTCATTGCATTTCAATACAAAACATATTATTTCCTTTATTTATATACAGTTGACAAGTTGATAAACATTTTTCTCTTTGTTCGCAGGATCAATATGATAACTTAGCCGCCCACACACAAAAAGGAATTGAGTTTCTAGACAAATATGGAAATTTTGTCAAGGAAAGATGCGCGATAGAATTGGAATATGCAGGAAAACTCAGGTAAATTCCAACATCTACACATAAGACTGCGATCTACAACATGGTTTAGTAATTAAAAACCGCCTCTGTGGCCTAATGTTTAATCCATTCGCTTCACACTAGGAGGTCGCTGTTTCGATTTCCGGCTGGATCATCTAATTTGAAAGACTCGGACTGTTTGTGGTGGTAGGGCATTTTCTAAGCCCGCCTGGCTAGTTACCACCATCTTGTGCAAGTTTTGCCGCCAAACATCAGTGTTAACAGCATTCCCCATTGCGTTGTGGTATCTTGGTGATAAGCCCGCCTTAATCCTCGGCATCATTGTCACTTATCATCAGATGAGATGATGCCAAGGGCTTTCCAGTTGTAGATTTAAAAAAAACTAGGCCATGAGCACGAAATAGACTTAAATTTATGAAAATTTTGTAATTGAAAGATGGCCGTTGGGGCATTAAAGTTCTTGAGTGGCGACCGCGCATCGGAAAACATAACGTAGGCAGGCCTCCCACTCGGTAGACCGAGGACCTGGTGAAGGTCGCGAAAAGCCGCTGGATACGGGTAGCGCAGAACCGGTCGTCGTGGAAATCCTTGAGGGAGCCCTATGTCCAGCAGTGGACGTTCTTCGGCTGATATGATGATGATTATGATGTCATTGAAAGATGCGCAGTCGATTTAAAATATGCAGGAAAACTCAGGTATGTAACTAAATACAAGACTGCAAAACCGATCTACAGCATGGTTTAATAATTAAACTAGACCGTGATCCACATGGTGCTACAAGGTTACATCATGGTACAGTCACAGTATTACGATATGGCTTACAGTAGCGCAACGCCTTTGATGTCGCACGATGCCTCCACGGCGCTGGCGGCGTAGATATAGAGGCCAGCACATCACGCTAGACACTTTGGACTTTGTACCATGCTTATGCCGTATGCTTATGGATTAGAATCGCACTACGAGTGTCTTGCTTGATGCGCTGGCCTCTGTACTAGCAGTACTAGCGTGTAGCCAGCCTGGCAAACTCGAGGAGTTGGGCAGCCCGCTACCCCGCAAGTACCCTTCCGTTGCTCTGCGTAAGTACATTCGTTGCACTACCGTAAGCCGCTATATTGTAATACTGTGGTAGGGTGAAGTCACTATGGGATCATCTAATTCTAAATTGTAAGTACCCAGATTCTGTCTGTAACCTTGTTCGGGTCATGTGTTAATTAAAAACCCATATGTGCAGTTTTAAAGCAGGCACCATTGCTTTTTATTGCTATTAAACAATATTACATTTTATTATACAAATGTGTTTACGAGGATTATACAAATTTTGTGGCCGGCAAACCAGTGGCACCAGTTTTGTAGGATGTTCACTTTCACTGGAATTTGCTTATCGGCCGCTCATTATAACGCCATTAAGAACACGTAATTTTAGCTATAAATGTTTATTTACAAACTGAAATCAAAGTATATATATTAGTACTAACATACAGTATGGACACTCCGTGCCGCTCTCTAGATTGCGACCTCACCCCCTCGTCACCCAGATTGATACAGATTGGTTATAGTTTTGTCACACTGTATGTTGTCCATACTGTATGTTAGTACTAATATATTAGGTGTAACAAAATTAGCTGAAACTATTTTAACTGGTGCTTCTACCCATGAAACTGAACAACTTTCCCCATGGAACCCATAGTCAATTCTCAGAAAAAAAAAATTTGGCTCTCCCATACTAATTTGATCAGCTAATCAATCAGCCAACTTAGTATGGGAGATTCAATTTTTTTTTGAGATTTGACCATGGGTTTAACGGGGAAAGTTGTTCAGTTTCATGGGTAGAATCACCAGTTAAAATAATTTCAGCTATATTTGTTAGACCTTTATGTATACATACACTTTGACATAAACGTGATTTTCATTTTTTTTGCAGGAGGCTCGTTAAGAACTACCAACCTAAGAGAAAGGAAGAGGACGAATACCAGTAAGTATTATTTCCACTGTTTCAGAATCAGAATCAGAATCAGAATTCGTTTGTTTGCCCTTGAGTTGGGTATATAATAATAGGTGTTACAAAAATGTTGATTGAAACGCCAAACTCAGCCATAAAAATGATAGCATGCAAAAACAAAAAGAAAGTAAAGACAAAACTAGCTTTATCCTAATATTATAAATGTGAAAATGTGTTTGTTTGTTTGCTTTTCACGCTTCAACACCTTGACCAATCTTGATGAAATTTTTCATGAAGGTAGCCTGTGTCACTGGGAAGGACATAGGCTACTTTTTATCCCGTAAAAATAGCATAGTCCGATGCAGTTCCTGAGGGAAGTGAAAAAAATACTCTTTTATTGGCAATTTCTTGATGTTGTGATTTTTAATACAGAATTTTTCGAGGAGGTGAGACTCAGCCTCAGACAGTCATAAAAACGATGTCCATGCGGGCGAAGCCGCGAGCAAAAGCTAGTTGTTAATAAATTTATAATCCAAAAATTCTTTGACTGAGTAAAATGTATTTAGTAGAAGATATCTGTTTAGGTCCAATTTAAATCTGTTTATTGGGAGTTTTTTTAAACAAATTGTGGTATCTTATTATAAATTATTCTGCACATCCAGAAACAGTTTTTTTTGGTTTCTTGTAATGTATGATCAAATCAAATCAAAACAAAATAATTTATTTTAAATAGGTGTTTACACACACTTTTAAAAAAAATCAAAAAAAGCTTTTTGAATATTAAAAATAATGTCATGCATGATTCAGATTACAGTCTCAGGTAATGGTATTTGTTGTAGAATCAACACATATTCAATGTCATTTACATTATCAATTCTTTTTAACCGACTTCAAATAAAAAACGGTAATTTAAAAAACTAAAAAACCCGACTGCGTTTCTGTGTAATTTGGAAAAGAAAGTCGTCATACCCGATTGCACTTAACTTAAGAAAAATTGTAGCAGTCGGGACCCATTCTAGAAATGGAGGCATAGTGAATTGAGAGCACATACCTATATTACATTGCAGATTACTCCAATATACTGACTAGACGGCTGACTTTCTAGAATGGGTCCCGACTGCTACAATTTTTCTTAAGTTAAGTGCAATCGGGTATGACGACTTTCTTGTTTTAGGGTTTTTCATTTTCAAATTACACAGAAACGCAGTCGAGTTTTTTAGTTTTTTAAATTACCGTTTTTTATTTTATTCATTTTTTAGTTTTATTATTGAATGAGTTTGTATAGTAATCTATATACACATGACACATTAAGATTACGCAGATTATTAACTTATCAGTTGATAGAATAATATTCTCGTAAACGTTGAAGCTCTATAAAAGAATTCTGATCGTGTGGCCGATTCAAAAGTTTTTTAGGATCAAGTGTACAGATGACCAGTCCAGCTAATGTTTTAACTCGACTAAGAGCCGAGGTCCACAAGTGTCAAATCGAGTGTAGTACCCTGAAGTTTGTGGACAGTTATAGCCCAACTTAGGATTAAGAGCAACATCCTGTGTTCAATTTTTCCTTGTCCTCAAAGTGCGTCAAAATCAATCGTACATGGTTCAATCCGTATACGAACTCCTGGTTGATAATTTTTTATTGTGCGGTCGTCAACAAATACCGCTTGCTGTAATTCTCCGGAAAATCTGCTATTTTGTTTTTTTTTTATATTTTGATATACCCAGTGTCACTCTCGCAGTAAAAACGTATCTAACGACAACCCTCAAGCTATAATTCATCCAGCCGTTCAGGCTGCAGAGCGTGTCAAACACTTGAATTTGGCGTCAAAAATCCGCCATTTTGTTTTTTTTTATTTTGATATACCCAGTGTCACTCTCACAGTAAATACGAATCTAACGACACCTCTCAAGCCAAAATCCATCCAGCCGTTCAGGCTGCAGAGCGTGCCAAACAATTATACATACATACATACATACTCTCGAAAAACATAACCCTCCTTCTGGCGCAGTCGGGTAAAAAGGAGGAGGTTTCTCAATTCGACCATATATCTTATATATAAAATTCTCGTGTCACAATGTTCGTTCCCGTACTCCTCGGAAACGGCTTGACCGATTCTTATGAAATTTTGTGAGCATATTGAGTAGGTCTGAGAATCGGCTAACATCTATTTTATTCTAGGGTAGGGTAGGGTAGTGTAGTGTAGGGTAGTGTAGTGTAGTGTATGTAGGGTAGGGTAGTGTAGGGTAGGGTAGGGTAGTGTAGTGTAGGGTAGGGTAGTGTAGTGTATGTAGGGTAGGGTAGTGTAGTGTAGGGTAGGGTAGGGTAGTGTAGTGTAGTGTAGTGTAGGGTAGGGTAGGGTAGGGTAGGGCAGTGTAATGTAATGTAAGGCGGTACGTAGTTCGCCGGGACAGCTAGTATATATATATATTTTATGTTTGTTCGCGGATAACTTCGTCGTTTATGAACCGATTTCGATGATTATTTTTTTGTTGGAAAGGAGATATCCCAAGGGTGGTACCGTGATAAGTAAACCAGGATCTGATGATGGAATCCCGAGAAATCGAGAATACCCTTCAAAAAACGTAGTGGCGAGGGTACTAGTGCGTTTGAATTCGGTTTTTTTTTGTTTAAAATTATATAATATCCTCTAGAGCACAAGCATTTATGACATGAGTCTTGAATTATTTTATTCTCTGATCTTATTCATTAACCTTGCCTTACTTTAATAATGTACGATAACTTATATACAGGGTGTAACAAAAGTGATGTAATTCCGTTAACTACTCATCATACTAAACAACTTTTGTTCTACGACTTTGCTGAAATCGCAAAAAAAAATACTCTTCATACAAATCGATCAGCTGATAGACCAATTTTGTGTATTATAGTATAGCGGGTCCAATTTTTTTTTTCGAGAATTGACTATGTGTTCCTTGGAGAAAGTTGTTATGTATGATGGATGAGTAGAATTCCCAGTTAACGGGTCCTACACCATTTTTTTTACATCAGCTGATGGACCAATTTTGTGCATTTTTTACTATTTAGGGTCCAATTTGTTTTTCGAGAATTGACTATGGGTTCCTTGGGGAAAGTTGTTCAGTATGATGAGTAGAATTCCCAGTTAACGGGTTCTACACCAATTTTTTTACACCCTGTATAAGTTTATAACATTGATAACGTTCACAAGTACTGGGCAACCAGTTCTCATTTTGTTGGTATCGTAAAAACAACTTGGACTCCATATTTAGAGGCTTGCAATCGCAAGCTCGCTCAATATCCTCAGCTCAATACACTTTGTTTTTGTAATGGGCCCTTGACATTCGCCAGTCAACCAATTCCAGTGAAGGTGGTTTGTTTACAAAAAAAAACCGACCTCCATCGGAACAACTTGGTACAATTTTGCATTATTATTTTTGGTTTTTGTTAATTTGCTAAAAAAGTACTACACCGATTTGGATAAAATTTATATTGGACCAACTAAGGAGCATAGGTACCCCTATCGATTAAAAATCATGAATATCGGTTCACAATCTGCGAAGATGTCGCATAACAAACACAAAAAAAAACAGTCGAAATGAGTACCACCTCCTTTTTGGAAGTCGGTCGGTTGAAAATGCAGTTTCATTTTTATTGCAGCGGTTATAAATATAACGTTATTTTAAAGGGCTGTAATCTAGTCTGATTATACTGCTGTCACAATAGGGATGACGACAGCATCAGAAATAAATTATGAACTCTTGATCACCAAATTGCCCTCCTACTTAAACTTCGGAAAACCCTACTCGTTTTGCTTTCCATCAAGTCTTCGATGAGAACTTAAATGACGCTGCTAAACTATGACGTCGCGCCTAGGTATTTCCAACATTTTTAAAACAAAATGTCGTTTTTGACGGATGATAAAAAGTAACTCAGATGACTAGCATTCGTCATCCCTATTTGAACATTAACAAGTTACACAGTAGCTGTCGAATACCAAAAATACAGTGCCACTGAGAAGCCATAGTAGTTGCTCCTTATTTCGTCCGCCCCAGTTGGCTTCAATCCAATGCCAAACACGGCACACTACACCCCGCGTATTTGCCAAGAAGTTGTTTATACTCAACTAGGAAATGGCAGATTTACAACTGTTTAATATTTTTTGAAAAAACCTAAAAACTTTTAGGTACAAACTTTTAAAATTGTATTGTCACGCGATATACATATGCAATGCATGCAAAATTTCAGCTCAATCGGAAACCGGGAAGTGGGTCAAATTTAAATTGCAAGATTTTATTCAAACAAACATACATACATTGCAAGTTAAATAAAAGCTTGTAAAAGACCTAAACACAACAGGAGGAGTTATTATTATAATAAAGAATATTTATTAATCTTACCCCATATGTACCCAAAAAATTTCTATTTAAAATCCCGACGAAGAGAAAGAAGTTTTAAAAATAATTTTAAATTTTGTGATTGTTTGATTCATCTTATCCCTGGAAAGCAAAGTGATGATTCAGCGAATAATCCACTATGCAGATTGGTATTTATAGCAACGGAAGTAAAAGATTTCTCACCGTACCGGATTTGTCTGGCTGGTTTGATTTGCAGTTCGTAATTTGAAACACAACATTGACGTGCATCTCTAGACCTGCCATTTTAAACAATTTTAAAAATAATTTGTTTCAAAAAGTTCAAACACTAAAAACGAATACGAGATCATAGATCCCTGCTAACTAAATACTATGGGCACAGATGATATACTAGTTACTTCGTCTATATGGGTTCCACTTGGGATCTACCAAAATGTTCTTGCCGCCAAACATCAATGTTAACAGCTTCGATGCGTTCCGACTTCCGGCACGTAGATAAGATAGCCAGTTCCCATTGCGTAGGAGAATCGTGGTAAGCCGGCTCCCACCTTAGGCATCATCACCACACCATCAGGTGAGATGATGCCAAGGGCTGTTCTGTTATCCATTTATTAATTTATATACACTTATAGTATACACCAAAATACAATTTCTTAAAGCTAATTCTTAGGGGTAGTGTATAATATGATGTACATAAAGTGACAAAATGTATAAAAAAGTGTCAATTTTTATGGTTCCGTGCCCAAAGGGTAAAAACGGAACCCTATTACTAAGACTTCGCTGTCCGTCCGTCTGTCACCAGGCTGTAATTTCATGAACCGTGATAGCTAGACAGTTGAAATTTTCACAGATGATGATGTATTTCTGTTGCCGCTATAACAAAAATACAAAAAATTAGAAAAAGTGAAAAAAATAAGAGAAAAAATATTCCATAAAAAACGTGATTTTTTCAAACACGAAGAAAGTAGCGCCATCTAGTATGATGGGACCCCTTGGGTGCGGTTCTGACTCTCACTTGGCCGGTTTTATAAATCCGATGGGCGCGTCCTTACCAAGAAACATAGGTAATATAGCAAAGAATACTAACTATAAAATAGACTAGTTGATACTTTTGATTGTAGGTTCTTGGTGGAACATTGTAGATGATTAGGATGGTGTTCGAAACCGGTCGCTGACAAATTATAACGTGTAGTTTTATTCAATTTATGTGGAATTAGTGTAAATATATACCAAAATGAGATATATAATAGGAATTTAAATTCAAGAAATTGCTCTCAGCAAAACCTCATATTCAACTCTTAGATATAACTAGGAAAAATATCAGGATTGTTTAGAAGTCGTATCTTCTATATTCAGTTAATCGGTGTCATCGACATGTCTATCGAGGGAGGATCAACAGTTGAGTCAAAATTAATTTGTATTGTCAGGTACACAGCTTGCAAAGCGTTCAGACAGTTACTGCAGGAGTTGGGCGACTTCGCTGGCCAGCGTGAGGTGGTCGCTGAGAACCTGCAGTCAAATGTGGTGCGGGAGCTGCACCTACTTGCCAAGGAGCTCAGGGAAGAGAGGAAGGTAAACACTTTAGTATCTAGCAGGTATACCATCATCTACAAAGGATATCATCATCATCATAGGCCTCCCCCAAGGATTTCCATGACGATCGGTTCTTCGCTACCCGCATCCAGCGGCTTCCCGCGACCTTCACCAGGTCATCGGTCCACCGAGTGGAAGGCCTACCTACGCTACGTTTTCCGGTGCGCGGTCGCCACTCAAAAAACTTTACTGCCCCAACGGCCATCTGTTCTACGTGCTATGTGCCCAGAAAAGGATATCACACTTTAACTGAATACTTGAAGGTTGGTTCTAAAAGTTTGCTGAAATCGCATAAAAGTATATTGGACAAAGTGCATTATTTAGTTGATTGATTTGAATGAGGATATGATGAGCCCGCTGGAGTTTATAAATCCCATACAAACGTAGTATTTGATTCATTTGTTAACCAAACAACCGAGTTTGAAATAATTTTATATACAGCTTATGTTTTATGTTATACATATTATGTTTTTAAGGTAAAAGACGGAAAACAAGTTTATTGGTATTAAATGGATTCCTGTTGCGTGATTCAAAAAAGTAATGCGGTTCAGACACAGATATATACGTCACCCGATTATCGATATAATTTTTTTTCAAAATCGGTTGTTTGGTTAACAAATGAATCAAAGACTTCGTTTGTATGGGATTTATGAACACCACAGCGGGCTCGTAAAAAGTCCGAAATTTTTGTGATGAATCCATCTGTTAAATAAGTTGAATTCAAAATGTTGACCTGTATGTTGCACTTTGTATAAAGCGATATAGTGCAGAATTTGGGAAATGTCACCTTTAAGGCCGATAAAAAAAATTAACAGCCTGTTTGGCAACGGAGTAATTAAATTAATCTAACCAAGACTTGGAAGGCAACATGAATCCTGACATGGAAGTTAGCCGTGATTAGTAACGGTCGTCCTTCAGAAGTCCCAATGCTAACAGAGTGGACTTACTGAAGTGTAATTGTATTGTTATATTTTCAGCAACACTTAAACGAGGGTGCGAAACAGATGGCTGTGCTGAACTCCGCGATAGGCGCGCTGGACCGGGCGCGGAGAGCGTACGAGCGGGCTGCGCGTGAGTCGGAGCGCGCGCTGGAAACCTTCCAGCGGGCGGACGCCGATCTCAACCTCAGGTATAGCATCATATTATCATTATATCCGCTCAAAGACATCCACTACTGAAAACAAGCGTCGGTGGTGTAACGGCTAGGGCCGCCGCCTCCTGTCCGGGAGGTCGTGGTTCGAACCCTGCCACGTACCAATGTGATTTTGAATTTAGATTTCATATGTACGTTTATCTTACGGTGAAGGACAACATCGTGAAAAAACCTGCACACGCCTGCGGAGAAATTCGCAGGTTGTGTGTGAAGTCGACCAACCCTCACTGGTCCCGCGTCCCTCGCTCCCTGGCTCGATCCCCTCGGTGGGGACGTATATGAGCTGATATGATGACTAAAAACAAAGGCCTTCCCCTGAAAATTTCTATGACCGGTTCTGCGCTGCCCGTACGCAGGGACCTCCCGTAACTATCGAACCTGTCAATAAAATAATAACTTCTAAAAATCTAATGTAAACGTCTAAATTAAATTCAACCTAACGCGCTTAGGAAACAGAGTTTCTAGTTTAAAATTTTTCGGCGTAAGTGGTAGTAGCTCCGCCATCGACCTAATAATGAATGGACACCCGGAACCGTACCTCAAAACAGTCCGGGCCAAATGAGTATGAAAACGCAGAATGAGTATGAATTTCACGACAGTCTTCATTCGTTCGACGCACTGGCTGTGCGCCCAAGATCGCGTACTGCATAGTGAAAACATGTAAAAACTACTCGACTCAAGTGCGAAAAGACGATGGTATATCATATTTCCAGTAAGTAAACTCATGTTTCATCATTTTGTAGTATTGTTATGCTAAGAAACACAATGTTTTATTACTGTTTCTCCACACGAAGCTGCGTAAGCTGAAAATAAAAGCTGCCTAAGGTCGCAGTAGTGTAATGGCATACGATTTAAAATAGAATGTTTTATGACTATTTAAAAACCTACGTGTACTCAGGACAATTTTATCGTAAATTTTGAATAAGACCCGGCGTCCATTCATTATTAGGTCTATGGGCTCTGCTGAATTCAGCTATAGGCGTTCCGGAGCTGCAGAGCCTATGAGCGTTTGAACGGGATTCCTGCAACAATCTTAACTTTCAAATAAATTGTGAAAAATATGCTGGATTTAAAGCACAATTAACACGAACTGATTGATTAAACGATAGGCAGGTATATAAAGTTATAGAACACCGAGGCCAGAGAGCTGCTATGCTAAATTATGTAATGAATGTGACCTTCATATAAAACTAGAATTCCAGTTTAGCACTGGATTATTGTTAAGCCCACATAATGCATTGGCCCTTGAGTTTTATGCACAAACAAAATATAATTCTGGATATTGTATGTTTCTACGCGAAGTTTAATCATCATATCAGCTCATATACGTCCCCACCGAGGGGCTCGATCCTACCCTGAATTAGGGCGATCGGGCCTTCGTCGACCACGCGGGCCCAGTGCGGGTTGGTCGCCGAAGTTTCATATTGTAAGTTAACGTTTTTGTGACTCGTTATTTGTCCATAACAAGGCCTCGAGATTGGCAGCAATTTTACGGATTTAACCCGATTACTAACCGCCGCAAAATATGTAGCAAGAATGAGTGAAAAAAAACAAAAGTAACAGTGGCGAGCTTCTGTAAACACCTTTTGTAATGTTCAACAAAATCTAGATCAGATGAACGATAAAATTTTACTATTGATGAAATTTTAAATGGTCTCGTGCGATTGCGTCTGGGCAATTCCAACCTTACTAAAATTATACGGCGTTACGGATAATGACACGCAAAGCTGTGTCGTAATCGTGTAACGCTTGAAATCGTGTACTGTGCGCTCATTTAGTTAATTTCTTTCGAATTGTATGTAATTAAAGTTTGGCATCTCACGTTACTAAATAACACAAACTTCTTACTATTTGAAGCGAGATATTTTGTGTTGTGTTTTACAAGATCAGGTTGCGATTTTATTTAGGTACTAGCTGCTGCCCACGAGCTCGCCCCCGTGGATATCGGGGTGAGCGGTGCGCGAGTCGTTTTTTTTTAGAAATGACGCAAGTATCTAAGAAGATTTTTATTTATGTCTATGGGTTCCATGGGGAAAGTTGTTCAGTTTCATGGGTAGAAGCACCAGTTAAAATAGTTTCAGCTAATTTTGTTAGACCCTATATAGATTAAAATTCATAGGACAAGGATATTACTTATTATTTATTATATTACCATTTCGATCACGCGGCGAAACTCCGAGCATAGCACGCTCCATTGCCCTTTGGGTGACCTTGACCGATGACGTGGTGAAGTGAAGATCGCGGGAAGCCGATGGATGCGGGGCAGCGCAGGGCCGGTCGTCGTGGAAATCCTTGGGGCAGGCCTTTGTCCAGCAGTGGACGTTATTCGGCGTATATGATGATGACGACTACCATTTCAATAAAACCACGTTTTAAAGTAAATCATTGATGTTAATAGTTGGGTTGTTTATTTTTTGCTTTTTGTATGAAGATAGGAGAGTGCGTACTATACTTCTCTCTTAAAAGCAATTCCTTAAGAAATGGTTCCAAATGTCAAGTCTTAGATGTAAGTTGGGTAATGCTTGAAGAATTCTTTGAACGTGAAAAACTTGAACTGTTCACAAATTTCAGCCGGGCAGAGGTAGAGAAACAAAAGGCGAATATGAAGATCCGGAGTCAGGCGAGCGAGGATGCCAAACACGAGTACGCCGACCAGCTGCGCAAGACGAACGAGGCGCAGCGGCAACACTACGAACAAAGGCTGCCACATGTCTTCAAACAGCTACAGGTTAGCAATAAGTCAATAAATAGCTATTAGTATCAACAAAGGTGCGAACACATAACAAAAGACGGGCAACGGCTTGCCACACGTCTTCAAACAGTTAAGACGTAAGCTCTGGAGACCAGCATGCGAAGATAAATCAACGGAACACAGTGGCAACACTACGAACACAGGCTGCCACATGTCTTCAAACAGCTACAGGTAAGCTATAGTTCAACAAATAGCTATTAGTATCAACAAAGGTGGGAATACAAAACAATTGAAAGGCAACGGATTGCCACACGTCTTCAAACAGTTAAGAAGTAAGCTCTGGAGACCAGTATGTGAAGATAAATCGACGGAACACAGTGGCAACACTACGAACACAGGCTATCACATGTCTTCAAACAGCTACAGGTAAGCTATAGTTCAACAAATAGCTATTAGTATCAACAAAGGTGCGAACACAAAACAAAAGACGGGCAACGGCTTGCCACACGTCTTCAAACAGTTAAGACGTAAGCTCTGGAGACCAGCATGCGAAGATAAATCAACGGAACACAGTGGCAACACTACGAACACAGGCTGCCACATGTCTTCAAACAGCTACAGGTAAGCTATAGTTCAACAAATAGCTATTAGTATCAACAAAGGTGGGAATACAAAACAATTGAAAGGCAACGGATTGCCACACGTCTTCAAACAGTTAAGAAGTAAGCTCTGGAGACCAGTATGTGAAGATAAATCGACGGAACACAGTGGCAACACTACGAACACAGGCTGTCACATGTCTTCAAACAGCTACAGGTAAGCTATAGTTCAACAAATAGCTATTAGTATCAACAAAGGTGGGAATACAAAACAATTGAAAGGCAACGGATTGCCACACGTCTTCAAACAGTTAAGAAGTAAGCTCTGGAGACCAGTATGCGAAGATAAATCGACGGAACACAGTGGCAACACTACGAACACAGGCTGCCACATGTCTTCAAACAGCTACAGGTTAGCAATAGTTCAACAAATAGCTATTAGTATCAACAAAGGTGCGAATACAAAACAAAAGACGGGCAACGGATTGCCACACATCTTCAAACAGTTAAGACGTAAGCTCTGGAGACCAGCATGCGAAGATAAATCAACGGAACACAGTGGCAACACTACGAAAACAGGCTGCCACATGTCTTCAAACAGCTACAGGTAAGCTATAGTTCAACAAATAGCTATTAGTATCAACAAAGGTGGGAATACAAAACAATTGAAAGGCAACGGATTGCCACACGTCTTCAAACAGTTAAGAAGTAAGCTCTGGAGACCAGCATGCGAAGATAAATCAACGGAACACAGTGGCAACACTACGAACACAGGCTGCCACATGTCTTCAAACAGCTACAGGTAAGCTATAGTTCAACAAATAGCTATTAGTATCAACAATGGTGCGAATATAAAACAAAAGAAGGGCAACGGATTGCCACACGTCTTCAAACAGTTAAGAAGTCAGCTCTGGAGACCAGCATGTGAAGATAAATCGACGGAACACAGTGGCAACACTACGAACACAGGTTGCCACATGTCTTCAAACAGCTACAGGTAAGCTATAGTTCAACAAATAGCTATTAGTATCAACAAAGGTGGGAATACAAAACAATTGAAAGGCAACGGATTGCCACACGTCTTCAAACAGTTAAGAAGTAAGCTCTGGAGACCAGCATGTGAAGATAAATCGACGGAACACAGTGGCAACACTACGAACACAGGCTGCCACATGTCTTCAAACAACTACAGGTTAGCAATAGTTTAACAAATAGCTATTAGTATCAACAAAGGTGCGAATATAAAACAAAAGAAGGGCAACGGATTGCCACACGTCTTCAAACAGTTAAGAAGTAAGCTCTGGAGACCAGCATGTGAAGATAAATCGACGGAACACAGTGGCAACACTACGAACACAGGCTGCTACATTTCTTCAAACAGCTACAGGTAAGCAATAGTGCAACAAATAGCTATTAGTATCAACAAAGGTGCGAATACAAAACAAAATAAGGGCAACGGATTGCCACACGTCTTCAAACAGTTAATAAGTAAGCTCTGGAGACCAGCATTCGAAGATAAATTAACGGAACACAGTGGCGACAGTTCGAGCTAAGGCTGACACATAAAGACATATTGTGTGAAGATGTAACTAGTTGTAAAATTTATTTGGAGCAAGTTAGAAATCCTTTCATTTGATCATTGGGGTGCATAAAAATAACTGGTCCGCCATATTGGATTTAGAATGACGTCACTTAGTTAAACATGCATTGTCAACCAATGAACGTGTATGCAACATTTCAGTTCCAATCGAAAACCGGGAAGTGATGCATACTTATACCACACCCCGGACACTCCATACAAACGAGCGAGAAATGATATACATATATATAACTGACGTATCTATAGGCCAGAATGCAGGTAGGGTTGAATCACACCGGGGGTATTGGTCACGAAATGTTTGTTAGTTATTTACTGAATGCAACAGTGTGAATACTAAACTCTTTTTTTTTCATACTTTTCGTTGTAAACAAACACCCCTCGAACAAAAAACACCACTTTCCGAATACACCATACACATTATGAGACTAAAAAACATTGTAAATGGTAACTGCGATGTGAACGTATGAATTAACACTGAAAACTACTATTATTTTGTACATCTTTAAACACTTTTTCCATAAAATTGCGAAATTGATAAAGGATTTTGTCACAGATTAAAAATCGACATGATAGTTTTGTTGCTTTGGTGTAGAGATGGGACGAAGTGAATGACTGAATGAATGATTTTGAACTGTTGTTGCGAGGTAAAAATTGGGTCATCTTTGGGCTCAACTGTTCTATAGGGTACATCGATTTGGCAGTCCGCGATTTTTTGGTAAGAGATAGGCTTTAGCTGAACATCCATACCAAATTTCAAGGTTAGGAAACCAGCGGTTTTTGAGTTATGAATTTTCGTGATCAAATTGACTTACACCTTTTTTTTGGAATAAGCGGTAGCGATTTTCGCCGTCAGAGAAGTGGATGACCTTTTTTTTTACGATTACTCCCTAGTTTTCGATTTGTCACCCCCAAGTTTGCCCGCCCTCAAGTCGGCCCCGCGTGGTTTTCCGGCTTCGCGGACCCTATATTATGAATCTTATGAGTCAAATTATACAATCAGTAATAAGTCATCTTTGGTCCTACATAAACTCACAAAACAAAGACCAAAGAGTACCTAAAAATACAATTTTCAAAAATTCATAACTCAAAAACCGCTGGTTTCCTAACCTTGAAATTTGGTATGGATGTTCAGCTAAAGCCTATCTCTTACCAAAAAATCGCGGACTGCCAAATCGATGTACTCTATTGTAAAGTTGAGCCCAAAGATGACCCAATTTTTACCTCGCAACAACAGTTCAAAATCATTCATTCAGTCATTCACTTCGTCCCATCTCTACACCAAAGCAACAAAACTATCATGTCGATTTTTAATCTGTGACAAAATCCCTTATCAATTTCGCAATTTTATGGAAAATGTGTTAAAAGATGTATAAAATAATAGCAGTTTTCAGTGTTAATTCATACGTCCACGTCGCAGTTACCATTTACAATGTTTTATAGTCTCATAATGTGTATGGTGTATTCGGAATGTGTTGTTTTTTGTTCGAGCGGTGTTCGTTTACAACATAAGACAAGTATGAAAAAAAAAGAGTTCAGATGGGCCTTTACGTTCGGTAACTGGTTGGTTTTTATTCCTGTGAACGAAATCACAGCGGCGCGCAAAGTGAATATAGTGAATAAAAGTGCTTGCGTAGCTCGTCCTTTACGTTTGGTACCCAATCTACAGCCAATCTGAGTGACGGGGGGTGAGGTCGAATCTAGAGAGCGGCAGGGAGTGTCCATACTGTACGTTAGTAGGTACTAATATATATACTGTGCTTATACATAAGAACGTCTTCCTTCTCCTGGCTATTGTTCCAATTTATTTGGGGTCAGCCCTCCTAGTATTGTTGCGCCTCATCTTATGGTTGTAGGTTGTCCCTTCTTTCATGTCTGTAGAGCTTGGGTCTTTTTAGGGTTCCATACCCAAAGGGTAAAAAGACCCTATTACTAAGCTTACGCTGTTCGTCCCGTGTGTCACCAGGCCGTATTTCATGAACCGTCATAGCTAGACAGCTAAAATTTTCACACATAATGTATTTCTGTTGCCGCTATAACAACAAATACAAAAAAATTGAAAAAAAATGAAAAAATAAAGGGGGTCCCCATACAAAAAAAACGTGTTTTTTTAAACATGAAGAAACTAGCGCCATCTAGTATGATGGTTTTTGAAACATGAAACTAGCGCCATCTAGTACGATGGTACGGAACCCTATGAGTGCGGTTCTGACTCGCACTTGGCCGTTTTTTTATTGTTTGTAACTTATACATAAAATCAATGCAAGTTAAATAAAAGCTCGTAAGAAGTAATATGTAAAATGGTAGATTAATGTCTACTTAGACTTTAGAACATTGACCAAACCTTATGATCAAAGCACAAGTTTTTGTTTTGTTGATTAACCTCTTCGACCATACAATATTAAACTATAAAACTTAAAGGACACCACTGCCATATGTTTTCAAACAGCAACAGGTACACATTAAAACATTTAATGTGTCCCTCAATGAACACTTCAAAGATACCATCTGGTTTCTGTATATGAAAGTTGCTGATGTAAGACGACATTAACATTTATTTCGTACTAGCTTTTGCCCGCGGCGTCGCCCGCGTGTACATAGTTTTTATGACTGTCTTAGAGGGTTCGCGGTGCGAGAGCCGCAAGCGGCTCTCGAGTGTGGACATGAATTTTCCCCACATTCCTCGGGTACTATGTCAGGATATGCTTATTAGTCATCATATCAGCCACAAATAGTCCACTGCTGGACAAAGGCCTCCCCCAAGGATTTCCACGACGACCGGTCCTGCGCTGCCCGCATCCATCGGCTTCCCGCGACCTTCACCAGGTCATCGGTCCACCGCGTAAGTAAGTAAGTTAGTAAACCATGTCATTTCCCACCCCCTCAACCATGTCTGTGCAAAAAATCACACAATCCATTAATCCGTTGCGATGTTAAATAAATTAATCAAAAAAGATTATATTTTCAGTTCCCTTAGGAAATGCATCGGGCTTTGCTATTTTCACGGGATAAAAAGTAGCCTATGTCCTTCCTCGTGACACAGGCTACCTGCATGCCAAATTTCATTAAGATTGGTCAAGGCATTGAAGCGTGAAAAGGTAACAAACAAACAAACACATTTTCACATTTATAATATTATAGTAAGGATAAATTTTTGGACTGTCTCAATGAGTCTCATCTGAGCCCTTCATTCGACTGTGAGAAATGAGTCTAATAAAACACTATTGTGTGTGTCTTAATGGTTGTATTGTTAATAAGCAGTCCAGTCGCACTGTCCGGGCCTGTTTACTGCTTACGTTTAAGGCGGTTATATTACAGATTTTCCTTATTTTTAACGTCAATTACTCCTAAACGATAGAAAACCCAATGTGGAAAAAAATACCCTTATTATTGATGATGATGTTTCGTAACGTCAAAAGCTATTAGAAACACGATTGAGCAGTTTTGGATCTTTAGAAAAAAATCCCAAAGATAGGGTAGATACCGAAACAAATTACATACCATTCAAAAGCCTAAGCTTTAGAGATGTTTTAAAAAAAACAGAAGCCTTCCAGCCCCATTATTTTTTTTAAATGCATCGCAAAGTTGACTTTTAAATTTTTGTTCAACTTTTTTTTTAAGTTCGGGGGCCCACATTTTTGTTTTTAGCAATAACTTGAAACAAACATAATTTTTTTTAGAGCCGACAATCTTATAAAAGTCTATTAAAAAAAAGATTTTGGAGCTAGCTTTAAAAAACAAAAAGTTACATGTGTTCAAAGGTATAAAAATGGCAAAATTTCTAAAAAAAGGAAAAAAAATCCTGTAAAAAAAATTACAAGTCCTAGATTTTTTTTAATTCTCAAAATAGGTGGGAGGCGACCCCACCTATCCCCCATTTTCGTATTTTCAACCATCTGCAGAAGACCCTGTATATCGCGTGACAATGCAATATTCAGAGCTTGTACCTAAAAGTTTTTAGATTTTTCGAAAATTATTTATTCTATCAAGCCAATTTTATTAAATCGTGTTTCCATTCGATATAATTCCTCGTGAATATCATATATAGCTCGAGCCCCTCGGTGGGGACGTATATGAGCTGATATGATAATGAAATATCCTTAATAGTACCATTATATTTTCCACATTTTACTTTCTCTGTTAACTATTTTAAAAATGAATTCTAAAACCTAGTTTATGTTCACTGGCTTTACACAGGAGGTCGCGGGTTCGATTCCCGGCGGGGTCAATTGTAAGACTTGGTTTGGTTTGTGGTAGGGCATTTTCTAAGCCCGCCTGGCTAGCTACCACCATCTTATCTAAGTCTTGCCGCCAAATATCAATGTTGATATCATTGGTGTGTTCCGGCATGAAGATAAGATAGCCAGATCCCTATTGCGTTAGGGAATCTTGGTAAGCCCGCTTTTATCTTCGGCATCATCGTCACTACCACCAGGTGAGATGTTGTCAAGGGTTTACCAATTGTGAATAAAAAAAAAAAAGAATTTGGTTGTTTATGTGGATATTTAGGTGCCACTGGGCCTTAACAGTAAGAACGTTACGTATATAATGGTTTGGATTACTCAACAAACACAATAATTTTTCTTGTGGCTTCTGCATGAATCACTTACGGTTTTGAACAATCTAGTGACATTCTCTCTTGTTTTCAAAGTGCATTCGCCACCAGACTTGCATTCTGGCTCCGTGCCAAGTGGGTCAAATAGAAATTCCGTATAAATCGTACTATTCCAGCTATTTATAATTAAAGCTGTCACATACGGGCGCTATTTTATCTTAAGATACTCGCAGATACTCGCGCGAGTATCTTAAGATAAAAACTTATAGCATAGCATGGTATCACACACGGGCGCTATACTATAATATATGAAACCCCACATTTTGTTACGAGTCTTTGAATGAGTTATACCTTAAACGCTATAAACAGGCTAATAAAGAAAATGAGTTCGCTTATGTTGCTATTGGACTTACTAGACAGTTCTTCAGAGGACGAAGCCAACTTTGAAGAAGTGACTATTATGCCGAAGATGGAAGCGGACTTACCAAGATTATCCTATCTTCAAGCCGGAACACATCAATGCTCAAAACCGCCTCCGTGGCGTAATGGTTAGTCCATTCGCTTCACACCAGGAGGGCGCGGGTTCGATTCCCGGTGGGGTCAACTTGTAAGACTCAGTTTGGTTGGCGGTGGTAGGGCACTTTCTTAGCCCGCCTGGCTAGCTACAACCATCTTATCTAAGTCTTGCCGCCAAACATCAATGTTAACAACATTGATGTATTCCGGCTTGAAGATAATATAGCCAGTTCTCCATTGCGTTGGGGAATCTTGGTAAGCCCGCTTCCATCTTCGGCATCATCGTCACTTACCATCAGTTTAGATGATTGATTGATTGATTGAAAACACTTTATTGCACAACATAAGAGAAAAAAAAGATACAATGATTAAGGAAGTTGTACATATAGGTGGTCTTATCGCTAACAAGCGATCTCTTTCAGATGAGATGATGCCAAGGGCTTAGCAATTGTGAATAAAAAAACCTATGATCGAAATGTTTGAGCGTATTATAAGTACTGATGAAAATATGTTATACTTATAGTGTATTTTTCTTTTCTCTTTTCAGGATTTAGACGAAAAACGAATAAAGAATATTAAAAACTTCATGATAAGCTCAGTGGACGTTGAAAGAAAAGTTTTCCCAATTATAATGCAATGTTTAGACGGAATGGAAACAGCAGCGAATAGCATAAACGAAAAGGAGGTAATTGTGTTCTTTTTATTGACTTACTAGCTGTCCCGGCGAACTTTGTTCCACCTTACAGTACACTACCCTACCCTACACTACACTACACCTACCCATACCTACATAAGAACCTTCTCCTGACAATAACGAACTAAACAAAAAAAGAATTAGCGAAATCGGCCCAGCCGTTCAAGCGTAATGCGATGACCAAGGGAAATAGAGATTCATTTTTATTATATACAGGTTGACTTTTAATTAGTTCTTGATAACAAATGATATGCATGTACTCGTGATTACAAACAACTTTCCCAAAGAAACTATAACTCAAATATGAAAAAAAAAATAATGGTCCATACATTTTTGCCGATTTGATATATTTTTTTACTTATTTATTATGTATCGAGGACCAAAATTTTTTTCTGATTTGACATATAGTTTCTTTGGGAAAGTAGTTTGTAATCACGAGTACATTCATATCCTTTGCTTTCAAGAACTATAGTGCGGCCGTCTAGAGAATGCTGATTTGACATATGCTAGTTTGACGTAACTAGTGATGTGCCCATAGACATCTATAAATACTTTGTACCTATCATGTAGATGTAACATATAACGAAATAAAATAACCATTACCAAAATAGTGTTGCCAAACCCGAAGCTAAAGTGTACTTTGTAGATTTTAGGGGTGGTAATAGGTGAAGGGCTGGAAAAAAAGAAAAATTGTGTGGAGGGAAACTAATTATTCGTCACAAATTGGCCAAATTTGTTGTATTGCGGTTTAATATTTATTATTTCCTTGCAATCGAAGTGAAAAGCAGAGTGTAAAACTCGAGCATGAAACCCATTTTACCCTCGACGTGACTCTCCACCCTCGCCGTACCGGCTCGGTTTGCTAAATAAACGTCTCGGGTAAAATGGCTTGTTTCATTGTTTTGTTGTACAATCTACTATTGTTATTACTCAAACATATCACTTTTATGCCTGAAAATTTTATGGTTGTTTCATTGACGCAACAAGAAATAATTGTTTGTGTGGTTATGAATTATTCATAATATATTCATAACAGTTAAAAATACGTTATCAATTGTCACATAATTATGGTAACATCACTATTATTAAGAAGAAATGACTATAGAACGTAAACGTTTTATTAACGTTTCATGTAATTACCAAATACACATTCTGCTGTCTTTATACATAAACATAAAACTAAATATGTGTTCCGTTCTTATTATTTAGTAAAAAAAATGATTTTTTCATGTTTTTTGAGTTCAGAAACTAAAGATTGATTTGTTTACAATTTCGGAGATTCATCTAATGTTACATTCTATCGCTGTCTTGAAGTGTCAAATCAGCATTCTCTGGGCGGCCGCTCTATAATTAAAAGTCAACCTATATAGAATATAGATGACTTGGCGTAATCACTAGATTGTTGTGGACCGTCAAAAGAACTTCCGTTTTAGTAAATAGGTAGAGAGGGACCGAGATGGTAAATGATATGTGATTTTTCAACACTCTTGTGCTTATACAGAGTGCAACAAAATTGGTGTAGATCTCGTTACTGGGGCTTCTTCTAGTTATACTGAACAACTTTTGTTCTATGACTTTGCTGAAATCACAAAAAAAAATAACTCTTCATATAATCGATCGCTCCAATTTTTTTGTTGAGAATTGACTAAGTATGGGTTCTTTGGGGAAAGTTCTTCAGTATGAGAGTAGAACCCCTGGGTCTTAGACCTATTTTTTTACACCCTGTATATGTCGGAAACAGATCGTAAAAATCGTAGAGTAAATTTATAGCGAATTTGAAATATTATAAGTACTTAAAGAAATTTTCTTCCTCAAATAACATTCATGCACGTGTATATGTCCGCGGCAGAATCGAGATCTGCCCAGATATTCCCAGGCGGATCGTGAAAAGCCCAGACATTTCATCGCGGGGCTCCGAACTTACTTCATCCATGTGTTTCACATACTACGAGTACCTATATGGCATCATCATATCAGCTGAAGGACGTCCACTGCTGGACATATGCCTCCCCCAATTATTTCCACGACAACCGGTTATGCGCTGCCCGCATCCAGCGGCTTCCCGTGACTTTCACCAGGTCATCGGTCCACCTAGTGGGAGGCCTGTCTACGCTACGTTTTCCGGTGCGCGGTCTACACTCAATAACTTTAGTGCACCAACGGCCATCTGTTCTACGAGCTACGTGCCCCGCCCTTTGCCACTTAAGTTTAGCAATTCTGAGAGCGATGTCGGTTACTTTGCGCTGCCCGCATCTAGCGGCTTTCCGCGACCACTCCCTGGACACTTCATACAACGGGCCAGAAATAAAATTTCAAAAAAGAAATGACGGAACAAAAAAAATTTCGGCGAAATCCTATACGTTCGACAACCAATCTGTATCAACCTGGGTGACGAGGGGGTGAGGTAGCAATCTAAAGAGCGGCAGGGGAGTGTCCAAACTGTATGTTAGTACTAATATATATACTTTGCCGCGACCTTGTCGTCGGTCCACCGAGTGAGAGGCCTACCTATACGCTACCCTAATGTGTCTCCTATAAAACTAACCAAACAAATGTTACTTCCAGGACACACAGTTAGTAATAGATAGGTACAAATCGGGATTCGTCCCACCGGAAGACTTCCCCTTTGAGGAGCAGCGCGGTGGTGCGGACGCCACGGATTCCGCGCCTCAGCCACATAATCACCTCACGGCCGCGCGCGGAACTGTATCGGGCCATCGTGTGAAGAAGCGAGGGGGGTTGTTGTCCATATTCAGCTCGAATAAGGTGAGACGATTAATGTTTTTTAAAAGCTTGTATTTAACTTATTGCCGCCAAACATCAGTGTTTACAGCGTTGATGTGTTCCAGCTTGAAGATAAGATAGTCAGATCCCCATTGCGTTGGGGAATCTTGGTAAGCCCGCTTCCATCTTCGGAATCATCGTCACTTACCATCAGGTGAGATGATGCCAATGGCTTACCAATTGTGAATAAAAAAAGAAGGAAAAAACGCAATGTTTGTATGTATGTTATGTTTGTTTAGTTCCAATCTTGCTATCGATTTTAGAGCGACTTCCAGTAGTCCGATTTATCTGACAATTTAAATTAAGCAATGACAATAAATCCTTTAGGTATTTCGAAGTTGATCTGATGATGGAATTTGGAGATTGAGTCATGGTTCCAGAATCGTCTTTTATTTTCAATGGAATCGTAGGAAATACAGCCTTTTTTTTTAAATTTGGAACCGTGTATTTATATTCATTTGAGCACCAGTCAAGTGCTAAAAAAACCGGTTTAATTGAAACAGCTGTTGCGCTCCGCGGTCTAGTCAATAAAAACTCTTTTCAAATAATAGCTTGCACCTAAAAGCTTTTAGATTTATCGAAAATTATTTTTATGTGGGAAGAGTTATTGCTTAAAGGGAATTATTTTAATAATTGTCAGATTTGCATAATTGATATGATCTCATTGAAGCGGGTTGCAAAAGATATATGGGCATTGGGCCTGTCTAATAGACAATCAAAGCTGATTTATCTATAGACAAACGGCGATATTATTATAGCTTAGCGACTGATTACTTTGCTTGCAGTATTGTTAATTTAAATGTTTGTTTCTCACTATAAAATGTCTCATTCATTACCTTCGTAATGGCCTCAGCAGAGTTGAGAGTGATTGAACAGCTTCATATGTGACATTATGGGAAACTTGGAGCTGTTTACTTGCGTGTTAGAAACTAGAAAGTAACTTTCTTACTAAATTTGAAGTAAGATCGCGCTTATCGGTAACTTGAGAACGGTTCAAACATACTCGGTGGCAGCGAAAGCTGTGACTAATACACGAAAATTTAATGGTATATTAAATTTATTTAACAAAAGATATATTTACATTCCGGCAATGGGTGTAGTTTTTACACTAACACATATGTATAAATGAGTCATCTTGAATATCAACATCCCATTCCGTTTTTATATATTTTTGCTATATAATGAGAAGTACCAACTTTACATTGGTATGTGTTTAGGCATTATTTTATCAGAGCTTAGAGCTTCCGAATTTCTTATGTATTTATTACCCTCTTATTATTATGTTTAATTAAACATATTCTACTAGAACGCATGGATACGTACAGTATTAATTTAATTATTATACTTTATTGCTTGGAAAATATATTATTTCTTAATTACTCAACTGGCTTATAGTCAACAAGATATCTCCAACAGAATATTTATTTATAATATTAATTATAAATCTGAAAATGTGTTTCTTTGTTTGTTACCTTTTCACCCTTCAACACCTTAATCAATCTTGATGAAATTTGGCATGCAGGTAGCCTGTGTCACGGGAAAGGACATAGGCTAATTTTTATCCCGTGATAATGGAATCGTCCGATGCAGATCCTGAGGGAACTGAAAATATACTATTTATTAATAAAAAATAATATTAATTTCTTTAACATCGCAACGGAACAATGGGTTGTTGTGATTTTTTTACACAGAGATGTTTGAGGGGGTGGAAAATTACACAATTTACTAATTAGCATATCCTGCATAGTTCCCGGGGGATCTGAGGAAAACTCATTTCCACGCCCGCGCACATCGGCGTCGCAACGGATTACAGTGATTTTTTTGGATAGAATTGGTTGAGGGGGTGGGAAGTGACATAGACTGCTAATAAGAATAGACCGATCTGGGATGGGATCTGGAAAAAATTGATGGCTACGCTCGCGAGCGGCTTCACCCTCAAAGACAATCATAAAAACTGTCTCCAAGCAAGCGAAGCCGCGGGCAAAATCTATAACTATCGAATGGAAGTGAGACATGACTAAAGGCCAGTAGCGTCAGCGTAATTATGTTATATTATAAGTTGGAGGAGGTATTTACTAATTTATTTTTGTCTGCCCTGTTCCCTCCATAAACCGGGTTCAAATAACACCATTGATAATATTGGCTGGCGGTCGCCGGTGCCTTACAAACTCACGGAAAATGTAAGTTAACCCGCGGTGGTGGGCATGACTCATTTAAATCTACGTTTCATTCACTGATGTAACATTACCTACACATAATAATATACTTAACATATTTTCTTAAACATCTGTTTCCATTATTTGAATAATTTTATTTTCTTTGTTTTATTGATCTGATCACCCTTTAATTTTACGTCATTTACTTTGTTTGCTTGGCCTCGCCCGTGGAGTGGCGCCGGCCGTCTTCATTTTCAGCTGTTTTGTGCCTCAAACCTCAGATTAAAGATAAAGGTAGATATTAAGTTTCATACAACAATCATTTCCAAAAGCGGAGTAATGCTTGTTCTATATACAGGGTGACTTTTAATTAGTTCTTGATAACAAAAGATATGTACTCGTGATTACAAACAACTTACCCAAGGAAACTATATGTCTAATCAGAAAAAAAAATTGGTCCTCGATACATAATAAATAAGTAATCAAATCGACAAAAATGTATAAAGGACCAACATTTATTTTTTCATATTTGACATAATATAGTTTCTTTGGGAAAGTTGTTTGTAATCACGAGTACATTCATGTCCTGTGCTATCAAGAACTAATTAGAAGTCACCCTATATACGTATGCATCTTCATAGTGATAGACACGTGATAGAACTATCCTTTACTTACTGTGATTGAGACAGGTGTATGCGTCAGAAAGAGATAACAATATGTCAGATTATCCGTCTTAAAAAGAACAAAAAACTGTTAGGTTGCACATCACAGCGTTTCGAGTAGTTTCGAGAGGCAGAAACAGATGCGAGATATAATTTTTGAAGAAAACAAATATTAAAATATCAAATTCTTATATTTCAATCATAAATAAATTGTAAGTAAATTACATAGGAGATTCTGTCTTTTTTTTTTTGAATTGGTTTTTCAACATGTCACAACACATTTCGGCATGTTGACGGTAAATCTGGCCACGCGCTACTGAGAGCATAACTTTGCTCTGTCGTGATAGCGTCGGTGGCTCAACCGGTAACGACTCGGTCCTCCTAACCAGAGGTACCGGGTTCAAATCCAGACGGCCAATGTACCAATGAGTTTTTCGAAACTTACATACATATTACTCACCGATTGCTTTAACGGTTATGGAAAACATCGTGAGTAAACCTGCACACACCTGCGAAGAAACTCGAAGGTTGTGTGTGAAGTCGACCAACCGCACTGGGCCCGCGTGGTCGACTAAGGCCCGATCGCCTTAATTCAGAGTAGGCTCGAGCCCCTCGGTGGGGACGTAAAAGAGCTAATATGATGATTGGAGCAAACTTTAATGTACCCCATTTTCGAAGCGCTAATACAAAATCTACCTTTATTTTTGATCTGAGATTTTGACAAACTTATTTTTATTTAATGTTGTTTGTTTTGCTGTCCCGCTCTCGCCGCCGCTAATGCTTTGGCCACAGAAGATAATTGAAGCGTGCAACTCTATCAAGGTCAGTGCCGCGTGACGCCGCCGCTTTTACCATATGGCAACGATTACTGATACGATCACGCAGATTATGCTATTGACTAATATTGTTTTCTTTCAGTCCTCTTGTTTATTTACCACTACAACACAATAGGTTTATGGTCAATGGAAGTGGTTTAAACAATAAATAATTTGTAATAATAGCACATGTTTGTTTCTATACAATGTATTGTGCACGCAATTTAGGCGCGGTGACGTAATTACTACCCCCCCCTCATTTTTTTTAGGGTTCCGTACCCAAAGGGTAAAAACGGGACCCTATTACTAAGACTTCACTGTCCGTCCGTCTATGGAACCCTAAAAAGTGGCCAAGTGCGTTTCGGACCACGCGCAAAGTAGGGTTCCGTTGTATTTTCAATTAATAAATGTATATTTTAATAAACGAAGTTAATTTTCTCAGTTGGTATAGAACATTTTCTATGGAAAGTTCATAGGCTTTTTATAACTTCAACTGCACATTTTAAGTCGGTCGATTATTACTTCTTAACTAAGAAAGTCTACTTAGTCGTGATAATTTTCTTTTTAAATTGATTTGTATGACCTACTTTTCCAATTAATTGCCGGTTTTTTTTTTATTTTGCTTTGGGGGCGTTTGACTCTTGGAATAATTGGAATGTTTATGAGAGTCGAAGGTGGGATACGCAATCCTATATAAAATCTATTAAGAAAGGTTAAAAGTCTCGGGAGACATTGACGTGTGCAAGAAATTCCACTCCTTTGCAGTTCGCAGAATGAAAGATTAAGCAATGCGCTTCATGCGTGGGTACCTATAGGTGGAATGACTACCACGCAGAGGTGGAATCCTTACCTGGGCATGTGATTGAAGATAGAATGGGGCTGGTGGAATCAGTTCATGCCATTCCTGAGCACACCCCGAAATGCAGGCAAACTGAAAAAAACTAATTCCAACGGAGTTTTACAAGAAGGGCCTAATCTATCAGAATTAAGAGATTCAATATTCAAGATATTTATTCAAAATAGGTGCAGTCATAAAATAGTAATTACATAATTTCATTTGTAAAAATACAAGAAATAAACAATCATTAGTTAATAACGTCAAAATACAATCCGTTATGTAAAAAAAAAAGTCATTAGAACATGAAAACAATATGACCCGAGAAGTTATACATTAAAATTATTGAATGTCATGAACGCCTTTGACAAGTACAACAACAAGTACTTTGACAGATTCAATATTGTAGTAGAAATATTCGTTTAAAAAGATAGGTTTTATTCGATTGTAGGTAAACGTTGCCATATAGTGTAAGGGCAGCTGTTCGTGTGGCAAGTAACTATTTAGTAATCTGTGGTGTGGCTTCGTACTGCTTGGTGCTTGGTATAACGAAGTTTTCACCGATCTCCACAGCTTTCCTTGTTCCGAGCGCACTGTCATTTAGTTGTTTTGTTGACTTTAGTTGTTTTCTGTATATATTTTTTTTGTGTATTTTACTTTAATAAAAGTTTTTTATTTTTTATTTTAGTTTGATGTTGGTTTAACTTTAGGGATTTTTTAGAGTTAGATTTTGCATTCCAGTTTGCGATGGATGAGGTTCCAGAAGCTCTACGTATTAAATTAAAATGTTAAGTATATGTCGTAGCCGTTATGTAGAATCCGCCGGCTTGCATAACAGCGCGCTGCTTTGCAAAACGACGGCGTTTTGTAAAAAAGCGGATTTTGCGCTGCTTTGTAAGCTAGGTCCTGAGTGAATAAAAACCAATAAATACGGTTTTTTCTTCTTCTACGAAGCATTCTGATAACCAGGGGTGAGGAGCAGACATAACCGAACGTAATATCGCTCGGTTCGCTCGCTCGCTCGCTTTTACTCAGTAGTTTTTACACAAAACGGCGCCTCATACAATACGAAGTACTTTATTTCAGCCGAATTGCAATCCGGCTGAACGTGATGTCGCCACATTACAAAACGCCACCGTTTTACAATCCGGCGTTATTCAGCGCGCTGTTTTGCAAAACGACGGATTCTACAATACGGCTTCCACATAAGTGCTACAACAAGTTATATGGTTATGTAAGCAAAATGCATTAGGAGTTGGCAACTGTGGTAGTGAGAGGTGTGGTTTATTTTATTAAAATGAGCATTTGTATTAGAATTTAGAACAGTTAACTCTTTCATGGTGGTTACTTTTTGTGGTTACCGATTTTTTATGTCCATCTTATCTCTAACAGTGAATAAAAAAAATATGTTTTTATCTTGGTATTGATTGATTGATTGAAAACACTTTATTGCACAACATTAAGAGAAAAAAAAGATACAATGATTGAGAAAGTTATACATATAGACGGTCTTATCGCTAACAAGCGATCTCTTCCAGACAACCTTTAGGTGGAGGAAACATGAAAAATCATTATTGTGTTTAACCCGGCGCCATTGACGTGTAAAAAATAACGCGGACAATGACGCTGGGTCAATATGACCCGAATGTTTTTTTCTTAATTATCTGGTTATCTGCTGAATTATAAAAAAATTAATACAAAGTAAGAACTATTGCATGACCATGAAGTCATTGAAGTACCAAGATGTTTAAGTTAATTTAGATATCAAGCTATAATTTAGTTTTAATGCAACAACCTCAAAAGGGCAACTAAAAGAATTTCTCTTTTGGAACTAAAAATGTATGGAGTTGTAGCCGTTTTATTCAAGAAAAAGGATTTTACCATTCTTCACTGGCGCTTGCTCACTACACTATGGTACAAATCATATGAATTGAGGTCTTATCTCCAGCTACTGAGAAAATCAATAACGATTATAATATGTTTTTTTCGAAATTTCCCGAATTGAAAATCGCTCGGGTCAATATGACCCAGCGTCATTGGCGCCGGGTTAATAACATAATTATAAAAAAATAAACTAAAAAATGTTTTCTTTTATGTTGTTATTGATTGAAAACACTTTATTGCACAACATTATAAGGAAAAACAAGATACAATAATTTAGGAAGTTGTACATATTGTCGGTCTTATCGCTAACAAGCGGTCTCTTCCAGACAACCTTTAGGTGAAAAAAACATGAAAAATCATTATTGTGTTATTATTTTTTCTAACCTATTTTTTTTCGTTTTCATACTTTTTACAAAAATTGGTGGTTAGCAAGTAACCACCATGAAGAAAAGAGTTTAATAAATAATACACATCTTAACTTAGAATGTAGTTAAAATGTGTCTAAAATAGTACCAATAACACATTTCAGATAATTTTAAAGTAGCAACGTTGACATGGTGCCAGGTTGTGTGTGTTTGCCCTTACTATGACAAGAATGAGTCGTTATTCATTATTTTTGTTTTTTTTTTCAGCATAATATGTCGATGGACGGAAAGGAGGACTACTCAGATTTACCGCCTAACCAAAAGAAAAAGAAACTGCAAGCCAAGGTCCATGAGCTTAGTAAACAGGTCTGTATCACAATTCTCTATTTTTTTATCATTATAGCTCATATACCGTCCCCATCGAGGGGCTCAAGCCTATCTCCTGAATTAGGGCGATCGGGCCTTAGTCGACCACTGAGGCCCAGTGCAGGCAGGTTGGTCGACTTCACACAGAACCTTTGAGTTTCTTAGCAGGCGTGTGCAGGTTTCCTAACAATGCATGTTTTCCTTCACCGTAACAGCGTCGCATAATCGTACGTACATATAAAATCGAAATTCGAAAGCACAGTGGTACGTGGCAGGATTCGAACCACGACCTTGTCATTACGCCACCGATGCTCGATATTCATCATCATCAATTTTGTTCCCTGGTAGACCTGTCCCTAGGCCTCTGTGCATGAACTGTCCGCGATAGCTTGTTGGTGAAGTAGATTCCTTGGCTTCACTCCCGACCAGAATCTTAACTGGAAGTGTCAAAGTGGGAAGTGCACAAAATTGGTCGTTCAGCTGATCGACTTGTTTATAGAGTAAAAATTTTTTATGCGATTTCAACAAAGTCGTAGAACAAAAGTTGTTCAGTATGATGAGCAGAAGCCCCAGTTAACGGGACCTACATCAATTTTGTCACACCCTGTACATATCCCAAAATTATTATTTTCCTACTTGGGCAGTTGGGAAAAAACTTTTTTCATTCACATTTGGTAAGCCCTTGGCATCATCTCACTTGATGGTAAGTGACGACGATGCCTAAGATGGAAGCGGGCTTACCAATATCAATAAACACAAGCAAAGGAGTAACAGTTATAGACAGCCTATGTTTCAGAAGCTGATTAATTTTTGTAAGGTTGCCTTTACATTTAGACGTTCGTTTTCAGGTAGCGCAAGAACAAGCGGCGATGGAAGGCTTGATGAAAATGAAAGGTGTATACGAAACAAATCCCATGCTCGGGAACCCCTTGACAGTTGAAGGTAAGTCATCTACAACTTCTACTCATTGTATATACTTGTCTCAGGGTGCAGTTTCAGTTTGAAAGGTTTCAATCTATATCAGTTCTCGAAGTGTAAAACATTGCGTGGTTTCATCTTATCCTTATGTAGGACTCGCTGATACATAAAGATACGTTAAAATTCATGGATCTAAAGTTGCTCCGCTTGCTCGGAAAAATAATACTACATCACGGCATTACGGGATTTAACAAAAATAAATTAATATATTTGGTGGTTTTAACAACTACATCTCTTATATATCCTCTCGCGAACTTTAGACATACTCTACCTATTCCGATCACTGATAATCATTAATTTTATCAGCCATATCGTAATACGTTGGACGAAACGCTTATGCGACATGGAATTTCTGGCACTTACGATGCTTTTGGTCGCGAGTAAACTACAATGACGATCTGGCGCTGCATAAATAAATAAAATAAATAAATAAATATTCTGGGACAAATCACACATGGTCATCTGGCCCCAAAGTAGGATTCCCTGTGTTATGGGTTACTAGACTGATATACATACTTATATACGTTTAAATACATACATATATATAGATATAATTTAACACCCAGACACAGAGCAAACAAATCTGCTCATCACACAAATGCTTGCCCTGGGTGGGGATCGAACCCACGACTCTCGGATCAGTAGTCAAGGGCACTAACCACTGAGCCACCGATTCAGTCATAATAGCATGTTTTAATAGTTTGGTTAGACGACTTAACTAATGAAACGCTGCAGCGAACTTTAGTTATACTAGCACGCAATGCATTTCGAGAGATTATTATGTTTGTTTGTTTGTAAACTCTTTATTGTACAATAAAATTTACAATTATAAATACATAATAGAAATATGCACAAAGGCGGACTTATCACAAACAGGGATCTCTTCTTATTATTATTTTATTCACAATTAATTATTAAAGAGTTAGGCCTAGATTGCACCACAATAACCTATTAGGTACAATCTACTATCAAATTCCCCCTTCCCGTCTGCGAGAAACGATTTTCAGGGGAAAGAAATTGATGTTTCAGAAACACGATCTATTTGAAGATTAATTTTATCTGTAGTTAAACCCATAAACGTGAATTGGGCTTAACAATTGTAAATAAAACGTGCTGGAGCACAGGTCTCTTTCCAAACTAGGCAAGGTCAGGCCACACTCCACACACGGCGGCGAAGTCCGGGTTGATGGAGGTTTGTAGGGCTAGTGGCAAACCGCACTGTCAGGTTTTTGTCGACCCGGTTATAAAGCGTCTGACACGGCTTAACGACTGCCATCCAGTGATAGCAACCGAACCAACGGCATAACGTGGCTTGCAAAGCACGGAAACGGTCGAGAAAATGCAACTAACAGTCAGACCCATTCATGTAATGATCGAGTTTCAGATCAGTTAACCTGCGCGATGGACCAAACCACGCAAGTCACACTGAGCTACGGACCTCATCATTACATAGTCAGATACGATAACAGGAGCCCACTACCTACCAATACTTAACATTAGGCCATTTTGTTGCAGGTCAGCTAAATGAATGCTGCGACAAACTAAAGAAGCTGCGCGCGCAGTTGCGCAAGTTTGAAGAACTTTTAGCGGAAGCCAACAGCCAGGTGTGCGGCGCGCCTGTGCAGCCGGCCAGGACAAACGGGGCGCCGCCTCATCCCACCAGGTAAAATCCTCATCACTAGCCAATAGCCAGGTGTGCGGCGCGCCTGTGCAGCCGGCCAGGACGAACGGGGCGCCGCCTCATCCCACCAGATAATATCCTCATTACTAGCCAACAGCAAGGTGTGCGGCGCGCCTGTGCAGCCGGCCAGGACGAACGGGGCGCCGCCTCATCCCACCAGGTAATATCCTCATTACTAGCAAGGTGTGCGGTGCGCCTGTGCAGCCAGCCAGGACGAACGGCACGCCACCGTATTCCACCAGGTAACATCCTCATCACTTACCAACAGCCAGGTGTGCGGCGCTGTCGAAGGAGTCTCGAACTATACAATACATCCAGCTAAGCACTATTCTAAAAGCGTCGGTGGCTCAACCGGTAACGACTCGGTCCCTCTAAGGTACCGGGTTCAAATCTGGCCGGCCAATGTACCAATGAGTTTTTAAAACTTACGTACATATACTTACCGATTGCTTTAACGGTGAAGGAAAAACATCGTGAGGAAACCTGCACACGCCTGCGAAGAAATTCAAAGGTTGTGTGTGAAGTCGACCAATCCGCACTGGGCCCGCGTTCTTGACTATGGCCTGATCGCCCTAATTCAGGGTAGGCTCGAGCCCCTCGGTGGGGACGTATATGAGCTGATGTGAAGCACTATTCAAGCGAAGTTTGGGATGTTAATATGTAAATCAATTGCGCTGATCAATTTTGATTAGACCCATTTTTTTGGGTAGAGTATGAACTGGAGCAACAAATTAATTTATTGATTACTAGAATGAAATCTAGCCTTCCGTAAGGTGACCCAAAAGCTCTACCTACCTCATCTCAGTTATTGTAAGTCGATACTAAAGGGGGTAGTGCCACTGCATCGCTACCCCAACAAGAAACAAACCAGGAAATTGCGTGAACTTGATACATTGTTTGCCTAAACGCGCTTTCAAAAATTTTTGAGGTAAAAGTCTTAAAAAATATCTCATTCCATACAATAATTCAACAGATTTGCTTAGACTCTATCGCCAAAGATCGCTCACGTCAATGCTGATATAGTTGTTTACACTCTCCTTAATAGGGGATCGGACTGCAAGTTATTTGAGTTACTTTTTATGACCTGTCAAAAACGAAATTTTATTCTTAAAATGTTTGAAATACCCACAAGTGACGTCATAGATTTTAAGCGTCATTGACGAACTTATTTTTTGAATTTGATCAATTAAAAATTGAAGACGTGATAGAAAAACTAAACAAATAAGGGTTTTTGAAACTTCAAGAGGAGATAAATTTAGGAAATCATATTTTATTTTTGATGCAGTCCGATCCCCTATTGTGACAGTTGAGTCACTAGCTTTTGGTAAATGGTCATACCGCTTTTTCTAGCGGGGCATCCCATGTCAAAGGTTATCTAAACACGCTTCTACATTCAACATAACAAGTTGTTTGCTTAATGGTCATACCGCTTTTCCTAGCGGGTTATCCCATGTCAAAGGTTATCCAAACACGCTTCTACATTCAAGTTGTTTGCGAAATGGTGATATATATGTGGGTGGCGGCGCTTCCCACGTCAGTAATAAACTAGCTACATCGCGAACCGGTTGTTTTACTCTATTTGGCGACGAGAACTACCCTCAAAATAATCACAAAAAAAATAATGAGTGCGTTTATAGGAAATTTAGACGTTTTCGATTACAACAATCAAGAATGGCAATTATTTCTCGGACGGCTAACCCAATTTATCAAACTTAATGATATTAAAGATGGTAAAGAAAGTGCAGTGTTATTGACTCACTTATCGGAGGAGTCATACCGCCTCGTACGAGATCTTTCGCATCCAAAGGCTGTTGTAGAATTAACCTACGCGGAGCTGGTTTCATTACTCAACGGGCATTTTACTCCTAAGAGGTCTACGTTTGCCGACAGGGCAAAGTTCTACGAAGCTGTGAGATCTGAAGGAGAAAGTATTGAGGAGTGGGCGACACGACTAATAGGATTGGCCGTTTTGTGCGAGTTCGGTACGGAGCTGGATACTTTATTGCGAGATCGTTTCGTGTTAGGTCTCAGAACGGGGCATGAGCGTGATCGTCTTTTCGAACAAGACTCGAAAACGCTGACGTTCGCGAAGGCTATGGAAGTAGCTCAGCAGGCAGCGTGTGCGCGAGCGGCGCGCGTGTACGACCACCTACGAGCCGCTGTGAAGGAGGAGCTGCTGCGCGACTCGTCGGGGTCTGCGACGGCGGACCAAAGGTATTCAGTGTGCGGGCTTAAAAATCATGAAGCGTTTAAGTGCCGCTATAAAAATTACAAGTGTCAAAATTGTGGTACCAAAGGTAATTTAAGAAAGGTGTGCAGTACTAAAAAGTCGAATAGTTCCCGACTGCATCATTTAGGTGGGGATTTGGAAGACGTCGAAGAAGACGAGTGTTCGGAATGCCAACTTTTTAACCTGAGGTATGTTACATATAATCCGATTAAACTTTGCGTGTCGATCAATAACATAGAATTAAATATGGAACTGGATACCGGATCGGGGTTTAATGTGATTTCAGAGGAACTATATCTTGATTATTTTTCAAAATTGAAATTAACTAAAAGTAATCTAAAAATGTGTTTATACAATGGTCATAGGGTTACGCCACTGGGGTATTTTACTGCTCAAACAACATTCTGAAATGTTACCAAAGAATTAAAGGTTTTCTTTTTACAAAACGGCGGTCCGCCCCTGTTAGGCCGTGATTTTATGACTCAGTATAAAATATATTTTGCATGTGATAATTTTAATCTACAAGTTGATTCAAATGAGGATCTTGTGGAGGTTCAAAGATTGTTAGAGGAATTTCCTGAATTGTGGAAAGATGAATTAGGGTGCTTTAATAAATTTGAAGTCGAACTTAAATTAAAGGAAGACGCATCTCCTAAATTTTTTAAACCACGAACTATACCTTTTGCCTTAAGAGACAAAGTGGACAAGGAATTAAGTAGGTTAGTTGATTTAGGAATTTTAGTTCCTTTGAGTTCCTCTGAATACGCTACGCCGATTGTACCGGTTTTAAAGGAAAATGGTAAGGTGAAGATTGCTGGGGATTTTTCTTGCACTCTGAACAAGGATTTAAAAATTGATAAATACCCTTTGCCTCGGATTGAGGAAGTATTTTCTAAAATTGGTGGTGGTGAACATTATACAAAAATTGATTTGTGTAACGCCTATAACCAATTTAAAATTCCAGAATCATCTCAAAATCTTACCACAATAAATACACAAAAAGGGTTATTTAAGTATACTCGCCTTGTTTATGGTCTCGCCAATGCCCCGGCAATTTTCCAGCGCGCGATGGAAACATTATTATCAGGTATAGAGGGCGTAAGTATCTGGTTAGATGACGTATGTATAACCGGTCCAACTAAAGATATACATCTAGAACGTTTAAAGGAAGTTTTGAATTGAAACGTTTGCAAAACGCCGGGTTAAGATTAGCAAAGAATAAATGTGCGTATAAGCGTCGGTGGCTCAACCGGTAACGACTCGGTCCATCTAACCAGAGGTACCGGGTTCAAATCTGGACGGCCAATGTACCAATGAGTTTTTCAAAAACTTACGTACATACTTACCGATTGCTTTAACGGTGAAGGAAAACATCGTGAGGAAACCTGCACACGCCTGCGAAGAAACTCGAAGGTTGTGTGTGAAGTCGACCAACCCGCACTGGGCCCGCGTGGTCGACTAAGGCCTAATCGCCCTGATTCAGGGTAGGCTCGAGCCCCTCGGTGGGGACGTATATGAGCTGTAATAATAATAATAAAAAATGTGCGTTATTCCAAGATAGAGTAACTTATTTGGGTTACGTTATCGATAAGGCCGGACTAAGGACGTGTTCAGACAAAGATTCGGCGATTTTGAATGCCCCCGCACCTAAAAACACATTAGAAATTAAACGTTTCATTGGCATGGTTAATTATTATAGGAATTTTATTCCGAATGCGTCTTCTATCCTGCATCCAATTAACGAATTGCCATGTAACGATGCGAAGTGGGAATGGGGCACACGCCAGCAAGATACGTTTAATAAAGTGAAACGAGAACTATGTAGCGAGCGTGTGCTGGCGCATTTCGACGCCAGCGCGCCTCTGGTGCTGACCGTGGACGCGGGGCCTGCGGGTCTCGGGGCTGTGCTTGCGCACGTGGATGGACAGGGCCGCGAAAGGCCGATTGCGTTTGCTTCTAGGTCATTATCTGCAAGCGAGAAGAATTACAGCCAGATTCAGAAGGAGGCTACGGCCATTATTTTCGGGGTAAAACGGTTTCATCAGTATCTCTATGGCAGAGAAAAACAGTTTATCCTGAAAACAGATCACAGACCCCTACTGTCTATTTTTGGAAATAAAACCGGTATTTCTGTCACGGCAGCCTTGCGCCTTCAGAGGTACGCTGTAACCTTATCAGCGTATAACTATACAGTTCAGTATATCAATACCAAAAATAATTTAGTTGCTGATTATTTTTCACGCGCACCTGAGCAGTGTCAAACGAGTGAAATTGATTGTGATGAAGATAATGGAAACCGATTTTTCCTTTATCTTAATGCGAACATAAGCCCGGTCTCGTTTAGTGATATAAAATTAGCTACGGAAAATGACAAAGTGCTGAAAACTGTAATTAATTATGTACTGGTTGGATGGCCTAGAAAAATCACATGTAAATCAATTTTACCCTATTTTCAGTGTAAAAATGATTTAGAAGTAAATGATGGCTGTCTTTTTAGAGGGCATAGGGTCGTGATACCTTCAAAATTCAGGGAGCGGATGTTACAGGAGTTGCATTCGGCACATTTTGGCGTCAGTAAGACAAAAAACTCTGCGCGCAGTAGATTTTGATGGCCCAAAATCGATAGGGACATCGAACAATGGATAGGAGCGTGTAAGTCATCTGCCAGCACGCGCGGTGCGCCGGCGGCCCGCCCCATGGCCGCGACCCGCGGGCGCCTGGCAGCGGTTACATATTGATTACCTATCTATAGGGCAAAATGTGTACCTGATTGTTATTGATGCATTTAGCAAATGGTTAGAGTGCATTTACATGGATCGAGGAACCTCCACAAGTGCGCTCATTAATAAATTGAAAATTATATTTTGAAACTATGGATTACCAAAAATCATTGTTTCTGATAATGATGTTAAGATTTGTTCGAGAGAATTTCAACTTTTTTGTGATTCGAATAGCATAAAGTATTCACCTGTTTATCACCCGTGTAGCAACGGACAAGCAGAAAACTCAGTAAAAACGTGTAAAAAGATGATTAAATGCATTATTTATGATAATAATAATAACCGCAAGGAATAATCAATGAAAAGCTACTGGGATTCCTCTTCGAGTATAGAAATACGATACATTGTACTACAGGGTTCACACCAGCTAAATTAATGTTTGGGCGATATTTGAGATCAAGGTTAGATTTAGTTTTACCAGATAAAAAAGACACAAAGTCGGTTAACATGGACAAATTAAATAAAAGTAGATGTTTTCATGAGGGTGAAACTGTGTGGGCACAATGGTTCGTTACTCGGAAAGGTCATTGGTGTTTAGGTAAAATAACCAAATGTGTAGGCAAAACAATGTTTAATATTTATTTCAAACAAAATGACGTGGTTGCTAGGAGGCATGTAGATCAAATAAGAAAATATTCGGGCAAAGCTGTCGATTCTGTAGATGAGTTAAGTTTAGAAGTTGGATCGTCATCGTTACCATTACCACAGACAAGTAGTACAATTAAGTGCAACTAGGGGTCGCACAAACAGGGTTCCGCACAAAAACTCAAATTACTTACAGAACAAGACCTCTCAGTACGTACTTTGCTCTAGGTAAATAGGGGTTTACTTATTCTGGACTTTAGAATTAATTTTTTTCTGCAGGAACGGAAAGACTTTAGATTTTCTCATAGATTTTCCTGTAATGTATGCATTACACTTAATATACTGTTAAAATTTTAAAAAAATATGTGAAATTCTTACAAGCCCTTTCATTTGATATGTCACACTATTTTTGAAACTTTTTTTTTATAAATTTTCTAATTTACCCCCCAAATGTGGCCCTCATGTTTGAAAATTCATTTATTTACGTTACCTTAATACTTAGTTTCTTGAAATCTTCTTGATTCAATTTTTTTTTGTGTGTACATAGACTTGAGTTCTCTAAAAATGCTTTATTATTATAATCCTCTGTGTTTTCTATTTTTCAGTCAAATATATGACCTGAAAAGCAAGCAAGTGTGTCTCTTGTTTTTATGTGAACAAAGATAGGTTAGGTATTTGTGTTTTGAAGGTTTGTTTTCCGTGGTCCTGCTGTGCGACTATAGAACCACGGGCAAAATTGAGGAACTCGAGTAAACCTCTTTTATTAAAAAATTGCTCACGAAAATACGTGACCACGTAATAGAGATTGCTTGTCTTGTATTGAATATCTGTGCATTCTGAATAATAAAAATATTTCTTCTATTACAATGCATCATCATCATCATATCAGCTCATATAGGTACCCACGGAGGGGCTCGAGCATACCCTGAATTACCCTGCCTTAGTCGACCACGCGGGTCCAGTGCGGGTTGTTAGACTTCACACACAAGCTTCGTGTTTCTTCGCAGGCATGTGCAGGTTTCCTCACTATGTTCTCCTTCACCGTAAGATTAACTTATGCGTTTCGTTTACGTTCTTAAAAACAAGGTCATAATAATTATTGTGTATACTCTGCAATATGTGCAAATCTGAACAAATCCACTTGAAGATAAAACTCTCTGCTCTACTTGTTCTTCCTCACAGTTGAGGACACAATGCATCAATCCAAAGGATAATGTGCTTTATTCCTTTCAGTATCGGATCAAACAGCGAATCGTTATCCCGGTCGGCGTCAGAGTCGTCCGTGAGTACGGGCGCGGGCGCGAACGCGGGCGGCCACGCGCGCGCCGCCGGCGGCTCCCCCGAGTCCGGCCTCGGCGGCGAGCTGGCGCAAACCACCGTGGAGACGAACGGTCACGAGCACGACAATGAGAACGATGACCACGAGTCCGACTTTGACTACTATTACGAGCCGGATTTGCAACCGCTGGGATATTGCAAGGCGCTATATCCTTTTGAAGGTGAGTTTGGTCACTTGGTCCTTTTTTTTATTCACAATTGGTAAACCCTTGACAACATCTCACCTGGTGGTAAGTGACGATGTTGCCGAAGATGGAAGCGGGCTTAGTGTGGAGTAGATTTATATTTGCACTGTGTGTTCCAGCAAATGGTACGGGGTCAACAATGCGCATGGAGTGCGGCGAGCGGCTGCTCGTGTTGGAGACTGACGCGGGCGACGGCTGGACGCGCGTGCGGCGCCAGCTCACGCGGGAGGAGGGCTTCGTGCCCACCACGTACATCGCCACCACGCTGTACGCCGACGCCAGGCAGTAGCGCACTGCGGCCTCGGTGAGGTATGTGTCACACGTTACCTACTTTTAGCTCTTAACCTATTATTTCATCATATCGGCCGAAAGACTTCCACTGCTGGATAAAGGCCTCCCCCAATGATTTCCACGACGACCGGTGCTTGCGCTGCTTGCACCTGGCGGCTTCCCGTGACCTTCCTTAGGTCGTCGGTCCACTGATTGAAAGGCTTCTTCCGTTGCGCGGTCAGTCACTCGAGAACTTCACTGATCCAAAGATCGTCTGTTCTACGAGCTATGTGTCCCGCCCACTGCCACTTAAGTTTATCCATTCTGTGAACCTTGTTTCTCCTATGCATTACCTCATTTCTAATTCGATCGCTTAGGGAAACTTCGAATTTATTATTTATTTATTACTTAACAAAATCTCCTTTGAAGTGGCGATTGCTGTCACTTATTTAAAAGATAACCATTCCAACCCTTTGTCGATAATGTTCTACTTTTATACACGAAGGGTTTTGCTTCTTCGTTCATTATGCGAACGGCCAAGGAGTGGAATTCCCTGCCGGCGTCTGTATTCCCCGATTCGCACAATTTAGGAATCTTCAAGACGAGAGTGAGTAGTCACTATTTGAGCTTGTGTGTTACATCCTTGGCTACATCGGCACTTACCATCAGGTAAGGTGCAGCAAAAAGCACTCAAACTTTTAATAAAAAAAAACTTTGTTCTTAACGTAAACAGCGTGTAACAGAAAACACCCGTTAACTCATCATACTGAACAACTTTCCCTAGTCTAATCCTCTAAATAATTTTCGGACTTCATACACAATGGTTATTCAGCTCACCGATTCGTACAAAGTATTTTTTTTGTGACTAGGGATGACGAATGCTAGTCATCCCAGTTACTTTTTGTCATCTGTCAAAAACGACACTGTGTTCTAAAAATGTTTGAAATACCTAGGCGTGAAGTCATAGTTTAGCAGCGTCATATATGTTCTCATTTTGTGATTTTGGTGAATTAAAGACTTGATGGAAAACAGAACGAGTAAGGTTTTCCGAAGTTTAAGTAGGAGGGCAATTTAGTGATCAAGAGTTCATAATTTATCTGATGCTGTCGTCATCCCTATTTTCTATGATGTTTATCTTAGGGAAAGTTAGTTAGAATGACGACGTAACGACCAGAATTACATAATTTGCAAATTAAAAAAATATTTTTCTTCCAAGTCAGGAAAAAGATAACCAAGCACATGCAATTAATAAAAAAAAACTCAGGCGTAAGTGTTAGGGTCCTGCAACAATAGGGGATCGGACTGCATCAAAAATAAAATCTGAAATATGACTTCCTAAATTGCTCTCCTTTTGAAGTTTCAAGAAACCTTACTTGTTTTGTTTTTCCATCACGTCTTAAATTTTTAATTGACCAAATTCACAAAATAAGTACGTCAAAGACATTTTAAATGTATGACGTCACTTGTGGGTATTTCAAACATTTTTAGAACAAACTTTTGTTTTTGACAGATCATGAAAAGTAACTCAAATGACTAGCAGTCCGATCCCTATTATGTTACAGCCTGTATACTTTTTTTTAATTTGAGTGCGTTTGGCTGCATTTTACCTGATGGTAAATGCCGATGCAGCCGAGGTTGTACCCGTAAGCTGAACTAGTGCCTGTTTACTCATGTCTTAAAGATTCCTAATATATAGGAATCGAGGAAGGAATACAGACGCCGCTGGCAACTCCTTGGCCGCTATATCTTTAGTCCGATTGGGACCAAATTTGGAACTTAAAGAGTTTTAAATTATTTTATCGAAGGATTATCAAAAATTTCTTCGTACCGTCAAACCGAAAAGTAGCTGTCATAAAACATTTTTTTCTCAAATACGGCTGTAACGATTTTGATGAACCTTTGCTCATCGTGGTTGGTTATGTTTGTTTATTACATGGTAATACCCATTGTTCTGGGGAAAATCGTGTTTGTATGGTTCTCCTACAAATGAAATTGAATCTTGCGATTTACTCACAAATGGTTGGAGCTATTTATATTTGTAGTATATTTGATTATGAAAAAGTATATATTTGGTCATGCAACATGAATTTATCAAAATTATTTTAAAAAAATAATTAAATTTTGTAATAAAAAAAAGTGTTGGCTACCGTTTTTTTTGTTTTTCATTCGTTTAAAAATGTTGTAGACGACGTTAACAAATAGTACATCTCGCTTCGGCCTATTTAGAGCCGGCCCGGCCGTCGCTAGATATGCATCAAGCCTCGGCAGTTGCGCAAGAACAACTTCGCCTTATTGACTCAGACAATAATTGCAAGAATAAATAATAATCTCCGCCTAAAAGATTAGTAGTTTTAAGGTGGTATTTCCAGTAATTAAAAAAAACTCACAGAAATAGATGGCGCTAGACAAAAAAATACCTTACCACTCCGGCAGTGCCGTCAGAAGTGAAAACTTTTTACAGTTTTATAAGTTTTGACCTTCCGAGTGATCCTGGCGAACGGCTAGGTTGACAAAATTTTGACCCTGCGAGTGTTCCTGGTACGGTAGCGGTTACATTTCAGTGTCGCGAGTCCAAAAAACGCGCCTTAAGAAATAATTTTATTTGTTGCTCTAGATATCTTAGCAAATGTTTTCAAGTGCTCAGATTATGAATTTATTCATGAAAGTATTAAAAGTGCTCTTGTTTTTTGATTATTGCATATCTTATCATCATCATCATCATATCAGCCACAAATCGTCCACTGCTGAACAAAGGTCTCCCCCAAGGATTTCCACGACGACCGGTCCATATATATTGCATATCTTATATTTTGATCAATTATCGGCGTGTTAGTTATTAAATTTATTTGCGTTATGATTAGAGTTCTGCGCAAAAAAACGAGAGAAAATCTTACAAAATCATTGCTAGTTTCATGAATTGTGAGCATAAATATATTCAAAATCGATCTTATATCTAGGGCAACAAAACCACTGTAGACCAGTGATGTAAATTACTGGCGAACGACCCGATATTTATCTATCATCCGTATTGTATTTCCTTATCAGTACCTATAGCATGTTCCGATTTAATTTATTTACGCAAGCTCACTAGGGCGCGCATTCGAAAAGCAGCGCTGTGGCTGAAATGCTGAAATTGGTTCTGTTTGGCATCACACTACAGCCAAAGTATATATATTAGTACTAACATACAGTATGGACACTCCCTGCCGCTCACTAGATTGCGACCTCACCCCCTCGTCACCCAGATTGATACAGATTGGTTACAGTTTGGTTGTCGAACTTAAAGTATTTCGCCGCCATTTTGTTCCGTCATTCGTTTTTTTAAAATGTCATTTCTGGCCCGTTGTATGAAGTGTCCAGGGTGTGCTACAGCGCAACGCACACCTGCCTCCCATAAGTGGCGATATTAGGTACATTTTTGTTTATTTTATATTTTTCTTTGTGTACCTTCTTGTCTACTAGTGTTATATTGTTTTGTGTTGAGTTGTATAATAAATGTTTGAATCTGAATATACTGCGCTCGCGCAGATCCCTTTTTGCCGTTCCCGTGAGAATTTCCCAAAAGTATCTTTTTTTTTTTTTTTATACACAATTGGTAAACCCTTGACAACATCTCACCTGGTGGTAAGTGACGATGTTGCCGAAGATGGAAGCGGGCTTACCAAGATTCCCCAACGCAATGGGGAACTGGCTATCTTATCTTCATGCCGGAACACACCAATGATATCAACATTGATATTTGGCGGCAAGACTTAGATAAGATGGTGGTAGCTAGCCAGACGGGCTTAGAAAATGCCCTACCACCAACCAAACCGAGTCTTACAATTGACCCCGCCGGGAATCGAACCCGCGACCTCCTGTGTAAAGCCAGTGAACTTTGCCTTTGAGCTACGGAGGCGGTATCTAAGCGGATTCTTACGTCATAATTGCTATCTGTATGCCGAATTTCAACTCAAACTCGTCCAGTGGTTTGAGCTGTGCTTTGATAGATCAGTCAGTCGATAACGACTTCCTTTTATATTCACAATTGGCAATATTTACGTTTTTATAAGATTTGTCTTATAAATCGATGAACGCCGGCTACACTCACGAAAAAGTGTCACGTCCTCGTTTGTCACGTCCCGCCTGAGCCGAGCGTGCAAGCGACAGCGCGGAACAAGCGATAGAGAGGCACGATCGGCCTAAGCGTTCGGCTTGTGACACGTTATCACGTAAACTTATCGTCCTTAAACCGAATTTCCAGACAACCAGTTTTCAACTGACTTCCAAAAAGGAGGAGGTTCTCAATTCGACTGTATGTTTTTTTATGTGTGTTATCTTAGAACTTTTGACTGGGTGAACCAATTTTTTATGATTCTTTTTTTTATTTGAAAGCTAGTGCTTCCCGTGTGGTCCCATATAAATTTTATCAAAATCGGTGTAGTTCTTTATTACATAATTAACAAAAACCAAAAATAATAATGCAAAAATGTACTAAGTTGTTGCGATGGAAGTCCGCTTTTTAACGTGTTTAGCGTTTTCAATTATTTGATTGTTACGACTTAAAATTTTTGACTATCATATACCTATGCAGTCTTGTTTTGTTTTGTTTCAGGTCCGATAGCAATAGTTAAGCGCCGTAGTGCAATATGAGGTGACAGTGGTGGACTGTATACGTAAGGACAATCCGTGCAGGAGCGCGAGCGACGCGCTCGGAAACTGTGCAATCTCAAAAGCCCCCGCGGCGAAACACTGGTGTTCTTGTGGCCTATACATATAACCAGTATTTTTGCTATAATTCGTAGTAATGAAATCTTAAATGCTATTTTTTGATTCATTAGTCCTTTACCCCCACCTAGGCCGAGGCCTGTGGTGAATAAAATGATAAATCATAACGACATTCCATGATCTTATTTATTGTGTATATTGTTGGTCACTATGACATACATATTTTCATGTATGCCGTGTGATGAATTAGCGTAATGTAATGTAATGTAATATTGTATAACTTGTCTAGATCTTCATTGTGCCAGCAGTTTTATGTACCTAAGGATTTTTTCGTACTTATCGATAGTTTTTATTATCTTGCTTTTATGTGATTCTGCCATTGAGTATTTTGAAATTATAGCAAAACTAGATTGTATACTTACTTCAATTAAATAGAAATGATGTGTAAAATATGTAATTTTATCTCGAATTAAAATAATTCATCCACTGATATTGTATAATGATTAATAATAACGTAATGGAATAATTGTATCCAATATCACACTTGTATTATAAAATGCTTATATTTGTAATATTCTAAATAAGTAGTTAGGTAGTGTTTAATGCTAGCTGAATGTAATTTGATTAGCCAATGCTATTTTTCTGAATATTTGTTATACTATGCATTCACAGATAGTATTATTTTTATTATGTACAGGGAGGGTAGCGTGCGAGGCAGAAAAACCGTTTGAATGTATGTACTCGTTAATGTACAAAATGTTTTTTTTAATCTTTGTAGTTAATACAAAAGCTAATCTTTAATTTGATATTTTTTTTTAAACGAACGATGTTTTTTGGCCACTTAAATCATGGAAGAGTTGCCTGTCGCCGCACGTGCCTCTTATCTGTACAGTGCAGGTAGGAACGATGAAAGTGCGCATTTGATTTTTATATATAGAATTAAACTATATGAGGACATTTAAATTCGACTTTTTTTTTCTTAAGCATAAAATAACAGGTACAAAATATATTTTTTTTTATCACACCTATTCGAAAAACGACGATTGGTTCCTCAATAAGTGCGAACAAAAATACAAAATACAACTTTGGTCTTTTTTTTTATTCACAATTGGTAAACCCTTGACAATATCTCACCTGGTGGTAAGTGACGATGTTGCCGAAGATGGAAGCGGGCTTACCAAGATTCCCCAACGCAATGGGAAGAACTGGCTATCTTATCTTCATGCCGGAACACACCAATGATATCACCATTGATATTTGGCGGCAAGACTTAGATAAGATGGTGGCAGGGCTTAGAAAATACCCTTCCACCAACCAAACCGAATCGAACCTTCAGAGCCATGTCTACAAGCTTTTTTTGAGTCATTAGTCTTCCAGTCTTGGCTTTAATATCATAGACCACATACATACGCTGCGACAGATTATACAGAAGACTGAAGAGTACAATCAGCCACTATGCTTAGCATTCGTGGACTATGAGAAAGCCTTTGATTCGGTCCAAACTTGGGCTGTGTTACAGTCTCTCCAGCGGTGCCAAATTGACTATCGATATATCGAGGTACTGAGACGTGTTTGTATTAGGTAAAACGCCACTATGTCGGTTCGTATCCAGGACCAAAACTCGGAAACTATCCCGCTGCATTGAGGGGTGAGACAGGGAGACGTCATATCTACGAAACTGTTTTTAAGCTTTTGGAGTGGATGGACTGGGCATCAATGTCAACGGCGAGTACATCACCCACCGTCGATTCGCTGACGATATCATAATCATGTCTGAGACTATGGAAGACTAATGCACAATGGTCGATGGCCTAAGTAGCGCTTATCAACAAGTAGGTCTTAGAATGAACATCGACAAGACGAAAATTATGTCAAACGTCCATGTCGCACCTACTCCTCTGAAGTATGCTAGTCTAGTACTCTTTATTGTAAGTACTGTATCTGAAGGTGAAAATGTGTACCTGGGACAAACAGTCCAGTAAGGTAGGTCAAACTTGGAGAAAGAGATCATAAATCGAAACCAACTCGGATGGGCAGCATTCGGGAAGCTTCGCAATATCTTCACGTTCCAAATGCCGCAGCGTATTAAGACCAAGGTCTTCGACCAGTATGTGTTGCCAGTGATGACATACGGAACTGAGACATGGTCGCTTACTATGGACCTCATAAGAAGGCTCAAGGTTATCGAAAGGGCAATGAAGCGTTTTATGCTCGGAGTTTCTCTGCGTGATCGTATCAGAAACGAGGAGATCCGTAGGAGAACCAAAGTAACCGACATAGCTCTCAGAATTGCTAAACCTAAGTGGCAGTGAGCGGGGCAAATAGTCGTCGCGTCGTGGAGCACCTTGGGGGAGGCCTATGTCCAGCAGTGGACGTCCTTCGGCTGATATGATGAATGAACCCAACACACAAAAATCTGTGACTTTAAGACCTTTCATTTTTAATAAAAACATGTAAAACTCGAGAATTGGGCGTTCGGTTTCAACGTAAAAGTCGCGTTGAAGCCCGCATTGATTCGAACTTAAAATGAATAGACTTAGAAACCTGCTGGGATTGAGTGGTCTTAGCGCCTTAAGTAGTGTCAACATAAGGTCAATTGTTGGAGCGTAATACCTCTTTTTTTTTCTTTTGTGAACGGTGTCACTTGTTTTGTTTCTTTCTATTTCTACTTCATGTAAAACAACAAAAGATCTTGTCGTTCAAAAAATAATGTACCTACCTTAATAAATAAACACGTAACCTATGTATATAATGTACATTGCGCCTTTTGGTGAAGTTCAACAATACAAGCACTAATAGGTTATGGTCCCAGGACCCTTTCACTGCGCTACTCTGCTGTAGCTCAAGATTGGACAGGTATTTCTTCAACAGTATTTTGCTGGATAATTAGAAGCAAGCTGGGCCCATAACCTATTGCTTTTGTATTATTGAACTTAATAAAAAGGCGCAGAGTATTTATACAGGGTGACATTAGAAGCAAGCTGGGCCCATAACCTATTGCTTTTGTATTATTGAACTTAATAAAAAGGCGCAGAGTATTTATACAGGGTGACCAGGGAAGACACGTCCAAATATTTTGTTGGATGCCTTGTATCTAGGGGTATCCGAGTCACCCCCATGTATGTTCCGCAAAAATCCACGGTTTTCAAAATATTAGCGTTTTGATTTTCAGCTTTTGTATGAAAAATATCTTTGCTCGACTTTGACGACGGTTTGTGAAATAAAATCATCATATCATACAATGAAGCCATCCAAATATAAAAAAAAATCCTCATTTGTCAGCATTCAGAAGTACACAAAACATAAACTAATTATATACCAAAATTAATATCCCTGTAAAAAGTGTACATCAGATCTCATACTAATTATTTAAATAAATATTTTTTCATAATTTTATAATTTATAAGATTTATCATGCCTTTCCTATCATCAGACATCTGTGATTCTACCGTCATTTCAACATCCTTGAAACGTATGCTAATAAAAAAATAAGAACCTAGTTTTTTTCATACAAAATTGTTGGAGAAAATGTATGAGACTCGATATATTAATTACCTATTTTCCAAACTTTTATACCATTGTTTGAAATCTGATGAAATGAAAAATATTTTCTTGTATTTCGCTAGCTTAATATAAAATACAAAATGACGGTCCAGCAATAACATTTTTCATACAAAATCTAGAAATCGAAACGCGATTATCTTGAAAACCGTAGACTTTTGCTAATTCATATACCCCTAGATATAAGGCATCAAAAAAATTTGGACGCACCTTGGCCAACCTGTATATAGGTAGGTAGTTAATTATTTAATAAGAGTAATAACTTTTTTTTGACTGGTCCTTGTATTTTTAATCTTTACAAAAAGGCGCAGTGTATTTATTAAGGGAGTAAAACAATGGTGTAGGACCCGTGAACTGGGGGTTCTATTCCTGATACTGAACAACTGTCCCTAAGGGACCCATTGTAAATACTCAAAAAAAAATTGGACCCTCCATACAGTTATGCACAAAATTGGTCGATCAGCTGGTCGAAGACTTGAAGAGTTATTTTTTTTGCAATTTCAGCAAAGTTACAAAACAAAAGTTGTTCAGTATGATGAGTAGGAGCCACATTGAACGGGGCCTAGGCCATGTCACACCCTGTATAGGTAGCTGTTTATTTAATAAGGGTATGAATGTATGTATAAATTCTTTATTAATTGCACACAAGGAATAATCACAAAATGGTTTTATCAGACTTAAGTGTACAAAGGCGGTCTTATCGCTATAAGCGATCTCTTCCAGACAACCCTTGGCAGATGAAATATATTCAAATATATTATGTAAAACAACGATAGAGCAAGAATCTGATAGCAAAGTACCTATTTTCCAAAAAGCAAAGAAATAATAAACCACGATAAATAAATAAATAAATATTCTGGGACAAATCACACATGGTCATCTGGCCCCAAAGTAGGATTCCCTGTGTTATGGGTTACCAGAGACTGATATACATACTTATATACGTTTAAATACATACATACATAGATATTTAACACCCAGACACAGAGCAAACAAATCTGCTCATCACACAAATGCTTGCCCTGGGTGGGGATCGAACCCACAACCCTCGGATCAGTAGTCAAGGGCACTAACCACTGAGCCACCGAGTCAGTCAAATATATATGTTTTAAATATAAATATGGTTAGATAGATAATAATAATTGTATTATATAATATACCAATATATAACAAGTATAAATATACATATATACGCACAAAACTACTGAATCAGGAAAAAATCCCGAAGACGCAGCTTGAACGCTGTTCAGTTCAGTTCATTTATTGATAAAAATACATTTTATACGTCAAAGTTTTGTAAATTTAAATAATGTCAATTTATAGGTAAATATAATAGGTAAAATGCAAAATTATCAAAAAAATAAAATAAAAATACATTTAAAAATCAATTAAATTGTCACTTAAATAAATCACTTACTTTATACAGCGTCTGCTCGACAAGCCAGTCTTTTAATTTTGTCTTGAATACATTCTCATTTGAGGCTGATGTTATGTTCTCGGGCAGTCCATTAAATATCTTAGGACCCATTATATGTGTCAATCTATGAGATTTAGCAAGTCTATGCGGTACAGGTATTAGCTTCCCGGCGCCCCTGGTATTTAATTTATGGATATCCCTATATCTTGGGTATTTACTAAGGTTCTTCCACACACTTATAGCTATTTTAAAAATAACTATAGAGGGCAGAGTAAGGATACCCAGGGACTTAAAGTGAGGTCTTGCAGATTCGTCTTGCGCGATTCGTACGATGGCGCGAACAGCACGCTTCTGCAAGACAAAGGCGCGCTCCCACTCGGCAGCGCATCCCCACAGCTCGGCGCCGTACTGCAGTATCGAGTGGAATGTGGCGAAATAGCAGGCGCGCACCGTCTCTCGCGGCACCATCCGCGACAACCTTCTAAGAGCAAAACACGCTCCAGAAAGTTTTCCGCACACTTTGTCTACATGGGAAGCCCATTTTAGACTTCGATCAATTTCAAAACCCAAAAAAGTTGTGGTCTGAAATTGATTGATCTATATCCCATTTGCAATCACCACCAGCGGTTTTTGTGGTTTCCCTGACAGATCAAAGTTCATGATATGGGTTTTATTTAGATTAAGGACTAGTCCATTGGCCTTGAACCACATCGAAACGTCTGCTAGTGTCTCAGCGTGGCGAACATCAGAAGGTAAAGAGTTCCATAGACGAGCGGACATAAAAGAGAAGGACTGGGTGTAGTAGTGCGAGCGAAAGTGTAAAAGTTTCAGCAGCTTATCCTCTTCAGACCTAAGCGGTCGATCGTGATCAGATCCAAGGTACGTAAAATTGGTCTTTAGGTAGGTTGGAGCATTGGGATTATACATGACATTAAAGAGAAGGGAAATGAGATGCAAGTGACGCCGTTGACGGATAGGAAGCCATTTGAGCTGGGTGCGATATTCAGATACGTGGTCATATTTGCGTATAACCCAAATATAAAGCGAATGCATACGTTTTGTAACCTTTCGAGTTTAGGTTTTTAATTATTACTAACATTACACTGGTCTACAGTGGTTTTGTGCCCTAGATATAAGATCGATTTTGGATATATTTATGCTCACAATTCATGAAACTATCAATGATTTTGTAAGATTTGCTCTCGTATTTTTGTGCAGAATTCTAATCATGACTGGGAAAATAAATTTTATTACTAACAAGCCGATAATTGATCAAAATATAAGATACACAATAATCAAAAAAACAAGAGCACATTCAATACTTTCACGAATAAATTCGTAATCTGGGCTCTTGAAAACCTCAAAATTGTTAAGATATCCAGGGCAACAAAATTTTTTTGTAGAGCTGTGTTATTTTTCATGCGACAAGTTTTTTTGATGTTTTACATGAAGTAGAAATAGAAAGAAACAAAACAAGTGACTTTGCCTTTTTGTGAAGTTCCACAATATAAGCTCCAATAATAATTTAAATTTTAGATGTGGCGAAGCCGTATTACCTATCTATCTGTGCCTTGATACGTTCCATCGGTTCTCCTTTCGGCTTTATTTATTTATTGTTGAACTCTACGTCTGTCTGCAGAGATGTATATGTCACAGGAACATTGTGAAAACCGCGATATTACAATCTCAGTAGTTACATTAAGATATAACGGTAAATTGTGAATATTCTTCTGCTGCGAAGCATTCTGCTCCAGGGGGGGGGGGGAGCTTCGCGAAGCTCTTTGACTGTTAATCAATGAAACCTGATCGAACCTAACATCGCTCGCTTCGCGCGCTCATTCACAATTCGCCAGTTCACAATTATAATTTACGGTGACATAAGTCTGTCTGTTTTGCTTGTCAAAAATATACAAGGAATTTCACAACAGCGAAAACTGTAATTACACAGAGTTGTTTTTTTATTCATCAGCCCCGGATATCAACGGACTGCGACAAGCAATTTGAATCTGCGATGTTCAAATATCTTTCAACGATGTCAGGATTTCAGCATGGACTTACCTACGATTGCATTCCATTAAGCCTGGACTCATAGACAGATGGACTTATATGTTTTGCCATGCTATAGAAATTTGGACGGAGGCGTTACCATTAGTCCTCTTGGGATTACGCAGCGCCTCCAAATAAGATATTACGGTTTACGGCGAAACCTTAAGGAAAGTATATATATATATTAGTACTAACATACAGTATGGAGACTCCCTACCGCTCTCTAGATTGTGACCTCACCTCTTGTCACCCAGATTGATGCTGATTGGTTACAGTTTGGTTGTCGAACGTATAGGATTTCGGCGCCATTTTGTTTGTTCCGTCATTACTTTTTTGAAATGTCATTTCTGGCCCGTCGTATAAAGTGTCCAGAGTGTGCCTAGGAGAATTTTTCGTCGCTCCTGCTAACACGACTAACACTGACGGTAGCATGAGACCTCAGCCAGCATCACGTCATGGTAATAAGGCTGTATCGTCTTCAAAGACCGAATGAAACCAGCCTATCTACTTGAACAACAGCCTCTGTCGATTTATTGAGTAAGACAAGGCTTAAGGGAGAAATGTGGCTAGTCGCAAAGTGCACTTTTCAGACTACTATCGCCTGTAGCGAGGGGCTCTTCGTGATGTGATATCTGTTCGTTGTAACGTCGGTTCTCTTTTCTGTTTAATTTATTTATTGTGCTTTTGATCTATGAGCTGTAATCTCTGAGGTCTGTCTGTTTCGCTTGTCAAGAATATATGAGGAATTTCATAACAGCAAAAACTGTAATTACTCAACGTTGTTCTTTATTACCGTCACTAAAAACTGAATAGGCAATATATTACGTATTACTGAAATGAACTCTGGTTTTAGATTAAAAATCATTATTTTGAATATTCCTTTCCAACCGGCGCCCATCAAATTAGGTTTTAAATATATTTTTTCTGCTTACCAAACTTGCCCCATCAAAATTCACCAAAAATACTTTTAAACTTGAATTTTAGTAGTTTTATTTTAATATCACTTTTAATGCTCGTAAAGTTGTTATTTAGTAATGTCGAGAGAAGGCTGCTGCATGAAATGGTTTTTCATGTTTTTCATTTTTAATGCATAAAGTATTTTTTTTCCAAGACTAAGGCGGTAACGGCGGGCCGCCCAGGGTGCCAAGCACCAAGGCGTGCTACTTGCCTACTGTAAGCAAGCCGGAAAATGTGACGAAAATTTTAAATGCAGAAAGGGTGACGTGTTTTGACAGAGAGATAAAAAATAAGTGATGGCCGTGAAACTTCTACAAAAATTGTTATCGTTTTGGATAAAACGAAAATTACAATCACCTGAACTTTCTAGTTTATTTATTTTAAATTTGCTAGAGTTTTGTATTTCCCCCAAGGTTATCTTTATAACCATGGGGGACATCCAACCTTATAGATCCTAAGTTCTATTTCCATATTTTACTTGGTAATTTATTTAGATTCTGGGGAGCGACGATCGTTGCCTGTCCGGCATTTAAACTAAATTTAGTTAATTTAATTTTACCAAACAAACTTTATTATCCTAGGATAAATGTCAATGTAAACTGTAAACCCTATTTATACTTTCACGGTCATCCTTTTTATAGTCTATTTTACCTCACAAAATATTTTCTTTTCGTTATGCGCATTTAGGCCCTAATTCAGAATTCAACGTTTTACATAGGATTTATTTGATGACAAAACTTGTCTGAAATCTGACCATTTTTTTAAATAAATAATTTCCATTCAAAATAGATGATCCCTAACCTAGTCAAATAATATGCTAATTTTATGTCTATCAAACACCCACTAGCTTCTTAGCTTCTAGCTTCTTGGTACCCAAAATACGTGAACTGGTTGAGATAGATCAGTTGAGATAGATCAGTTGGTTGATGGTGACTGTACTTACAATCCGTGGATGACAGAACTTTGGGATTTTCCCTACGCTCAAAACAATATGTTTTTCTGTCAGATAACGACTGTAACACACACATTATATTAGTCATGTGAATTCCCGAACTAAAAATATGTAAACATAAAACTTTTTAGATAAGAGTGGTCGGCATAGGTACATCGCATTTATTAAGGAAAACCAGACTTCAATAACAAGAGATAAATAACTTACGTGGACATTTGATAGTTGTTTGAAAAACGGTCTTAAAAATATGCAATTTAAAAGTAAAAAGGACCCTAGGTCAGTCGGGCCAATGGAGAAAGAAAAGATAAGCGAGAGAGAGGACCTACTTGGAATCTGAAGATTGTCTGAAAATTTCATCGAAATCGGTCCAGCCGTTTTGGAGTCTATAAGGAACATTTTTTTTTCCTTCACATAACACAGAGATAGACTGGATTCAAGTGCTAATAACTACAGCCTCCCTGATATAATAAAAGGATTTGAATGTAAATCACATGTTAAACGCTCATAAGAATTAGAAATGATTTGAACGATTAAAAATTATTCAAAATGATTACAAATCAAATCATTTTTAATCCTTTTTAATGATTTTGTTTAATCAGGGCTGTGATTAAAATAACTAAAAAAGAGATTATAAGGTTTTCTTATTTGTTTACTTAGCTTAAGTAATAAAAATATGTATCGTTTATTTAAGTAAATAAACTTTAAACAAAAAAAAATGTTATGAGAAAGTGGTAGCCCTAGTTTTGATAAGCATTGCTATTTAAACGGAGACGGAGGGTCGAAATGATTCATATTGTTGCAACCATTCCGGTCAAATGGAGTCCCAAAAAAAAATATGTATCAATTGTGGCCGAAGTTACGACTTTAGCCCTTTTTGGAGGTGGTGCAGAGACTGCGGAATAAATAAATTTATCGAGGAGGAGAAGAAAAAAAAAAAAAAATAAGTGTTAATCTTCCGTTCACACATCATGAATTTCGTGTCTAACATTTTTTTTGGTGTTTGTCTAAACGTACTATCCTCATAGATAGCAGTGAGAAGCCAGTGCTGTCGTTAGCTGGTAAAGATATTGAGTAAGTTAGTATTCTCAAGAACCTGGAAGCTATTATCGATCCGACTCTGCAATGATCTGAGAACAACCGGACTATACGCTGTTATCGCCGATTCCGGGTACATCAATGTACAAGAGCTCTTTTCTTGTCCTTGGAGTTGCTTTCTGGAACTTTGTGCCACCTGCTGTTTCAACTGCTGCTTCCCTGGATGAATTCAAGACGATGCTACAACCACTTACTTGCTATTGAGCAAGCTAAGTCGCGAGTGCATAGTTTCTGGTGTGTGATGTGCTGGTAGGGCTGTCAAGTGTTATATGATACAATACTTTTTGTAAATCGTTTTGTTTCTGTTTTTTTAAATGCCATGAGTTTTATATTATTTTTGTCTTTATTTTAAAAAAAAAGGTTGAGCTAAAGCTTTTGTATTTTGTAATGATAAAGCCTACTCGAGGGTAAGCAGGCTAAAATCTTAAAATATTAAAAATTTTAAATACAGAACATAATTATAAAAAGCGTCTGATTATGGAATCTATGTAAATGGAGAGGCATCAAGATTTAATTAATAAAAGGAAAGATACAGAAACCATAGATAAGATCTACCATGATTTAATTAAATTAAAATAATCTTTAAAAAGTACCGTTGTTACACTTTCTTGGTTAATTAGTTGGAAATTTAAATTTGCGTTTGTATTCATGTAATTTCAAAATTTGTAATTGTAAGTGTCTTTTAAACTTTATGATTATATTTATGTAGTTCAAAATTGACAACCCTGGTTATCTGGGTAGGTGATTTGAATGACTGACTGTATAATTTGTAATATTACCAACTGTACATAAGACCAGTGTTAGCACACGGTTTTGGCTGTCAGTTGACCAATAATAAGATTTATGAACGCATTGTTCATGTGACTTTATAATTTCTTAATATTATAGTGTTTTTTAACTAACGTTAAGATAATTAAAGTTAATGAATTAATTAATTAAGTTACATAGTTGGACTCACATGAGTTTATTTATTTTAATATGGTTCCAAATTTAACGGACAAAACAGGTTATAAGTATTCACCGCTATAACCTGTCCTCAGAACATTTTTTTTTGTTTAAAGTTTATTTACTTAAATAAACGATACATATTTTTATTACTTAAGCTAAGTAAACAAATAAGAAAACCTTATAATCTCTTTTTTAGTTATTTTAATCACAGCCCTGATTAAACAAAATCATTAAAAAGGATTAAAAATGATTTGATTTGTAATCATTTTGAATAATTTTTAATCGTTCAAATCATTTCTAATTCTTATGAGCGTTTAACATGTGATTTACATTCAAATCCTTTTATTATATCAGGGAGGCTGTAGTTATTAGCACTTGAATCCAGTCTATCTCTGTGTTATGTGAAGGAAAAAAAAATGTTCCTTATAGACTCCAAAACGGCTGGACCGATTTCGATGAAATTTTCAGACAATCTTCAGATTCCAAGACGGTCCTCTCTCTCTCTTATCTTTTCTTTCTCCATTGGCCCGACTGACCTAGGGTGCACGGAGAAAAAAATATCGTCAGAATAACTATTCAAAGTTTATAGTTAAATTAGTTAAAAGACGTATCGTTAATATAGCCAACTGTTTCGTCAAACTAAGGATCTGTATCGCTGAATTGGCTATACAGATCCTCAATTCTAGAAAACAGTTGACTACATCAACGATACGTCATTTAACTAATTTAACTATAACTTTGAATAGTTATTCTGACTATATTTTTTTCTCCGTGTGCTTTTTATATTAATAATATGTATGTTGCAGTCGTTATCTAACAGGACAAAGTATTATTTTGAGAGTAGGGAAATTCCGACGGAAGTACGGTACTGCTATTGGTATCTGGCAATTGCATGACACCACCTCGTGGTCAAATAATATAAGTAAAATAGTCTTTTTCTTTCTAATTTAGAGGTAAGGGTTAATTTTAATGGTCTTAGGAAATGAAAATGTAAAAAAAAATACATAAAAGTTATGCAAATTTAAAATATGCGACATTAATACCGTAGATAAGTTTATATAGTTCAGGATCGTGTATAAAGATATGCATAGAGCTACTGTTTCGTAATTAATGTTTTACTTAAGAAGAAATAGGTCATAGATATAATTATAGAGTAATTTAGGTTTCTTCTTTGTTTGCTAGTGAAAACTGCCAATGTTTTTATGTTATTATTTATTATCTCGAGTTGTAAAAAGATTTCTTTGTTTCTGAAACTTTATATGTGTAATTAGACATTATCTTCATTAAGTTTTTATAGAGTGTATAGACTTCATTTGTGACATTTGATGTGTATTTTCGTTCATTCTCTAAAAAGCTACAAGATTTTTAAGACAAATTAAAAATTATATTTATATTTTATATAATATATATACCCCCCCCCCTAGCAACTAAAAGAAGAAATAAAAAAAAATATTTTTTGTCTTTCTTTAGTTGAAAGAGGGGGGGATATATATAAATAAATAAATATATAAAACAAAAAGATGATAATTTCCATAAAAATTTTTGACGTAGAGACTTGTTAGAATTTGATTACTGAACTATAGTAATTCTTTGTTATTTTTAAATAAAATAATATTATATATCCCCCCTCTTCACAACTAATAAAAGCACAACTAAAAAAAAACCGATTACTCAATATTTAATCGATGTCTCACTGAATATTTTCATACCAACGATCTTTTAAATTCTATAAAGTATTCTATTGTTTCACGAAAAAGTCTGTAAGCTTTTTTAATACTGAATAAAAATACAGAACAAAAATAGAGTTTGTAGGTCTCTAGGTACTTTTCTTCTTTGTTTCCTACAAACTGTCGTTTTTATAGTATTGTAGTCCATTATAAGCTTCAGTCAGCTCAAAATGGATTTGAATGATCTACTAGATTAATTATATGAGAAGGGTTTTAATATTAATTTAATAAGTTAACATGCTATTAATAACAGCAGGAAAAACAGTGTATTGATATCGCTTCGACAAAACCGCATTAATTTTTAATATTTAAATACAAGTAGGTACAGTCGAGTACCGATAGCTTGGGCTAATTATTTTAGTGGTTTTCCTTATCACAAATTATCCTGGTTGGTAACACTCTGTAAGGATTAGTTTTAAAGTAATCGTCCCACAGGGCGCGGGTGTTAGTTCCTTTGTTCGAAGATTCAAATTCTCAGACAATGCGCGAGAGATTGTTTGCTTTCTGTGCCAATTGCTGTAAAGGGATGTAAGTAGAAATCTTTTATACTTGAACTATTGGAACCTTAAGCTTCTTAGTTATATTTTATATTCTAAAACTGGTCTTTGTTGTAGAGTTCCACGCCGACCAGAAAAACGTAAAACGAAATCGCTTCCAGATTTAACTAAAGAGCCAAAGAGGAAACCAGATTTTTTAGTTAGGCGTGATAGCATTTAGTCGAATTACTTTTGTGATATTTGATGTAGAAGGTTATTAAAAAATTGTTGTCTAAAAATAGTTTTAATCTAATCAGAACTAATTCTACTGCTATTAGGTCTAATTACAAATTACAATAAAATACAAGCTATATAAATACAAACTTAACATTCCACGTATCAATTTCAGAAATCATAGTTTTGCTCAGTATGACTCACTGTTGTTGACAAAAGCTTCACGAGCTGTCATCAGATAGTCTATCAGCTATAAAATTAACGTAAGCTGCATCATTGAGCCTCAGAAGCTGCATCATCCTGCAATCCCGCGCCTTGAAGGCTATTCTGTAGGCAGTTTCGTAATTGAAGTTGATCGCTTCTTTCTGGATACTAGACTGCCTGCAGAGCCACTCAGCAAGTTGGTAATTTTGAGTCTTTACTGCGATATGCAGCAAAGTATTTCCTGTTCTAAGCTCCCTGGCATTTATATCTTCACCATTTTCCACGAGGGTTTCTATTATCTTGACGGAATTCTCCTGGTCTTGGATTGCGACATGTATTGATTTTCGCCCGAAATGGTCATAAGTACGCTCAGGTTCAATTAAAGTTGTACTTTGTTTATCTCGGGTGTTAGTCCTTACAGTACCTTCCATTGCAATTTAAGTCCACGATTCAACAAACGCAGATTGTTACTGGCAGTTTCAAAACCTCGATCTCGATTTCTGAAGTGCTATCCTGAAATATAATATGACTAAATTACATACAATATGTAATATCTGGGCTACATCATGAAGCGCGCGCGTGAACATGTTTTTAAAATAAAATACAATGTAGGCGTTGTCAGGCCTACATGATACCAAGGTCCAGTGTCAAGTTTAATTGATGTTTTTACACTTGGACCCGGATTAAAAGACCTGCATTGATTACTTAAACAATAATAAAGATTATATAGTTCCACGAACTTCCGCACACATATTCGCTGCTAAAACTTGGCACACTTTTTGTAGTTCACACATGTTTACATCAGTTCATTCAAGCCCTTTGGAATGCCAAGGTTACAACGCGTGACATTTTACATGTGCGAGCGGCCATTAGCTTCGTAACTGTTTATCGAGTTGTTTTCACTATCGTTGGCTTTGATAACAGCGCAAAAAGTGTGGAACTGATCTATCTCAACGAGCAGTGAACCAACGACCTACAATTGTTTACTTTAAGCGGATTGACGTCAATGTGCGATATGCGTAGTGAAGCAGGTGAATATACACTTTAGTCCTTGGATGGCACCTACGGTCGCAGTTCACGATATTTGTCAGTCAAGACTATAAACCATCGATTTTATTGAAGTGTGTATTGGATTTGGGCCAAAGATTTTGAATTTTTAATTTTTCATGGACTTCTATTTTGAACTTGTATCACACCCTCCTTTAGTTTTGTATCTCGTAGGCTACTTCCTTATAATACTCCCTATAAAATTGTACTGATCTGCGCTATCATGTCATTAGACAGATTCTTTTGGGTACCGACAGTCGCTCCTGCTCTGTGCACTGAAATGCCTATGGTGTAAGTGAAATTCTATAAAAAGTAATCAGTGGCTTTAGTTTCGGAGAATTAACTCCAGGAATTCTTACAGAGTGGAGGTCGAACCAGATGAGAGGAAGAAAAATGGACTCCACTGTTCAAGTTCATCATTGCGTCCTACGGCTGGACTTTATTTAATCGTTCTCGCGTTCATATTTTTTTTTATAATAGGCTGCGGTCTCATTAGTATTTATATCGCGCAGTACATTGCATCATGTTTCAAAAGTGTTGCTATCTCATCAGTTAATTTAGTAAAAGATTACTTGTAAGTATTAAATTTTAAGCATTTACAAGTCTTTTACTTCGTACTATTAATAGCAACGTGAACACGACGTAGGTTATTTGTTTGCTAACAATTTCGGTGAACTAATCGCCTAGTCAAAATTTGATGAGTATACACACGCCCACGAGGTTACTGGAAGCTCGAACTGTCGCCAGTTTATCTGAAACAATCGTGCCAACGGTTCGTTTTTCGGGTTGGGCTGGAGAAATGGAAGTACAATACGCAGAAATCGTTTATGTGGAATTGAAGCGCAACATCCATATTCCCAATGATTGGCCAATCCAAGGGATAGAAGGATTTGTGCTCTATCTAGCGGAGAAGATTATCAGTGATTTTGGATCCTCGTACATTCTACAGGTTAACAACGTACCTGCTAAGCTGATCCGACGTGGCTGTGTCTATGTGTTCGAAAAAGTGCCTCAAGAGTAAGTGCGACAACAATTTTAATTTTCCAAAGAAGAAATAGAAATTCAACCGGATTTCATTTCAGAAAAAAGAAAGGTTCTTGCCTGTATGACGTTGTATTGCCGATAGACGACCGTGAAATCAGGGTGGAAATTTTCAGCGGAGAAAATCAAGAATATTGTGCAACCGCGGTTTGACGAGCGAAAAAGAAATGCCTTATCACACAATATCTTCTTACCTTAAGTAAGTTGTTGTTTGATACAATTCACGTCAAATGCTATGTAATTATTGTTTTCCCAGATGCATCAGATTGTAAATATTTTGCTTTCAGGAAAAAACTTCGCAGTGCTGCCAATGACCCTGTTTCACGTAACTGCATGTTACGGAGAATTAAGCGGTTGGTATCCTGCAAAATATTTACACACTATGAAAATGTATTTACTTATATTTTTTTTTTAGGATTTTCAAATAAGCATCGAAACGCATGTATCGTCTTCGAAACAAACGGAATGATGGTGAGAATTCTAAAAACTTTCTATCAACTAATAAACAACTTTCTTCTCATTAGCAAACAAAATCAATGAGATTATTTGTTGCAGGTCATCATAAGGACACTTACTTCTAATACTTCTAATATTGATCTCTTTGTTTGCATTTCTATTTAGAGATTAGTTTGTTATCTTTAAAATGTAAGGTCAAGAAATGAAACAAATCATAACATTGTGTACTTTTTATTCACAAGAAACATAACAGGTGATAAATACGTCATTTGTTGACGATTTCTTACACCTAGACAAATAAACAGTTTACATCTGTTTCGTAGCTTCAAGGCCAAAGTTCGTTGATCGATAAAGAAAACCAGTTGTTTATACTTGGACACTAAAGCTAAGATTTGTTCAAATAAAGCTAAGTTTCGTAGTACTTACTATCAATTATTATTTCCAAGGACATGACGAAAAGGCACTAGGTCAGAACTTTAGTACACTTCACTAAAAAATGAGCTAAGTCTTAACACAAAACAGAGAGAAATTTAAATTATGAGACGTCTGTCAGACACAGTTACGTGATTTGTTGTGAATCATTCGGACGCAACAACGCAATGATATGATAACTTGAAAAACGAGTCGGTATAGTCTTTGTTTATGCAAATTGTAAATATTTTTTAATTACAATGTGATACTTGATACAAAACGGAATTCGTTTACTGAGTAATGAGATCAAGTTCAACAGAAAGATGGTTTCAATTAATTGAACCACCTACAATTGGTACAGCTTACTACCAATCACACGTTTATTGGCATAGTTATAGTCAGAGCCAATCCAATCTGAGAATTTGTTTTATTAATTCAAACAAACTCCGTCCAAAAGATAAAAGGTTGACCAGAGAAAGTTATGATAAGAATTCTTTGTAAATTCTTTGTAAGAATTCTTTGTAAATTTGTCCGAAGAAATATTTACATTTATTTTGTTTTCTATTAGTAATAAAAGAGAGGGATATATATTATTATATATAAATATATATATATCCCCTCAGTTGTATCTAATAGAAGATTAAAATATTTATAAAAATTTAGTATCAATTTGGCAGAAGGAACGGGAACTTTCATTAGGTTACAATTCGGGGTGGGTGCATATATGTGATTTAAATGACTTTACCTCAAGGCTATGAAATCCAGATTGTAATTCATGTATCGGAAATCCTGTGGCAATATTGACTTAGATCCTTATTTGAAGTGCTTACTGAATCAGCTGGTCTTGCTTGGACTACCATTAAAATTCCCGTGCAAATTATAAGGCACAGTAACAGTTTCACGCTGGCCATTTTCTAGTTATCTGTAAGCCAAAAATCACTCTTGTATCATCTCAAACGATAAAACCGAAAATTCCGAAATTGAAAAGCACCAAATTACGATAAAACAAGAAAAAACTTACGTGAATATGAGATCGAAATGAACACTATAATATGAGCAAAAACTAAAAGTCTAGACCAGATTGCCGACCTTTATATACCCAGCAAGCGCCGGAATTTTTTCCGAGCACAAAAAATTGACTGGGGTGACATTGCAATTGGCTGTCTGTTTTCAACCTATTTTTTGAATTTTACCCACGCGTTCTTTCTTAATTAATTAATTAATTAATTTCTTTCATTCATTCTTATAAAAAATCAAAACTCGTTAATTCGGTACTCTGTTGAATGAACGCGCCCTCGAGTTCGCGTCACTAAATACTAGAGTAAACCTAAGTACCGGGAATTTTGAGAATTTTTTTAGAACGAAATTCAAATTAAAAATATCATAAGTGTTGAAACTAGTGATTTTCCTTGATATTCATGTGTAAATATTATTATATAAGGGCGATAGAAAATAAAATAGAGACACTTTTAGTTCAAAAAATCACTTGATTTTTGTAAGGCGAGAGTAGAGCACTATCTCAACGCTCCACTTATGAGGCGTGCAAAATTAGCAACAATTTATGGCCACTCTAACGCTGTAGTGGACAAACATAAGGATACGCGACGATACTCTGCTCGTTGTCGACTCTGCGTACTCGTATCCAAGAATGTGGTACACAGACAAATTCACCGATATCCTCACAAGGTTGTTCAAAAAAACGGACTACTGCATATTGATACTCTTTGGCATCCAACTGGAAAATTAAATAGACCAAACTGATAATTGTGCGTGAAATCAGTGACGCAGCGCTTGAAGTAGCCTTGAAATCACCTTACGGGCCTCATACTGATTTTCAGTCAAATAATCTAAAGATTCAACATTGTACGCTCACCTGCATTGCGGCGTAGTAGTATTGTTTCTATCCTGACTCACAATAAGCTCATAAATGTGAAAATAACGTTCAATTCCCCTTGAGCACGTTTGCTTATCGTACGCCCGCCGGCCGCGGTTTACTATCAGAAACTTTGTATGTGTGTTTTTATACCAAGAGCAGCCAACGCGTTGTTATGAGAGAGAGAGGAAGTCATATTACGTTGGTCTATTCTCTTTACGATCAATAAAGGCCCACACCAATGTAATAAAACACTCTGGTTATAACGCGAAATTTCTGGACTATAAATAATCGACAACTATGGCGTGGAGAAATGTTACGCTGGGGAGACTTTGGTATATTTCGGTCTCGGTAGCTAGCACTATTGACTATAGAATAAACATAGTCCTTCAGTCGATAAGGTAGCAAGCGAATAATCTGTTATCTGTTAATATACAGTTTGCTCTGAAATAAGGTCACAAAAATAATAGTACACGTGACGCATAGAATATATTTTTTGTACAGACGCATAGCGATGCTACAGAACTAGTTTTTTAAATTCACTAAGTAGAACACATTTCCTTTACACTTTGGTTTACTTTATTTTGCCAGTCATTGTAAGGACTGTCATTAAAAACGCACTCATGAGTTGGTGTATAATTTTAACATTTTCTAGCATCAATTCATTGGTTGTTAAAGCAGGCATTTTAATTTTTGCTATAAGACAGTTAAGGTGATGGTCAATGGTCTTCTCTAAAGACTGGGCGAAGTTTTCCGAAAACGTGGAATATCTGAGCACTTGTTCAGCATCAACCTGATCCATAACTTTGAGCTTCTCGTTCATCATTGGACTGTTTCTGTTGACCATAACTATTTTCTCGATACATTGATCTATCTTAGAAACTATCGGTCGTATGGTCTCAAGCATTGTAACTATGTTCGGTCTCTTAGTCACTCCAAAGGATGTAGAATATCAAACCGACAGTTTGTAGAAAACAAAGAAGAAATATACTTAGAGACCTACAAACTCTATTTTATTCAGTATTTTTGTTCAGTATTAAAAAAGCTACAAAATTTGCGAACTAGTCACAGATTTGTAAGCTCTCAGATACCATAAAATTCACTATTTATCAACCATTATGATTCAGCATAGAACGATAGCCATCCAACACATTAAATGGTCATTCTTTAGCGCCTACATGTTTTAGAATATCAAAATCCACTGAATATATGTTATGAACCTGATGTGATGTCTTGTTTACGAAAATGCCATTACTCAGCCATAATAAATAATTTCGGATAACATCTGTGTTTCATTTAACGCTCCCTGTACAATTATAAACAGTGCGCATGGTTAAATTTTTTATAAGAATTTTCTAGTTGTTTTCTTCTAATCTTTTGATGCGCACTCACAGAAAATCTCGTCGAGTTTAGTTAAGTCCTTACTTTTGGATCCGAATAAATTCTGAGTTATGTGGCGAAACAATAGATAGTAATTTAAATCTATTTATTTTCGCTACACTACATACTCGCGCAGTTTAGTTGAAATTCAATTTTGATCCCCTTTAAGGACAGAAACAAAAATATTTGTTCACCCTGTACCAATACCTATATTTATTAGTCTCACTTTACGAAGAAAAATCAACGTAGACGTAAACGTACAGCGCCGCTTTAGACGTTCTCCTACAGATCTCCTCTTTTCTGATTCGATCACGCAGAGAAACTGCGAGCATAGCACGCTCCATTGCCCTTTGGATGACCTTGAGCCTTCTTATAAGGCCCATAGTAAGCGACCATGTCTCCTTTTAGTTTGGTAGCCTGGCATCTGCCGGGGATTGTTCGCACCCCATGCCCCGCCGTTACCTTGACCGCTACAAGAGCCAGGAACAGCGGGGCCGCCGGGGACTAGGGGCTGTTTTTTTGGACGCTGCTGCCCATCCTCCGGTTTATTTCCCCTAGTCTACTCTTACGACATCTATTTGAGGAGATAAGATGGCCCTATTCTAAGTCGGGAGCTATACGGCCTTTACGTCATCTATTGGAAGAGTTAGGTTGACTTTATTCTAAGCCGGGAGCTATACGGCCTTTACGTCATCTATTGGAAGAGATAGGATGACCTTATTCTAAGCCGGGAGCTATACGGCCTTTACGAAATCTATTGAAAGAGATAGGATGACCCTATTCTAAGTCGGGAGCTATACGGCCTTTACGTCATCTATTGGAAGAGTTAGGTTGACTTTATTCTAAGCCGGGAGCTATACGGCCTTTACGTCATCTATTGGAAGAGATAGGATGACCTTATTCTAAGCCGGGAGCTATACGGCCTTTACGAAATCTATTGAAAGAGATAGGATGACCCTATTCTAAGTCGGGAGCTATACGGCCTTTACGTCATCTATTGGAAGAGTTAGGTTGACTTTATTCTAAGCCGGGAGCTATACGGCCTTTACGTCATCTATTGGAAGAGATAGGATGACCTTATTCTAAGCCGGGAGCTATACGGCCTTTACGAAATCTATTGAAAGAGATAGGATGACCCTATTCTAAGTCGGGAGCTATACGGCCTTTACGTCATCTATTGGAAGAGTTAGGTTGACTTTATTCTAAGCCGGGAGCTATACGGCCTTTACGTCATCTATTGGAAGAGATAGGATGACCTTATTCTAAGCCGGGAGCTATACGGCCTTTACGAAATCTATTGAAAGAGATAGGATGACCCTATTCTAAGTCGGGAGCTATACGGCCTTTACGTCATCTATTGGAAGAGTTAGGTTGACTTTATTCTAAGCCGGGAGGTATACGGCCTTTACGACATCTATGAGTAGAGATAGGATGGCCTTATTCTAAGCCGGGAGCTATACGGCCTTCACGACATGTATTAGAAGAGATACGATGGCCCTATAGCTGTAATAGTCTGAGTAACACGACTGTGACATACGGACGAACTGAAATAGCGAAAATGTAAGGGTTCCTAATTGGACTACGGCACGTTTAAAACGGGCGTGAGATTGATTTTATATAAAGGTTACGTTTTGTCCTTGTGAGGTTCGGAACATACGTATACCTACGTCCTTTGCCTACGCGCACAGATAGACCATAGTCACACCCTGGACACTTCATACATGACATTTCAAAAAAGGAATGACGGAACAAACAAAATGGCGCCAAAATCCTATACGTTCGACAGCCAAACTGTAACCAATCTGTATTAATCTGGGCGACGAGGGGGTGTGGCAGGGAGTGTCCATACTGTATGTTAGTACTAATATATATATATACTTTGCCATAGTGCTTCAAAAATATTTAAAAGCTTCAAATACCCTACATTTGAAGCTTTTAAATATTTTGCAGCCCAAGATTCGCAAAAGGCCCATCATATCAGCAGAAAATCGTCCGCTGCTGGACAAAGGCTAAAGCACTAACATTTTTGGTCGTTCGCGTGTTGCATCGAATTCTATGCAACGATCATCAGTTCGATCGATTTCGATCGTGACCTTTATATCACAAATTATCAAAAGTACGAGTATATAATAAAATTGAAATATTTATTACTATCTTTTTCCCGCGGCTTCGCCTGCGTGGACATTGTTTTTATGACTGTCTTTGAGGGTGAGTGGTGCGCGAGATTCGTTTCTCCGTTGTGACACCGACGTGCGCGAACGTGGAAATGAGTTTTCCCCAGATCCCTCGGCAACTATGTCAGGATATGCTAATTTGTAAATTATGTCATTTCCCACCCCCTTAATCATCTCTGTGCAGATCCACTGTTCCGTTGCGATGTTAAAAAAATACCAAAAAAAGAGTATTTTTTCAGTTCCCTGAGGAACTGAATCGGTCTATACTATTTTCACGGGATAAAAAGTAGCCTATTGATGTCCTTCCGAGTGATACAGGCTACCTGCATGCCAAATTTCATCTAGATTGGTCTGGGTGTTGAAGCGTGAAAAGGTAACAATCCTATTGGTTTTGAAATTTTATGCATACTAGCTAGATAATGTTGATGAACGTCGTTGACTACAACCGCCTGGTTAGTCCATTCGCTTCACACCGGAAGGTCGCGGGTTCGATTCCCGGCGGGGTCAACTTTGCAAGACTCGGTTTGATTGGTGGTAGGGCATTTAATAGCCCGCCTGGCTAGCTACCACCATCTTTTGTAAGTCTTGACGCCAAACATCAGTGTTAACAACATTGATGTGTTTTGGCTTGAAGATAAGATCTCCATTGCGTTGGGGAATCTTAGTAAGCCCGCTTCTATCTTGGCATCACCATCAGGTGAGATGATGCCAAGGGATTATCAATTGAGCATTAAAAAATAAAAAGCCTATCTGACCCGCCATCATTTAAAAAATATTGACTCGTTTGTGTACATACTTTATCGAAAATTATCGACGAAGAATATAATTATAATCTTTATTTGTCAGACAACATCTGGGTATCATCGTTATTTACCATCAGGTACCAAGCTACCAAGGGCTTACCAATTGTGAATAAAAAAAGACATAAGATTAAGGGAGTATTATTGTAAAGACTGATATGATACTCTCACGAAGAAGACGTGTATGGATAAGTCAAGAACCTTGGGCGCGCGCTGCAGTCGCCGTTGTAACATTTGATGATACACTGCAAATAATGAACTGTTGAATTGTATAAGTAATGAATTTAAAAATATTTGAAATATCGCATAATTTGCAACTAACAAGCCACGCTAATGTTGCGCATGCGCAGTGCTCCATTGGCCGAGTGCTGCACGTTGCGCCTTCCGTGTCTCGCCACGCAATAATTGCATAATGCACTTCGGTACCCGTCAGGCGTTGTTTTCTATCCCTTGCTCGGCTAGTTAGCGCCAAAATCGAAATGAAGTGGAAACCGCTATTCAATGTACAGCACTAACAACAAGCATGCGATAACACTACACCGCAAAGTTATACTTTGGTTAGGGTTGCCAGATGATGATTTGATATGATGATTGAGCGTCGGTGGCGTACCGGTTACGGCCGCTACCTTCTGTCTGGGAGGTCGTGGTTCAAATCCTGCCACGTACCAATGTGTTTTCGAATTTCTATTTCAATTTTATATGTACGTTTAGCCGATGCTTTTACGGCGAAGGAAAACATCGTGAAGAAACATGCACACGCCCGCGAAGAAACTCGATGGTTGTGTGTGAAGTCGACCAACCCGCACTGGGTCCGCGTGGTCGACTAAGGCCCGAACGCCCTTATTCAGGATAGTCTCGAGCCCCTCGGTGGGGACGTATATGAGCTGATAAGAAGAAGAAGATTTGATAAAGGAGGGCTGATGGTTCTAAATAAGAAAAATTCTCTGTAAAAAGGAGACGGGTCATTTTTAAATATTGTATTGCTTTATTTTAATAACATTTATCCGAGCTGCAATTATCGCAAGAAATCCTTGGTATTGCCACAAATAAAAATATTAAATATTAATCACACATATTTGGTATATATCTACACTAATTCCACATAGAAGAAATAAAACTGCGTTTATAATTTGTCAGTGACCGGTTTCGAACACCAACTTCAGGCAGACTATTTATTTACACATCTTTTATGTGGAATTAGTGTAGATATATGTATACTAATATGTGTGATATAAAGTTGCACCAAGAACCTACAATCAAAAGTATCAACTAAATATTAATCATTATTTATTCAGACAACTAGTGCAGTCCACTTTTGTTAGTAAGTTGCTAGATACAAAAAAAAAGAACAAACAAAGAAACAAGAACTACGATTAAACCATTTTCACACTTCACACATTTTGAACCACAGTAGGCATGAGGTCCCTGCCTGTACATGCATGAAGTGTGAAAATAGCTGGGAGTCGTACTCTCCGCTATAACTTTCAGGATGCTGTTGGGTCTGAGGTGCAACCTGCTCAGCAAGGAGGCTGTTCGTTTGCGCAAGATTGCATGAAAGCTGTCAACACACGCTTGCGCAAACATGCCGGACAACACCCTAAAACCAACAACCAACAACCCCTGAAACCACTTATATATTGGACGCGTATTACATTGAATGATATCTGTGTGCTGTTGGCCCGCAAGCTGCCGGTGTAGAATGTCTGACAGTACGCACGCAACAGCGTTATTTTAAAGTCCTCGTTTCATCGAAAAAACCTGCGCACGAACATGTTGCATATAATCGCCAATGCCCTACGTTCCCGCTCTATGTCTACATTGTCTTTAAGGTCGTCCGTCACATAGTGTTTAATATTTAAATTGCGTTACCCTTTTTAAAGGCTCCCCATTCAAAAAATAGGATGCACAGAGGCTGGTCACTTGACGCTTGCGTTAAATACCTTGTATTCAGATTTCTTTACATTATAAATAAGGCCATGTTCAGAGGCATAAGTCTCACACGTTTTAAGAAGTTCTCTAAGAGCCCCCACAGCCAGTGCCAGCAGCACCATGTCATCCGCGTAGCTCAAGTTATTTGTACCAATCCCATTAACGTAACGTAGCATCCAACATTTATCCGTCATTTATGTACACGTTGAAGAGTAAAGGTGAGCTTAATCCTCCCTGCCTCACCCCGTACTTCAACCTGTACTCATCAGAGAGCGTCTCTCCCCATCGCACCTGATTCACCTGATTGTTATACCAATACTGAAACACTCGTATTAAATCAGTGGGCACACCTGCACTCCTCAGCTTAGTCCAAAGCTTATCATAGGACACGAGATCGAATGCCTTGGATAAGTCAAGGAAAACCGCGTGTACAGGTGTCAATCTCTTAGTATAGTACTGGATCGTGTGCTTGAGGCCCAGAATCGCTGACTCAGTTGAAAGCCCGGGTCGAAACCCGAACTGCGCGTCATATAGATACAAGTATTTATAGATCTGAGACTCAAGCAACCCTACCAACACCCTAGCCAAAATTATGAAAATCTTCACATGAAATGTTTTTACCCGATTACCCCAGAAGGAGCGTTATGTTATAAGAGTGTCTGTATGTATGTATGTATGTATGTTTATTTATTTATTTCTATTATTATTCCTCTGTAGCCTAAACGGCTTGATGGATTTTTGAGTGCGAGGTGTCGTAAGATTCGTCTTAATCCCGTGAGTGACATACTTACATACCTACTCCACTGGCTCATCATTACAGCTCATATACGTCCCCACCGAGGGGCTCGAGCCTACCCTGAATCAGGGCGATTAGGCCTTAGTCGACCACGCGGGCCCAGTGCGGGTTGGTCGACTTCACACACAACCTTCGAGTTTCTTCGCAGGCGTGTGCAGGTTTCCTCACGATGTTTTCCTTCACCGTTAAAGCAATCGGTAAGTATGTACGTAAGTTTTTTGAAAAACTCATTGGTACATTGGCCATCCAGATTTGAACCCGGTACCTCTGGTTAGATGGACCGAGTCGTTACCGGTTGAGCCACCGACGCTTCTTCCACTGGCTCAACGACCCAAAATGTGTCCTGGCCTCCTATACGAGAACATGCCCTTTGTCCCGGCTTTGTGCGGTTTCGCGCCAGTCGCCAACTTTTAGCTCACGCAGATCCTCGTTCATATAACATCGCGCCATCGATCGTCTCTTCACATACCGATCTTCTCCCATTCTCTCTAGGTGACCGAGCCACCGGAGTCTGAGCTGTCGTCTCCCCGACAATGTCTGGGACAGCCACCAGCTTCTCAGCCGTGAGTGACATAGGATTCATTTTTATCCGACTGTACAAAAAAGAGGGGTTCAGTTTTTATACAGCTGGGTTTTAACTTTTTAATTAATTCCTTCTTCTTATCAGCTCATATACGTCCCCAACTAGGGGGGCTCGAGCCTACCCTGAATTAGGGCGATCAGGCCTTATTCGACCACGCGGGCCCAGTGCGGGTTGGTCGACTTCACACACAACCTTCGAGTTTATCTGCAGGCGTGTGCAGGTTTCCTCACGATGTTTTCCTTCACCGTAAGAGTGTCGGATAAACGTACTTATGAAATCGAGATTCGTATACACATGATGAGGCAGGATTCGAACGACGGCCTCCCGGACAGGAGGAAGCAGCCGTAACCGTTACGCCACCGAAGCTCCTATTAATATAATAAAATAATTAATTCCTCTAATTAATTCCTAAAGTTATAAAAGTGTATTGAGTAAGAATCAAAGATTTAAGTGACTCCACACTTAGTACATTTAAGTGACTCCACACTTAGTACATTTAAGTGACTCCACACTTAGTACATTTAAGTGACTCCACACTTAGTACATTTAAGTGACTCCACACTTAGTACATTTAAGTGACTCCACACTTAGTACATTTAAGTGACTCCACACTTAGTACATTTAAGTGACTCCACACTTAGTACATTTATGTGACTCCACACTTAGTACATTTAAGTGACTCCACACTTAGTACTTATGTTCCTTTCCTTTACGCATGCACGCCCGTTTCACCCGTTTGACGACATTTTTCAGCACACAGTCGTATATAGCAAAGGGAGGACCAGTAGGTAAGGGAGGGCAAAATATTAATAAAATAAATTATAATAGTTTTAAAAACACTAGAAAAACACGCTTTTATAAATGCACGTAAAAACCAAAAATCATTACAAGACTTTTCTAACAAGTCCAAACACATATTTACGATGTTCCATCATGAAGTTCCAGTTCATATCTTCCGGCTCCATCATCAGATCAGTTCGACAGTACTATATTACTGTATTGTCATCAGAACTACATACAGCTGCCAGTTTTAATGACGCTACGATCCTTGGATGATGGTTTTTTTTTCCACAATTGGTAAACCCTTGACAACATCTTACCTGGTGGTAAGTGACGATGTTGCCGAAGATGGAAGTGGGCTTACCAAGATTCCCCAACGCAATGGGGAACTGGCTATCTTATCTTCATGCCGGAACACACCAATGATATCAACATTGATATTTGGCGGCAAGACTTAGATAAGATGGTGGTAGCTAGCCAGGCGAGCTTAGAAAATGCCCTACCACCAACCAAACTGAGTCTTACAATTGACCCCGCCGGGAATCGAACCCGCGACCTCCTGTGTAAAGCCAGTAAAATTTGCCTCTGAGCTACGGAGGCGGTAAAATTAGTTACCTTAGATTCCATTACATAGTTAGATACATACAAGTCGACCTAATATATGCGTGTTAAAAAGGAGGACATCCTCCTTTTGGATAGCAACTGGCAACCCTATACTTGGTAGCGAGCGACTAGCTCCCCGGCTGGAACGAGTTTTGCGGGAACTGTAGTGTAGAGTAGGTTCGATGTACTTTATCCCGAGGTCGGGGCATTGCGCAAATATTTAAATGGTTTTCCTGCTCCGGTAAAGACAGTACGTTATGTTATATAACGCGTGCAATCCTGCGGCGGTGTGACGAGAAAAATTAGGAACACCTCTTATTTCTTGCGGTAGGTAGGGGCCTAATTATTCCGGTGTACTTAATGGAATTACAGAGAGCTACATTAATGTTTTCTTGTTTATTTATGCGGTGGGCATTGCTCGGCTATTCTAACTGGAAAGTTATCGATCTCCAATGTTAGTGACTTAGTAAAAATTTGGCACCGATGTATACATATATATACGAGTATATATAACGAACTAGCTGTCCCGGCGAACTACGTACCGCCTTACATTACATTACACTGCCCTACCCTACCCTACCCTACACTACACTACACTACCCTACCCTACACTACCCTACCCTACACTACTTAACCCCACTACTCTAACCTACACTACACTACCCTACCCTACACTACCCTACCCTACATACATTACACTACACTACCCTACACTACCCTACACTACACTACACTACCCTACACTACACTACCCTACCCTACCCTACTTAACCCCACTACTCTAACCTACACTACACTACCCTACCCTACACTACCCTACCCTACCCTACACTGCCCTACCCTACACTACACTACACTACCCTACCCTACCCTACCCTACCCTACATAAGAACCTTCTCCTGACAATAACGAACTCGACAAAAAAAGAATTAGCGAAATCGGTCCAGCCGTTCTGGAGTTATAGCGTCAGGAAGGAAAACCCGACTTATTTTTATATAGTAGATTTAATTTTTGAATAAATTATTTACTATTCAGATATAAGTGTGAAACGATTTGCAAATAAAATTGATAACGTATAGCTTTTTACGATTAGAATTAAAATTGTGAACATATGTAGCCCATTATACTCCATATAAGGGGAGGTATTCAAAGAACAACAGCAGAGTAGATAAAGAAAATATAAACCCGATAAACCCATAAATAAAATAATTAACCTTTCAACTAATGACTACTGGGAGTTTTGGAGCGATAGGTTCGTTATCAATTGTTGATTGACGTATGTGTTTTTAATTAAACAAATAATTTTAGGCCTCTCAATAATGAGATTGCGTTAGTTGATTTTTTTCCCAAAAAGTAATAAAGATAACGAGACTTGTTTACTTTAAATATCGTTGGTACCTACTTAGGGGATGCAGTACCGGTTCCGTCTCAAGAACCGGGACTGGATTTTCGGTACTGTACTTGGAATCGGGATTTACCGGGAAATTCGGTACTTTCGGTACTTGCTTAAATGTTGCTATTAATTTATTGTGTAAAGGGCACGAGTGCATGCAGTGAGCATATAATTAAGTAAACTGTAGAAAATGGGCTCATTAGAAATGGGTTGGTGTTTTTTTTTTTTTTTTTATTCTGTGTCTTTTATTGACATTAATCATTAAAACACAATCAGTATCATTAAACATACAAGTTTTGAGATCAAAATAGTAACAAATAATCAAATAGAATTAAATTCGAGTTACATTTTGAATTAGAATAGACTTTGTTCCTTCCACTATAAACTATAATCTCACTTAACATATTGAGTTTTGATATATGTGTACAATTACTTAGAAACGAGTCCCGGTACGATCAAGTGAGTTTTAAGTTTATAAGGTGTGGTAGCCCTCTATACCCCATCCATGATAGAGGTTTCCTTTTACCTGAAGGGCGTGCTTTTGAAGATATAAGGGTTGGAAGTTTCATATTAACTCCTTGAGCGAAGCCATTTCCCCAGCTGTTATAAAATCATCATCATCATCATATCAGCCGAAAAACGTCCGCTGCTGGATAAAAGCCTCCCCCAAGGATCTCCACGACGACTGGTCCTGCTCTGCCCGGATCCATCGGCTTCCCGCGATCTTCACCAGGTCGTCGGTCCTCCGACATAGCTCACAGAATCACTAAACTGAAGTGACAGTGGGTAGGGCACATAGCTCTTAGAACAGATGGCCGTTGGGGTAGTAAAGTTCTCGAGTGGTGATCGCGCACCGGAAAACGTAGCGTAGGGCAGGCCTACCACGCGGTGGACCGAAAACCTGGTATGAAATAAATAAATCTTATCTATATACATTGCTAGGTAAACCTAAAGTTAACTACTGGCAAAGTATATACTCGTAAATTAGTGCTACACTAACATACAGTATTGACACTCCCTGCCGCTCACTAGATTGCGACCTCACCCCCTCGTCACCCAGATTGATACAGATTGGTTACAGTTTGGTTCTCGAACGTAAAGGATTTCGCCGTGATTCCGTTTGCTCCGTCATTTGTTTTTAGAAATGACATTTCAACCGTTTTGTATGCAGTGTCCGGGGTGTGCTACTAGTAGGTAATAGTCTCATGGCGAGGTATTGGTTGGAACAGTTGTCTCTGTCTTTTACTTTACGTGTAAAGAGTAAAGAAAATAACCACACTTTATCACTTATTCAATGGTTTTTCGTTTCAATCAAAAACTACAATGAAAGTATAAAAAATAATAACATCTTCAAAATATTAGACCTATATTTGTGACTAGTGGGTGCTCGCGGCTTCGCCCGCGCAGTTCCCGTTTTTTGGTGTTCCCGTGGGAATTTCCCGAAATCCTTTCTTAGCGGATGCCAAATTTCAGCCCGATCCGTCCAGTGGTTTGGGCTGTGCGTTGATAGATCACTATGTCAGTCAGTCAGTCAGTCACCTTTGAGTTATATATATTTCGATTTTTTCTATCAAGGCAAAACTGCTAAAGCGTGTTTCTAATAGATTTTGACTTTAAGGAACATCATCAACAATAAGGGTTTTTTTTTTTCAACCTTGAGTTTTCTATCGTTTAGGAGTAATTGACGTCAAAAATAACGAAAACCTTTAACATTACTGCTTTAATTACGCAGAGTGAACTTGTTTGAACCCTCTATAGATATCTACCATTCTAAAATATGACGTAGGCATGTGGTATTTATTTTAATTTAACGCTGTACCTGTCTTAATTATTATTATAGCTTTAATTATTTCCTTTGACACCAATGTGCGCGGTAATTAAAGGTAGGAAACTTTGATCTTAGATCAATTACCTATCTAATAATTAGAAGCACGAACGTCCAGTGTCCGTCCTTAGCTTCTTATCGTAACGATCACAAAACAAAACACACACAATAGTAAAAACATATATTATCATCATCATCATCATATCAGCCGAAAAACGTTCACTGCTTGACAAAGGCCTCCCTCAAGGATTTCCACGACGACCGGTCCTGCGCTGCCCGCATGCAGCGGCTTTCCGCGATCTTCACCAGGTCGTCGGTCCATCGCGTTGGAAGCCTGCCTACGCTACGTTTTCCGGTGCGCGGTCGCCACTCGAGAACTTTACTGTCCCAACGGCCATATGTTCTACGAGCTATGTGCTATATTAGTGGGTGGCCGCGGCTTCTTTTTTGGTGTTCCCGTGGGAATTTCTCGATTCCTTAGAGAAAGTTGTTCAGTATGATGAGTAGAACCCCCAGTTACGGGTCCTACGAATTTTTTTTTGAGAATTGATTATGGGTTCCCTGGAGAAAGTTGTTCAGTATGATGACAATGATGAGTGAACCCCCAGTTACGGGTCCTACGACAATTTTTTTTGAGTATTGACCATGGATTCCTTGGGTAAAGTTGTTCAGTATGATGAGTAGAAGTCACGCTTAACGGGTCCTACACAAATATTGTTGCACCTTGTATATTTATTCTATATAGGGTATTTTTTTTCAACCTTGAGTTTTCTATCGTTTAGGAGTAATTGACGTCAAAAATAACGAAAATCTTTAACAATTTTTTTTTGAGTATTGACCATGGGTTCCTAGGGTAAAGTTGTTCAGTATGATGAGTAGAAGTCACGCTTAACGGGTCCTACACCAATATTGTTGCATCCTGTATATTTATATAGATTACTAACTGTTTCCCGCGGCTTCGCCCGCTCAGATCCCGGTGTAATTTTTTCTATACTTATTCTCAGACCTACCGAATCTACAAACAAAATTCAGATAGATAGATAGATAGATAGTTTATTTTTCATAGCCTTACAGTGTACATAGTGTTCATGGAAATCCGTCCAATCGTTTAGGAGGAGTATGGCAACTAACACTGTGACACGAGAATTTTATATACAGGTGTAACAAAATTGGTGTAGGTCCCGTTAACTGGGGCTTCTACTCATCATACTGAACAACTTCTGTTCTACGTCTTTGCTGAAAACGTAAAAAAAATTGTTTACTCTTTATACAAATCGATTAGCTGATCGACCGATTTTGTGCATTTTAGTATGGAGGGTCCAATTTTTTTTTTTTTGAATGTACTATGGGTTCCTTAGAGAAAGTTCTTTAGTATGACAAGTAGAACCCCTATTTAACGGGAATTACACCAATTTTTTACACCCTGTATATATAATTAGATATAGGTATTAATAAATCTTTTTATATTGTTTACCTATTTAATTTACTTTGTTTATGAAATTGACTTTTAAGAAGTGTAGGCCAGCACTTTATGCTAGACACTCGTAGTGCGATTCTGATCCTAACGCGTACGGCATAAGAACGGTACAAAGTCCAAAGTGTCTAGCTTGGTGTGCTGGCCTCTGTACTCTGTACCTAGTGTAGATATTAAACTTGAATTGGCTTTATCAGCCTAACTGTTTACTCAAAAAATCGAAAAATTTTATTGTTTTTTTTTGTTCACAATTGGTAAGCCCTTGGAATTATCTTACCTGATGGTAAGTGACGATGATGACGAAGATGGAAGCGGCCTTACCAAGATTCTCCAACGTAATGGAGAACTGGCTACCTTATCCTCAAGCCGGATAAATAACAAATAATAAATGCCCTCCTCTTCGTAAACAGGTTGTATTAAGCATTACAATAATTTCAGACTGGTGTTCCCAAACCATTTTCCAAAATTTGCAGACTGTTGCTTTTGAATACGGCGTTTCTGTAGCAATGTACGCCTTTGCTTGTTTAAACCCGTTGGTGTAAGAGGCGTTTATGAAGTTCGTAACTACTTTTTCTTCTGAGAGGACCACACGGTTGTGGTCGAAGCACAGTCTTTCTCTATATCTTTCATCTTCAAAAATGAGCAGCAGTTATACAGGCGTAAAACGTTCCTTCTGTTTTAATCGTCCTTATTTTTTGGTATTCTTGACGAAAATATTCAATAGAGTTTTCACCGCTGACTAATCTGATGAAGTCTTTACGAGTCAAGGCTTTGGAATTGTCGCAACTCATTTTTGTGCAGAGTGCTGGATTGATTTGTGTGAATTTCACCGGATCACAGTGTGAACTGAAGAATTGTTTGCCATTAACGGTCATTTATACATGATCGTTTTCCTCATTATTTATTATTACAGTCACAGATGACGAATGATGGACTACGTGATGTATTGACCCAAATATATTTTCATAATCGACGCACTTCATTATCGTTTAATGTCACTTGTAAACCATAAATGGTAAAAGTTAATAACTAACTATAATAATATTTATTATCATAAATTAATTCGCTGAGTAAAGAGTTTTCATTTCCTGCTATGAATTCGATACCATCAACAATTCTTGGTGCTGCTGAATTCGTGCAACGAGCTCGCCATCCGGATAACATCGAATTGATCTTTCATGAACATTCCAACATTCTTACAATACCGATAAGTAGCACTTGTGAAAACTTTTATAAGCCTGAAAATAAGGACAAAAATCGGTTTTCATACTTTTCATGTTGGGATATTAATCGTGTGGTCTTAGCAAAAGATTACGATGGATCAGATTCTAACAACGCTAACTTTATAGAAAGATTCGACATAAGTAACAAATTCATAGCAACTGAGCAGCCGATGAAATCCACCTTAAATAGCTTCTGGTCCATGATTTGGCAAAAAAACTCTCGCATTATCGTCCAGCTGACCTGTGTCTTGAGAGACTTCATACTCAACCAAGAGAATATCTATTTGAAAAATTACTACACCAAGACAATTTAAAATTTCACTCACATCCAGACTGGAGAGAAAAGATCGATATATCGTTTCAAGTTTTTAGATTGGCCTGAAAACGGAGCTCCTGATGTAAAATCGTTTCTTGACTTTTTGTTAGTGGTCAATAAGCATCACCAAGAATTTGTCTTCGAAGCATTGGCTACCGGACAGTCATCGCTAGGCCTAATTGTTGTCCACGGAATGGCAGGTCTGGGAAGAACTGCAACCTTTTGTGCTGCAGATTACTGCCTGTATCAACTAATAAAAACGGCAACCATATCAATACCATCAGTAGTACTAGGTATAAGGATGCAGAGAAATTTCAATTTTTATATCTAAAACCCAATATCTTTTTTTAAATGATGTTTTACTCTACTTCATAGATACTATGCGATCTAACAGTGAAATTTTCTAATGTTCTTAGAACTACGTTCACATTTTACGGGCAAAGACGCATACTTAATGAATCTCCAAATTGAAGAAATATAGTTAATAAAGAAATTGATATTTTGTTCATTTTAAGTTAACACTAAATATTTATTACTTTAAGTTATTTCATTACTTTTTATTTAACTATCAAGTGATAGTTTCTCCAAATCACTTAGCGCCAATACACATACGAGTAATTTGATTTTTCAAGAAATATTTGTACGTAAAAAATACAAATCCGCTCATTATTTCATTACTCAAAATCAAAAATTTATTCAAAACACACACGGGAGATCACTGTTGAAAGAATTAGAATTCTGAGTTCAAATACTCTAGGTAAGGACCATCAGTGCTAAGTCATAATTTCCGTGAGCAATAACCTCAAATGTGATACCGATTTTAGAAACTTATAGCAGGAAAAAGACTCAAATCCCTACTAATATTAATATTATAAATGCGAAAGTAACTCTGTCTGTCTGTTACGCTTTCCCGCAAAAACTACTGAATGCATTTGGCTGAAATTTGGTAGGTAGACAGATTAGGACCTGGATTAAGACATAGGCTACTTTTTACCACGCTCGCGACCCGCTTGCGGCTCGCGCACTACGCACCCTCGAAAAGTCATAGAAACGTGGTCCACGCGGGTGAAGCCGCGGGAAACAGCTAGTAACTTATAAATAGTTCGATTTAAAAGATCTTATTTTTGCGATACCGACTGGAGATAAAAGAGATAAGGTTTGACCTAAGTCTGATCCCGGTGAGGGAAAACCCCAATCGTTCAATAATAGGAAGATAAAATAGTTACTAAGCAGCAATTATCTTGAAGAAAAGAACATTAAAAACATCACATTTCAAGTGTTTTGAGCGTGCTGATTAACACACAATTTTGTAGTTAAAAAAACTTTTTAAAATTTTTTTGGAAAATGGAAGCGGGCTTACCAAGATTCCCCAACGCAATGGAGAACTGGCTATCTTATCTTCATGCCGAAACACATCAATGTTTTTAACACTGATGTTTGGCGGCAAGACTTAGATAAGTAAAAAACAAAACGTATTTGAGATTCTCACAACATTTTTAATTTTCTTATTTACCCCCAATGTGGTTCCTATGTTTACAATTATTTTATTTACGTTACACATCCGTCTTGGGGGTCACGAATTACATATGTGTACCAAATTTCAACTCAACCGATCCAGCAGTTTCGGAGCAAATTGACTGTGACAGACGGGCGCACAGACACGCGTGTAATGTTATAATGGTTCCGTTTTTACCTTGTATGGTACGAAACCCTAAAAATCAAGATAATTTCATTAAAAAAACGGCTGGAGATGTAAAAATAATATTGCCCTAACCCAAATTTTACCCAATTCTGTCCAGTAGTTTGGGAACTACAGTACCAAACGGACGCACACATTTTTTTTCTAGACTATTAGTGAAAGACAATCGATCTCCATCAAAATCTCAACTTAGATTTTTGGCACACCATACCTTCTTCTGTAACGCTCGCTCCTTAGTCGCTCGAAAGTAATTTATGGAATGCGTTCTCGAGAGTCGCTCCGAGATAAGTTCAATGATATTAATTTAATGACTTTCCCGTGTCAGTACATTTATGAAAATATAATGTATGTACATAAAAATCTACATCTCTTTTCACTGAATAGTGACAGGCACAGTCGAAATCTTCGGAATAGGAATAAACTTCAACTAACCTATACCAGACTTAGCAAAATCAATAAATCCTTTGTGGGACAATGCTCACTCATCTATCTATTATCTATTTAATATAATAAAACTGTAACGGGGCCGTGTCTGTACATGAAATATTTTTGGAAAATAATAACTGTGGTGGAGATTACTAACGATACAGAGGCTAAAACAACAACTTTTGGAATTTTTGTCTGTCTGTCTGTCTGTCTGTCTGTCTGTATGTTCGCGCATCACGCAAAAACTACCAGGCCGATTTTGATGAAATTTTGTATGGTGGTTCCTTATAGCCCGGGTTAACATATAGGATACTTATTATCCCGGAAAATTCAAGAGTTCCTGTGGGAAAATCAAAAGTATTCATTTATAGAATGGCTCACGACGCAAATGTGGCTTGACCTATTACAATCAAATTTTACACGTTGATCGTTGATCGCGAACAAAAACTGGGACATTGTGACTCCCAAAAAAATTAAGGGTTCCTGCAGGAATGCAAAAAAATATCTTTAGAATGGCTCGACGTATCAATATGAAACCTTTACATTGGGATGGGGAGTTTTGACCATCATTGTATAGTCGGGTATTCTTTATCCCGGAAAACTAAAGAGGTCCTGTGGGAAAGTAGATCTATTGATACTTACAATAATGACAATAGAGTACTTTTTTCCCCATATTAGCTACACATACCACACATTATAATCATAGCAGCAGAATGTCAATAGATGGCACTGCAGGGATAATAAAACGCGCTTAAGTTGTATTAAAACATTAAAATATTATTTCATACTTTTGAGTGGATTTCTTTTATGTATTTTCCAGCATACGCTACTTTACACAACTCTAACTCTGGAACTATGGCACGTAGCGATGTGTTTCATAGATATTTTTTACAGATTCCAATCGTGCAAAAAAATTAAAAACACATAAATCGAGTTTGAAAAACTCAAAATGACGAAATCGAGTTTAGCATCTTTTAACAGGAGGCACAGATATGGAACTCTTCTGACGGCGACTATTTGCGTGTGGCAGTTGCTCTCCGCCTGCAATATTAATATCTGTGAACCTCATCAATGTATTTTTGGGTCCACTGTGGAGGCAATTGGCCATCACGCACTGAGTTGCGGTCGTTGTTTGTGAAGATTCCCACGTCACCAATTCCTTAATGACCTCACTCGGAGGGCACTGGTCTCGGCCAGATGGAATATTCCATCTTTGATGCAGCCGCCGGCCTTTAGTCCATCTGATGGCAAAAGGCCGGAGGGTTTAAACAGGTGCCATGGCAGAGAGGAACGTGCCTGCTTTGGGACGCCACTTTTTCTGCCTTACACCTCACCCGTACGGTACTGCTGCTCAATTTGCGGCGAGAAAGAAGCATAATAAGTACTCGGTCTTGGAGGCAAATTACTGCTTTGTGCCGCTGGTCTATGAGACAACCGGCTGCTGAACCCTCAGAGGCCTTTGCTTTCATTAAGGAGATTGGCCGTCGCCTTCGAGAGAGGAAATGTGACGCCCGCTCCGGGTCCTACCTGCTCCTAAGGTTGTATATTGCCATCCAGCGCGGCAACGAGAAGTGCATCATGGGCTCCTTTGGAGCTGATACGACTCGAAAATTTGACCCATATTAATATTTTTAGGAAATTTTATTACTAGATTGATATAATGATTTGAATTAGTTTTTTGATAATACAGGTATATGTGTTATTTCATCGTATCAGTTTATATATGTCCCCACCAAGGGGCTCGATCTGCCCTGAGTTAGGGCGATCAGGCCTTAGACAATCACGCGGGTTTCTTCGCAGGCGTGTGCAGGTTTCCTCATGATGTTTTCCCTCACCGTAACAGCGTCGGATAAACGTACATACGAGTATGAAATCGATATTCGTATAGATATTGGTAAGTGGCAGGATTCGAACCATGGCCTACCGGACAGGAGGTAGTGGCCCTAACCGTTACGCCACCGACGCTCTATATGTTATTTAAGATTTAGAAATCCTTACTTAATATTATAAATGTGAAAATGTGTTTGTTTGTTTGTTACCTATTCACACTTCAACACCTCTACCAATCTTGATGAAATTTGGTATGCAGGTAGCCTGTATCACTAGGAATGAAATAGTCTACTTTTTATCTCTGGAAATTATCATAGCCCGATGCAGTTCCTGAGGAAACTAAAACCATACTCTTAGTTCGTTAAGTTATTTTAAATCGCAACGAAAAAATGGATTGGTGTGATTTTTAGCAAAGAGATGAGGTGAAAAATGATATAATTTACTAATAAGTATATCCTGACATAGTTCCCGAGGGATCTGGGGACAACTGTTTTCTACGCTCGCGCATGTCGGTGGCGTCGCAACGGAGCAACGGTTTAAAGTGTTTTTTTTGTATATAGAATTTGTTGAGGAGGTGGGAAGTGACAAAGACTGTTAATCCGAATAGCCCGATACAGTTCCTGAGGTACCTAGAGAAAACTCATGTCCACGCTTGCGAACTGATTGCGGCTCGCGCGCCACTCACCCTCAAAAAGAGACATAAAAGCTATATCCACGCGGGCGAAGCCGCGGGCAAAAGCTAGTGTATAATAAATTACCCGATGATGTGTTAAATTTGTCAGAAAAACAGTTTAAAAATTGTATCAAAAGAACTCTTTGTAGAAAAGGTTATTATAGACATCCGAATATTTAAATGACAAAAATGTATGGTAGACAGTGTTTCTTCTATCAACACTACTAATCATGTTTAATAGTAATAAAATGATGACTAACCTAAGAATTGATGTGGAAGCGATGAGACATGACAAGTGTTAATAAATATTTGTATCTTAGCATTGACATGAGTGGTGCATGCTCGCTTAAATGTTCGTGCGGATGGTGGCGCATCGGGAGCCGGGTCGTTCCTTTCCCTCTAATATGGTTGATGGGAGCGATGGCTGACTCTCGCGTTATACTCGTGACCGTGTAAACTGGCCTACTCTTGTTAAATGCATTCAATGATTTATAAGTTTAACTTTTCGTGCCATATTGTTTTCATGTTCTAATGACATAATCTGGTTTATATCAAGAATTTAATTTTTGACGTTATTAACTAATTATTGTTCATTTCACAAATGACATTGTTATTATTATTTTATGAATATCAGAAAGAGTGTAATTTGCACCTATTTTGAATAAATATATTGAATTGAATTGATTGTAAAAAAGAACAAAAAAATGGCGCATTCGGCGGTTCAAGATCCTCCAACCTATTTTCTTCCCCTCATGGCCCCACCTTTTTCTTATTTAATGGACGAGCGAGGGTAATGATTGCCGAGGAAATTACGCGCCTTTCTTGAAACGATTATTATATTTTATTTACTTATTATTATTATACAGAGCATCGGTGGCGTAATGGCAAGGGCCGCTACCTTCTGTCCGGGAGGTCGTGGTTCGAATCCTGGCACATACCAATGTGTTTTCGAATTTCGATTTCATATAGTTTGTTCGACGCTCTTACGGTGAAAGAAAACATCGTGAGGAAACCTGCATACGCCTGCGAAGAAACTCGAAGGTTGTGTGTCAAGTCAACCAACCCGCACTGGGCCCGGTTGGTAGACTAAGGCCCGACCGCCCTAATTCAGGGTAGGCGCGAACCCCTCAGTGGGGACGTATATGATGATGATAATTATACTTTTTTTTTCGAAAGGTAAAGCTTGTAGTTGGCTGTGGGGGCCTGTACAACTTCACAAGGGGCGGCGAGTGGACTAAGTGCATAGCCCTGTGATTATGGGGTCTAAGTATTAATACCCATCAGTGCCGGATCCATGATAGACCTATGGATGGATCCCATTTGTCTGTGATAGCTTTAAACATAAGTATTTCCGAAGAGTGAAGTATTATGGATAGTGAGAGAGTGCTGAGTTTTTCGATTAAGGGAATCCATCTACCTAAATAGCGCCTCCATCAGTTATCAAATAACTACTCGCTGAGTACAGAGAATAAGGGTCCCCATGTGGCTCGAGTTTCTATACAAGCGTAGTTCCGATTTAATATAAAAACTACGAGTACATGCTGGACTGAATCCAAACTTTGCGAATATATTGAGTAGAGTATATCGATTTAAGTAATTAGTTTTCGGTGCACTTATATTTTTTTCGGTGGCTCAACCGGTAACGACTCGGTCCATCTAACCAGAGGTACCGGGTTCAAATCTGGACGGCCAATGTACCAATGAGTTTTTCAAAAACTTACGTACATACTTACCGATTGCTTTAACGGTGAAGGAAAAACATCGTGAGGAAACCTGCACACGCCTGCGAAGAAACTCGAAGGTTGTGTGTGAGGTCGACCAACCCGCCCTGGGCCCGCGTGGTCGACTAAGGCCTAATCGCCCTGATTCAGGGTAGGCTCGAGCCCCTCGGTGGGGACGTAAATGAGCTGTAATGATGATGTACTAATATTTAAAAAAAACCGGCAAAGTGCGAGTCGGACTCGCAGACGAAGTGCTCCGTACCATCCTTACTAATATTATAAATGTGAAAATGTGTTTGTTTGTTTTCACGCTTCAACGCCTTGACCAATCCTAATAAAATTTGGCATGCAGGTAGCCTGTGTCACGAGGAAAGACATAGGCTACTTTTTATCCCGTGAAAATAGCATAGCCTGATGCAGTTCCTGGGGGAACTGAAAAAAAACTTTGTGATTTTTTGCAGAGATGGTGGAAAATGACATGATCTACTAATAAGCATATCCTGACATAGTTCTCGAGGGATATGGAAAATAACCATGTCCACGTTTGTTGTATGGAAGCTCCCCTTAAATATTAATTTTATTTTAATTAATTTATTTATTTTTAAAGTGAATAATACATATTCTGTGAATATTTCAAGCGTCTACCTGTTGCCTTTATCAATGTCGAGCAAAAAAGAACAAAAAATCACGTTTTTTTGAGTGGGGCTCTTAAATATTTATTTTATTCTGTTTTTTAGTATTTGTTGTTATAGCGGCAACAGAAATACATCATCTGTGAAAATTTCCAGTAGACAGTTTCTTCATTTCAGTCAAACGGTATTCGCCGCCCACGTTTATAACGTAGACATGTAGGTACGTCGGTGCCGCGATTGACGTGAGCCAGCAGCGGCGAACCGCATTTATCAAAGGTGCAGCTGATTCAGCGAACGAACTAAAGTTTCTAAATAAACTGCAGTACTTATATTCTTCAATTTCATCGTTTAAAAATTTCGTATTAAAGTCCACTCAAAAAAAGAGCCTTTTAAGTTAATAAATCCCTTTGTCTTTGTATAAGTACTATGTAGGTACTTAGCGAGCGAGTAATTATTTAATAACTGATGGCGGCGCTATTCAGCTGGGGGTAGCTCCTTAAATTCTGGGGGCTTTCCATTACATTGTGTCTTGCCTTTAGTGCCTGTTTACCAAGGTGTGAAGCTCTAAGCTTATTTCATGGGTAGGTAGGTACACCCGGACCTTGTCTTTAGGAACAAATGAAAGGCTTAAGTTAGTTGAGCCTTCACGTAATAAACATGTGATTAGGCTCGAGGCATTGTTCTCCGACGACGCCAATACGAGAGAAGTTGTATAAGATTCGCATGAGATCCGTTATTATTTATTAGATAAAGTACATAAGCTTTTTCTATAAATGTTAGGTATCTCGTACTAACGATGAGTTGTAGTCTCGCAATTATCTATCAACAAGCCTGTTGTTTGATTATTTTTAGTAAGATTTTTCAACAGACTTCCAAAAAGGAGGAGGTTCTCAATTCGACTGTCTGTTTTTTTATGTGTGTTACCTCAGAACTTTTGACTGGGTGAACCGATTTTTATGATTCTTTTTTTATTTGAAAGCTGGTGCTTCCCGTGTGGTCCCATATAAATTTTATTGAAATCGGTGAAGTACGTTTTTAAAAATTAACAAAATTCAAAAATATAAATGCAAAAATGTACTAAGTTGTTGCGATGAAAGTCGGTTTTCAACCGACTTCAAAAAGGAGGAGGTTCTCAATTCGACTGTATGTAGTTTTTTTTTGTATGTTTGTTACGCGATATCTCCGCCAATTGTGAACCGATTTTCAAAATTCTTTTTTTATTTGAAAGAGTATACTCCCGAGGGAGTCCCATTGTCACCAAGTCAGGATCTGATGATGGGATCCCAGGGAAATCGAGAACAACCCTCAAATTTAATAGGCACATATTACGTTTTTCATGTATTTCCTAAAACTATCCAAGTTGTGGCGTCTGGTAGTCATCATCTCATCATCATCTTCATCATCAGATGAGCTGATGAAGGAAGGTACAACTCCTTAACGGTTAGGAGTTGGAGGATAATTCTTTAAAAAAATTACGTAGACCGATAGTTGTAATCTTTCAGGTTATTCAGATGAGCTGACGATGGATGATTTAACTCCTTAACTCTCATGCTGTTGAGATGATAAATAAATAAAATAAAAATAAATGTTTAAAAAACTTAAAAACCGACTTCAAAATGAAATTCACTCAAAAGTATGAAATAATATTATTATACTTAGATACACGACATTAACCAACAATAACGAAATCCAAGGTGGCTAGGAATTAAATTAGGGGCCTAAAATTTTTTTTGAGGTGTCAGCAATACTGATGTTTGGCGGCAAGACCTAGATAAGATGGTGGTAGCTAGCCAGGTGGCCTTAGTAAATGTCCTACCACTAACCAAACCGAGTTTTACAAGTTGACCCCGCCGGGACTCGAACCCGCGACCTCCTGGTGTGAAGCGAATGGACTAACCATTACGCCACGGAGGCGGTTAATACGTTATTTTTAACCCTTCGGGCGCGAGTAGTTCCAGTAATGCCTCTAGATAGACTGCTAGACAAAGACTGCCACAGACTACAGGCCGACTCGCAGTCTTGGTCGCCCTAGGCCTTGTAGTACCAGCCGCTCCCTTCTCAGTGCATTAGTTTATTTTTTACCACGATTAGCCGCCCTAGGCCCGGGCGCGTATATGGCTTTGCGTATTCTGTACATCCCCCAAGGAGAGATGAGTTAGGTACGTTTTTTTGACGGCCTAAAAACTAAAATATCGTGCACGGTATGTCCCTTCGAAGTGACGAATTAGATACGTCTTTTTAGCTACCGTTTATGTTAAAAACTGTATTTAACATTATCAACTAAAGAGTGGCGAATGAGGTAAGTTTTCATACAAGGAAACGCTGGATAGAGGGATTAAAAGTGGCAGGATTAAGTCTAGTCATCCAAGGAATGTTGAAAATAAACGTAAAAAAAACGAGTGAGCCATATAGTAGTTGACATAAGTAAAAAACCTACTGGCCTAGCATTAGGCGGCATGGGCTTGTTTCCTAAGCCTTCGTGACTGAAGAAAATAAGGCGGCATGCCCATGTTTAGGCGGCATGGCCTTGTTTCCTTAGCCGTCGTGATTGAAAAAGAAACGCATTTTCTGTTACACACTTCCGTCTCTTTTCACGAAATCACTCCCACAGAAATCACTCCTACAGATTGCAGGAAAGCGAAAGGAAAGATGTTACACATCAAAAAGACGCCATACCAAAAAAACATTGGAGTAAATATCTTTCTTTTTTAAATTAATGAGTGTAACTGTATTTTTGTAAATTAAATGAATTACGTCATTTCTATACAATAGCAGTTTCATTCCCATATCTAACCATAACATAAGTATCTACCATAAAGTAAGTGGACTCATTGGGTTCGAATTTTTGTTAACGTTATCATATAGCTGAAAAATCGTATCTAGTCCTCACTTCAAGGGGACATCTCATGTACGATGATGAAACGTTCGATCCAGGAAACGTACCTGACTTGTCTCTGCTTGGGGAACGTAATACGTAAAAACGAAAAGATGTAAATTTCAGTTAACTTTATCATTTTCAATAGCTGAAAAAGCATACCTAATTCCTGTCTTCAAGAGGACATACTGTGTACGATATTTCAGTCGTTAAGGCCCTCAGAAAAACGTACCTAACTCGTCTCACCTTGGGGGACGTATATAATTCGGATTTCTGGTAACTTTATCACTTACAGTAGCTGAAAAAGCGTATCTTATTCCTCTTTCCAAGGGGACATACTGTATACAATATTTCAGTCGTTTAGGCCCCCAGAAAAACATACCTATAACTTGTCTCTCCTTGGAGGACGTATATAATTCGGATTTCTGGTAACTTTATCACTTACAGTAGCTGAAAAAGCAGATCTAATTCTTCGCTTCAAGGGGACATACCGTGTGCAATATTTTAGTCGTTTAGCCCTCAGAAAAAACGTACCTACCTAACTCGTCGTTGGGAGACGTATAGAATACAAAAAGCCTATACGCGCCCGGGGCCTCGGAAAATCCCCCTTTGACAGTGTAAGCAACTGTATAATATAACCAAAGTATACATATTAGTACTAACATACAGTATGGACACTCCCAGCCACTCTCTAGTTTGCGACCCCACCCTCTCGTCACCCCGATTGATACAGATTGGTTACAGTTTGGTTGTTGAACGTATAGCAATTCGCCGCCATTTTGTTTGTTCCGTCATTTTGAAATGTCATTTCTGGCCCGTTGTATGAAGTGTCCAGGGTGTGCTTTAGGCAAAGTAACAGATTGGTTACAGTTGTCGAACGTATAGGATTTCGCCGCCATTTTGTTTGTTCCGTCATTCGTTTTTTTTAAATGTCATTTCTGGCCCGTTGTATGAAGTGTCCAGAGTGTGATATAACGTTGCACTTGCGCGTCGCTTCGCTTCCAGTGTAAAAGCCTTAATTAACGGATCGGGTTTTCAATTCGGACACCCCGAGAAAATAATTGGCTACTTTGTAGTCTGCAATTGATAATTATAAGGCCATAATTTCAAGCGACAGGCCACTCATATTTCGTAACTGAAGCCTCTTCGCTCATAAATTACGAATGACTTTAATATTTATTTATTTGAAACTCTTATAAGAGCTGGAATAGCCGTGAAAATTTCTTATATTTAGAGAGTGCCTATTTGGGTACGAATTAGGCCTCTAGTGATATTTTAAAGGTACCGCTCGCTGTGCTAAGGAAGAAAATCAATTATTACTATTAATATAATTAATTAGGGACAAATATGAGCTGATATTATGATGATGATGAAAGTAGAGGCATAGAGGTAACTTGATATCGCTAGACATATGTCAACATACTAGCACTAGCGTGTTGTTATAAATTTTTCAATTTGCTGTTTTAAACTTCTTATGTTTTTATTAGTGTAAATAGACTTTTAAGTAGCTTTCTGTTTTTTTTAATTTGATTGTATGTTTTATATTGTTATATTAGTTGTTAGTCTTCCAACTACATTCATCATCATCATTATTAAGAGGGCCCAGCTTCTGTGTTTTTTTTTTTAAAAATTTCAATTGGTTAATTAAATTGCAGCATTAAAAAAATTAAAAAATAATAAAGTCAGAACCGCACACATAGGATTCCGTACAATCATTAATATGATTAATCTAATGATGGCGCTAGTTTCTTCATGTTTTAAAAAAAAACACGTTTTTTTTGTATGGAATACCCATTCTATTTTTCACTTTTTCTAATTTTTAGTATTTTTTGTTATAACGGCAACAGAAATACATCATCTGTGAAAATTTCAACGGTCTAGCTGTCACGGTTCATGAAATACAGCCTGGTGACGGATGGACGGAAAGCGAAGTCTTAGTAATAGGGTCCCGTTTTCACCTTTTGGACACGGAACCCTAACGCTGCACCTTCCGACACATCTATTTAGTTTAGTTTAGAAACAACCACCAGATCCCACCACTATTGGAACTAAAATAATGCACAGGAAAAAGGGAAAGAGATAACACAAACCTACAAACAATAAATAAATAAATAAACAAATCTTGGACTTTAGGCAAAGTATATATATTTGTACTATCATACAGTATGGACACTCCCTGCCGCTCTCTAGATTTGCGACCTCACCCCCTCGTCACCCAGATTGATACAAATTGGTTAAAGTTTGGTTGTCGAACGTATAAGATTTCGCCGCCATTTTGTTTGTTCCGTCATTTTGAAATGTCATTTCTGGCCTGTTGTATGAAGTGTCCAGAGTGTGCTTTAGGTATGATTCAATTAGTCGCATACCCAAACAAACATCATTTATTTTCAACCGACTTCCAAAAAGGAGGAGGTTCTTAATTCAACATCATGTTTTGTGTGTATGTTACGCGATTTCTTCGCCAATCGTGAACCGATTTTTATGATTCTTTTTATTCGACAGGTAAGGTGTGTGCGTGAAGCGTCGGTGGCTCAACCGGTAACGACTCGGTCCTCCTAACCAGAGGTGCCGGGTTCAAATCCGGACGGTCAATGTACCAATGAGTTTTTAGAAACTTACTTACATATTCTCACCTACTGCTTTAACGGTAAAATAAAAGATTGCGAGGAAACCTGCACACACCTGCGAAGAAACTCGAAATTGTGTGTGAAGGCGACCAACTCGCACTGGGCCCGCGTGGTCGACTAAGGTCCGATCGCCCTAATTCAGGGTGGACTCGAGCCCCTCGGTGGGGACGTATATGAGCTGATATGATGAAGGTTTATGCCTCCAGGTTGGTACAATTATGCACAATCGGTTTGAAAATTAACAAAAACAAATAATAAAGTAGCGTTTTAATGTGTTTAGCGACTGAAATTATTGTCATTCCAATATGCCACCTCAATTTTATACAGGGTGTAATAAAATTGGCGTAGGTTCCGTTAAGTGGGGCTTCTACTCATCAATCATCATACTGAACAAAGCTGATCGACCAATTTCGTGAATATATTGATCTGAATATAATTAGTAGAACCCCTAGTTAACGGGTCCTACACCAATTTTGTTACACCCTGTATAACCTAATATTCCTACACTTTAAGAAGGTGGCTATTATAACCACTTTGCTAAGCTGGGATGTCAGAGGGCGGAAGGCAGTATTATGGATGGTGTCAATGACGATGGTGCCACGTCCAATATGTCCGTGTTAAATGTTAATGTAATGTGACCCAGCCCTAGGCGGAATACTAAACGCATGTCATTTATCAACTCCCGAATATTAAGGGTCGGAGTCGTTGCCACCGCGCGCCAGCGCCTCTTTGTATTCCAACCGTGACTGTGCGAAATGAAACTCCTGCGGCGTTCAATTAATTTGATTGCAAATAAAGGACGCTTTAAAGGCACTAGGAAGAGCTCTAATTAGAGGGTGGTCATTACATTAGGCTTTAAATGTTGTTTAAAGAACCAACTCTGTATAAGACACTTCGAGCTGTTATCTTATGAGGATTTATTTTCGTTGGAACCCAGTTTTGGATCCCATTTGTAAGGTATTGACGATGGATCCCATTTGCTATTTCCATTGAATCTCGTGTTATAACAACATGTGTACTTTTAAGAAGAAAAGTGATTTACCCTTATGAAACATTTAAAAACCGACCAATAAGAGATTTTTCATGGCCAAATTTTGATGTAATATAGTGAAAACACTACCACTTGAAATCTTCACTATTTTAGCTATCTCGCGCAATTTTATTTTCCGATCTTTTTTCACGATTTCCAGGACTTGGACCGTACCACGGGTGAGGAGCGGGTTTTGGACGACCAGAGCGTCCAGCATCATTTGTGTCCAAACGACCGCGTTTGAAATCGGCATACCACCGACAAATGGTTGGTTTAGACTGTGCAGATTCCGGATAATACTTTATAAGCCACTGCTGTGCTTGAGCGGTATTTTTTCCCTTTAAAAAACAATGTTTTATCAACACGCGAAACTAGTTTTATTCCATTGTTTACGAAATTACAAAAGTAGCGGCACTTACTCGTATAAGTCTGTATAATTCAATATTTTATTGTACGATTCTCAAAAAAAAAATTACACATATCATTTGGCGAGTACTTTCTAAAAATTTAAGAAGTTTTCAATATATTATGCGCCTTCTTGTTAGTGAGTCTCGAGACTTATTGAACGATCTAGTATATTGACATTTTACGGAATACTGATTCCTTTGCATTTTTCTTTACGGTAGTTAATGCATCTCCGTTAGAAGTCCCATTTGTATTATCTCGTTTCTTTGTGTATTGATGAGCTTCATATAAAAGAACTGTACCACCTTTTCTATCTATAAAATTCAAATCGATTGATGAAGAAGTAGATGGGAGTTGATCACTCATAGACATAGTTCTTGGTGATTTGATTAAGTTTTACACAAAATAACAACATTCACTGCAAGAATACACTTCATGCAATAATTATGCGCGTGTAAACCGATAGAAATAGGACAACATTATAAGTGGTCAGTCAATATAACCATAGCCTCATTTTATTCTAAACAATTTTGTTGTTAATAGTACCCGCATTTAATTTTTTTTAGGCATTTGGGATCCAACGGAAATAGTTTTTTGGATTCATCGATAATAAAACGTAATTCTCTTGCATTTTTAAAATGTGGGATCTAACGGAAATACATAATAATGTTTTGTGGGATCCAACGCCAAAAATATTAAACTGGGATTCAAAAGTGGGATCCAACAAAAATAAATCCTTATGAGCTGTGGATATCGAGGACTAGCCTATTTTTAAAAACGACTTCAAAAAAGTTGTAGGTTTCTCAATTCGACCGTAATATATTTTTTATGTGTGTTCACGGATAACTTCTTCGTTTATGAACCGATTTTGGTGATTATTTTTTTGTTGGAAAGGAGATATCCTAAAGGTGGTACCATGATAAGGACACCAGGATCTGATAATGGCATCCCATAGAAATCGAGAGGAACCTTCAAAAATCGTAGTAGCGACTAGTGCGTTTTTAATGTTACTTTCAAACAACGAAGGAGTAAAAAAAATGCAAAAAAAATCGAAGTTGAGATTTTGATGGGGATCTATTTTTAACCCCCGACGTAAAAATAGGGGTGTTATAAGTTTGATGCTAGTGTCTCTGTGTGTGTGTGTGTGTGTGTGTGTAACATCGTAAATCTCGAACGGTTGGACCGATTTTGATGTTTTTTTTTACGTGAAAGCAAGTTTCCTAGCGGTGGTTCTTAGCTATAATTGATGAAGATCTGTTTAGCCGTTTGAGGATCATCAGCTCTTATCTAGGTGATGAAGGGATCTTGCCAACATAAACAAGTCAAATCAATTAAAAATTTAGTGCCCTGTTATCTTACAGTAATACAAACTAAAAACAAAAAAAATGTGTGTATATGTGTGTGGGTGTCTTTACGTCCGTCCGGTGCTCTAAATCTCAAACTACTGGACGGATTTGGGTAAAAATATGGGTTACAGCAATATTATTTTTATATCTCCAGATGATTTTTTCAAAATTAGGGTAATATTCCACACGATGACAGAGAGTGTGGGACTTTACTTAAAGCTAGCCCATTAGTATTTCAAATTTTAATACAATTAGTACCTATAAGTTTTATTTAGCAACCTCTCTTTGTCATCGCTATAGTTTGTAGTTAGTTATTTGTTAATTTGTTCCAATAAATTGAATTAACTTGATATGGAAGAGTGGATTCACCTATAATACAGGTATTTTATATCTACTTGGTGTTCCAAACATTGTTCTATGACACAAATATTTTGGTACAGAAATAAACATTTATATATTTTTTTATATAGGGTGACTTTTAATTAGTTCTTGGTAGCAAAGGATATTAATGTACTTGTGATTACAAACAACTTTTCCAAAGAAACTATATGACAAATATGAAAAAAACTTTTGGTCCTCGTACAAAATAAGTTATCGAATCGGCAAAAATGTATAAAGCACCAGATTTTTTTTTTCCATATTTGACATATAGTTTCTTTGGGAATGGTTTGTAATCACGAGAACATTCACATGCTTTGCTATCAAAAACTAATTAACAGTCACCCTATATAGCCCAAGCTTATATTTTGAAAACCGCCACCCTGCGGCGATGGTAACTTTCATACCGGCGGTGTGGTGTGTGCGGTGCAGTGACTGCGGCTGCGTGCGTCTGCGCAGTGCAAGTTCGACCGCTGCTTCCGACGCGACTCGTGCGCAACTCTCGCTCGCCTACAGAGCGCCGTTTGAACAAATTGTACAAGTAGACGAATAACTACTTAATAACAATTTATGTGACTGAAATTAGTAACACTTCGAGTTAAGTGAACAGACTTGTGACGTAATAACCGTTTCAAAGGTTTGGAGATTTTAATAATAAGTTTGAAAGGTTTGTATTAATTTTTGTAATTTTTATTCAATGTTTAACGCAAATATGCCTACCAGCTGGTAAAACACCGTTTTTTATAAAAAAAATATTTTTTTCTTTTCTAAGCTAGTAGAACGATTACAAATCATATGCAATTATATATGAAAAAAAAAATTCGAGCGAGACCTACAGTACTCGCATATGATGTGTAACATGTGACAAAATACTTTATAAAAGGACGGCAAAGATACGGCATACTAGGCTGTATGGTCATAGATACCTTTGCCTTTTCCGCGCTTTTAAAGCCTGAAAAAAGGACGGCAAAGATACGGCAGACTAGGCTGTATGGTCATAGATACCTTTGCCTTTTCCGCGCTTTTAAAGCCTGAAAAAACGCGACTTCCTGTTACACATGGGACACATTTCCATCCCATTTCACGAAATCACTCCCACAAATTGTAGGAAAGCGAGAGCAAAGATGTTATACATCAAAAAAATATAAATTTCCGTAGTAAGTGGGTTTTATTTTTATTTGTTACTCGTCGAAAGAACCTTAGTCCATACTAAGCGGGCTATTTATTACACTATCATAGACATATGATCCTAGACATAGCCCAATGGTCATTTGAGACAGCATACTGTAAAATATGATCCTCATAAAGCGGCAATGTACTATATCAGATATGAATATAATATAATGTTATCCTTACTTAATATTATAAATATGACAATGTGTTTAGTTCTTTGTTTGTTACCTTTTCGAGCTTCAACACCTTAACCAATCTTGATGAAGTTTGGCATGCAGGTAGCCTGTGTCACTCGGAAGGACATAGTCTATTTTTTATCCCGTGAAAATAGCATGTCCGATGTAGTCCGATGCAGTTCCTGAGGGAACTAAAAATATACTCTTTTTTTGGTTAGTTTAATATGTTACTAGAATGAGATAGGTAATAGATTAGGATTGTTTGTTTTGCACTTATCCCGTTCTGATCTCAATCTGTTTAGTATTAAGTATGTCTGTAGGATAGCCGCGATTTTATCTCATATACAGGGTGTAAAATAAATGGTGTAGGACCCGTTCTCTGGGGGTTCTACGCATCACACTGAACAACTTTCCTCAAGAACCCATAGTCAATTCTCAAAAAGAAAATTGGACCCTCCATACAAAAATACACAACGTTCGTCGATCAGCTGAACGATTTCTAAGAAGAGTTATTTTATTGCGATTTCTACAAAGTCGTAGAACAAAAGTTGTTCAGTATAATGAGTAAAGCCCCAGTTAACGGGACCTACACCAATTTTGTGACACCCTGTAATGTTTTAGGCCGTTATGTATCAAGTATGTTTATATGTCCGCGATTTTCTTGTCATGAAATGTAGTTTTTTCTGGTTATATCTGGAATTACACAGAAAATGTTTAAAAGAGCATGAAGCAATTTTTAACCGCCTCCGTGGCGTAATGGTTAGTACAATCGTTTCACACGAGGAGGACGCGGGTTTGATTCCCAGTGGGGTTAACTTGTAAGACTCGGTAGCCCACTTGGCTAGCTACCACCATCTCATCTAAGTCTTGCCGCCAAACATCAGTGTTAACAACATTGCTGTGTTCCGGCTTGAAGATAAGATAGCCGGTTCTCCATTGCGTTGGGGAATCTTGGTACGGCCTTCCATCTTCGGCATCATCTTCACTTACCATCAGGTGAGATGATGCCAAGGGCTTACCAATTGTGTATAAAAATAATGCAGTATTCGTTGATGTCTTTTGTATGGTCGAGCCTTCTCGCTTGAATTATCTGTGCTAAAAGTAGAGTGAAATTAAAAATTTCAAAATAGCCGTGTGAGTCAGACTGGCAAAATCGTTACAAAAACACGCTTCTTGTATGGGGGCTCCTTTTAATTAAACTTTTTTTATTTGTTGTATAGTGCGATAAAAATACTTACACACTCTGTGCTTTTCTGAAAACCAGCGCTGCAGAGAAAAGTCCATTTTGACATCGCACTACACCGATTCCGTTGGTCTTATTTGTTTTTTTGTGTTTATTTTTTTTCTGTTTCTATATGTTTTACTTTTTTTTATATTGTGTAATCGGTGTGTGTTTGTATCAAATAAAAATCTGTCTATATTGTCTAAAATATCAACTGTCTACCTATTACGGTTCATTAAATACATGCCGCTGACAGACAGACGGACTGACGGACAGCGAAGGCTAAGTAATAGGAACTCGTTGGCAACCTTTGCGTACAGAACCCTAATAAGCAACTTCGAGGGAAGGGGCCGTGAATTACTTTGACATCACTATTCAATTTGTACTTTTAATGTTAGGTCATCATCATATCAAGTTTTAAACTTATCCAAAATAATAATAACGATCTGACACATCACTATCTCGACTAAAATTAATCTCAGTAACAACACTTTAAATGTCAGATGTCTTGCGCGAACGCGACGAAAGAAGCATGTCGTAGAGGAAATAGTTTGATCTTTTTATCATAGTTTAATCGAGTTTATTTATAATTTGGAGAATGAAGAGTTGGTGGTTAATAATCATCATATCAGCTCACATAGGTCCCCAACAAGGCGCTTTTGGGAACGGTGCGTTCCTACTTGAAGAGAGCAAAGGGAGATATCTCCACCAGGCGAGGTGGTATGCCTGGGGGTCCGGCCGTTGACCAATCGTTAATGATTGATATCTGTATATATACTCAGCGCTGAAGAAATTTTAATAGATGTAGTATTTCTTTTGTTCTCTCTTCGCTTGTGTTAAGGTTCAGTGGCGGGTTACTGCAGTTGCCGCCACAGGCTCGAGCCTACCCTGAATTAGGGCGATCGAGCCTTAGCCGACCACGCGGGCCCAGTGTACTATGAAATATTATAAGGCAAACAATGCTTACTTACTTACTTTCTTACGTCGTTTTCACACATTTACATTTGCAAAGCTCAGTGCGATTCCAACTATTTTGCAAGCACATCAACCGGTGCAGCATCTTTGTTTGCTAACGTTATCAAGAGGACTGTGAACCGACAGCGAAAATTAGACTTTTCATACAAACGGCGATAACGATTTTCACCTCTTAAATATTAACCGATTTGGACCAATTTTTTGACAGGTTATCAGTCAGAACATAAGCTAGGCTTATAAGTTTCGTTTTTTTAAATTACTTATAATAAATAAATAAATGGACAAAATTAGTTTTGTATGAAAACACGTGAACGACAATAAAATTTAACTGATTACCTTTATCGAAAAAACAAGTTAAGTATAGAAAAGTAATAAAAACATGTAAAAATCGATTGGGCGTTGGGTTTCAACGTAACAGCCGCGCTGAAGTCCGCATTGATTTGAAATTAAAATGAATAAACTATAATATTTTAACACGTATAAACCTGCTCGGATTGAGGCATCTTAAAGCCTTAATTGATTGACCAACAATCAACATGTTTAATAACTGTTGATTTTAACAACACGCACGAGTAAAAATGTTATGTCGTAAATATTTCAGCTCTATGTTATTCTATGAATGTAAATCAAACGCATACTGCCTTTGATCGAATTGCTAATGACTAAAATTGCAGCAGAGCTCATCATTTATTTTAATGCGTGAAGTTTCATCAGACAGAATACGAGTATATTGGTTTAAAATCAAATATAGGTAACGAATTGGCTCACACGTTATTGTTTAAGTGGGCAGTGTTTATCATAACTATAACCGCGTTAATCAGCGCGGAATTCAGGTACATTATTGCGTCGACCAGTTGCGCAAAGTGGTGCGAAGAACCGGTTTCACGTTACCGCTCCATTTCAGCCGACGCCGCGCCGGTCGCGGACCACTCGCGAAGAAAGTGGAAAATGTCCAAAACGAACCGCCGATCAGCTCATATACGTCCCCACCGAGGGGCTCAAGCCTACCCTGAATTAGGGCGATCGGACCTTAGTCAACTTCACACACAACCTTCGAGTTTCTTAGCAGGCGTATGCAGGTTTCCTCACGATGTTTTCCTTCACCGTAAGAGCGTCGGATAAACGTACATATGAAATCAAAATTCGAAAACACATTGGTACGTCGCAGTATTCGAACCACGACCTCCCGGACAGGAGGTAGCGGCCCTTATTATTACGCCACCGACGCTCTCGCTGCCGATACATCCGGTCAAATGAATACAAATGAAATACCCCGAGAAATTCTTGACAGTTATAAAGGTATCGGCAGTAACCTTTACTGAGATGGGGCCAGCGTGACCTGCGCTCGCGCCGACGCCACCGGCTCTCCGGTTGCGAACTTTCACTCTTTGTTAGTTTTGCCTTTGACGAAGATGTCACGTTGCGTCACTTCATTTTATGCCAGTAAAAAGGCATTTGTTAACATTTATGTAAGACTATTGGTCAATATCAAATATTTCACTGTGGGTTAGTGAAGAGCACGGATCAGATAAATAAAGTTGGATTGGAAATGTGCGCTGGGCAGGCGCGCCTCAAGTATGATTATACAATCATACTTAACCGAAGCACGCGTTCATTCATACTTTTTATTTGCGTGTGGTTGTGTGTAACGTACAGACTCTCGAAATGGTGTGAGACACAATTGCAGCCCTGTGTTCTAAGTGTTTTGTTAGTTAGTGCGCGCAATTCGTGTATATGTATTATTGCTTGTGTAGTGGAGTTGATGGGTGGGAGACAGGCGGCGACGCTGGTTTTCAAACAGAAGTGTGACTATTTTCAATACTCAATCCTTACTAATATTATAAATGTGAAAATGTGTTTGTTTGTTTGTTTGTTACCTTTTCACGCTTCAACACCTTGACCAAATGAAATTTGGCATGCAGATAGCATGTGTCACGGGGAAGGACTTAGGCTACTTTTACCCCGGGAAAATGCATAATCTGATGCAGTTCCTGTGTGAACTAAAAAAACACTCGATTGTTGTGATTTTTTGCACAGAGATGTTTGAGTAGTTGGGAAACGACATAATTTACTAATCACCCTTAAAAACAGTCATAAAAACGATGTCCACGCGGGCGGAGCCGCGGGAAAAAGCTAGTACTCAATAATTTATTGCTGTCTTATACAGGGTACAGAAGATCTTAAGTGTACTTAGTTACATATTATAGTATGTATATGACACCCGGCCAGGGCACTGTTTCTTAAGGTAAGTAAAGTCAATCCAACCTTATTTATCTTATCCGTGGTGGAGAGATCACAAAATGTTTTGTTTATTTTGCGCAAAGCGGAGCTGGTGTCCTGTTACTCTTATACAAACAACGGTAACCTCTCAGCCGGTGGTGGCGGTGAGCGATGGGGCCATTACCAGCAGTCCTGCCTGTCGATCTGCCGGGGCGGGAGCACTATGAATCACCCTACATCCTCTTACAGTAGATTCCATTCCTTCGAGCTCAGCGTCTTATTCAGCACATTTAATGATCGCCGCCCTCTTTCGCTTGAATCAGAGGTCACTTGACATGCTTGACCGTAGTTAATGACCTAATTTGACAAGAGTCCGAACCTTATGGTTAGTGTCTGCCATATAGTGCGTGCCACTAAAGATGAGACTTGAAACACCACATAAAGCATTAAAAAGACAAAAGACAAATTAGGTAGATGATAAAGACGTGTACACCTGCATGCCAAAAGACGCAAAGGATTATGGATCTTTATATATTATAAAAGCGTCGGTGGCTCAGCCGGTAACCACTCGATCCTCCTAACCAGAGGTACCGGGTTCAAATCCGGATGGCCAATGTACCAATGAGTTTTTCGAAACTTACGTACATATACTAACCGATTGCTTTAATGGTGAAGGAAAACATCGTGAGGAAACCTGCACACACACCTGCGAAGAAAATCGAAGGTTGTGTGTGAAGTCGACCAACCCGCACTGGGCCCGCGTGGTCGACTAAGGCCCGATCACCCTAATTCAGGGTAGGTTCGAGCCCCTCGGTGGGGACGTATATGAGCTGATATGATGATGAATAATAATTTCGTACAATTCCTACTTTATTTTTTAATGTTTTACGTGGTGTTTCAAGTCTCATCTTTGGTGGCACGCATTATTCATATATAATGTATCAAGAAATTACCGATGTATTTTTAACACTTAATAAAAATTCGAAAAGCTAAAAATATTTAGGTACAAGCTTTTAATATTGCAGTGTCATGCGATATATATATATACATATGCATAAAATTTCAGCTCAATCGGAAACCGGGAAGTGGGTCAAATTTGACTTGCAAGATTTTATCACAGTCACCGAGACAGGTGAAACTAAGTAAAAGCTTGAAATAAATAGAAATTAAATATTAATGTACAACACAAATAAATTAAATTTTCATTTTAATTAATCACTTAGGTGTACTAAAAGCAATAAATTAACAGCAAAACTATAATAAATTAACTGCAAAACTAAAATAAATGAACTGCACAACTAAAATAAAAAACCGGTAAAGTGCGAGTCAGAACCGCGCACAAAGGGTTCCGTACCATCATACTAGATGACGCTAGTTTCTTCACTTTAAAAAAAACACACATCTTTTAAATGGAGACTTTCACTTTTTCTAATTGTTGTTATAGCGGCAACAGAAATACATTATCTGTGAAAATTTCAATTGTAGCTATCACGGTTCACGAAATACAGCCTGGTGTCAGACAGACGGACGGACATCGGAGTCTTAGTAATAGGGTCTCGTTTTTACCATTTGGATACAGAACCCTATTAACCGGTCTAGTGCGAGTCGCACTCGCACAAAGTAGAGTTCCGAAGTGTTTTCAATTCAATTATCGGTTATGAAGGCTGGCTTACCGATTGTGAATAAAAAAAAATAATTCGAGCGAGACCTACAGTACTCGCATATGATGTGTAACATGTGACAAAATACTTTAGGTTAGTTAGATTTGATGACGATATTGTACCTGGGTGGCGGTAACGAAAAAAACCGACCAAGTGCGAGTCGGACTCTCGTAAAGTAGAATTCCGCGCTTTCGCGACTTCCTGTTACACATTTCCGTCCCATGTTACACATTTCCGTCCCATTTAACGAAATCACTCCCACAAATTGCAGGAAAGCGAGAGCAAAGATGTTACACATCAAAAAATTACATTTGGTAATAGAACATTTGTATGGAAAATCTATGAACTTTTGACAAATTCAAATGCACATCTTATGTTGGTCGACTATTACTCCTAAACTAAGAAAGTCTAATTAGCCGTGATAGTTTACCTTGTAAATTGATTCTATATTCTACTATTCACAATTTTTTTCAGAGGCCCTGACATAGCCGTTGAGCTTGTAGGGGTGGGGGGACTCGAATAAAAATTAGCACTTTTAGCTTAACATTTCATAAAACGATTCCTGAATCAAAAAATGGTTAGTTGTTTTGGAAGACCTATTCAACGATACCCACACGGTTGGGTACGTTAATAAAAAAAATCACCCCCTCGTTACATATATGGGAGGTACATTAAACATTTTTTTTCAAAATTTTATTGTACAAATTTGTTGGCGTGATTAATATGTATAACCATGCCAAAATACAGCTTTCTAGTATTAATAGTGTCTGAGCTAAGCCGCGGACAGGCGGACAGACGAACAGTCATACATGGCGAAACTATAAGGGTTCCATGTTAACTTCGGAACCCTACAAACTCCAAAACATGAATTGACATATATAAGGCGAGGTATTGTAGGAACAGTTGTCACTGTCTTTTTCTTTACGTGTAAAGAAAAGAGTAAAGAAAATAACCACAATTTTTTCACTTTTCAATCGTTTTTCGTTTTAATCAAAAACCACAAAGTTTTAAAAAGTATAAAAAATAATAACATTACTCACTTTGCATTATCATAACAAATATTTTTGTATTTTTTTTTAATTTATACTTCAAAATATTAGTCATAACTAGAGTTGAAAGTAACGGTGTAGACCAATCTTTAGGATTTTTTTCTATCGAGCCAAAACTGTTCAATCGTGTTTTTAATAGCTTTTGACTTTAGGGAACATCATCAACAATAAGGGTATTTTTTTTCAACCTTGGTTTTTCTACAGTTTAGAAGTAATTGACGTCAAAAAAAACGAAAATCTGTAATATTACCGCCTTAACGCGAGGCAGTATCTATGTTACAAATTCATTTTCGCCTGGGGAAATCTCTAATATGACGGACCGCAGTTTTTATAACGCTGAAGTAGCTACTCGTATAATATTATGAATGATGATTAATTTCTCAATTAATTTCTATAACGCGTGGCCACTACAATGCCTCTCGCTTTAACCGTTTTATGCGCTTGTGTTGCCACCTTAATATTATTACCATTAAGTCAGGATAAATTTCAATGTTATCAGCGCGACCTGGCGCCTTTGTAGTAGATCTAATGAAATTTAAGTAATGCTTTCGAAAAGCATTTGTAGAGCTTTATTTTTCAATATACCTCTTAAAAATTAGGGGTCACATAGAAACCTACAAACATATATTATTTTTATTAGGTAAAATTTAAATTTATTTGGCAACATTGAAAGAACCATTGTTTGGCTAAGAAACTGTCAGATTTTGACAATTAGCCAGCAAAAAAAGTGGCCACGCCGATAAGGACAAAAAATAATATCAGTATGTTTTTCGCACTCGTGCCATATCGTAACTATCCTTCTTTTTCTGACAATTTCTTTACTAATCTATTTGTAGTAGATCTGTGTGATTAATCTTTCGCCAGTTGTCATTCGTACTTACATAACTACATACATTAATTACTTATGAATGGATTCGTAATTCAGTAAAGCTAATTACTTAATGTAGGTACCTTCTTAAAATTTAAAGCGGCCAAGTGCGAGTCGGATTCGTGCACTAAGGGTTCCGACTTAAAAAAAGGGTGTAACAAAATTGGTGTAGGTCCCGTTAACTGGGGCTTCCACTCACCATACTGAACAACATTTGTTCTACGAGTTTGTTAAGCAAACTAAAAAACAAAAAAAATTGATCTTCATACAAATCGATCAGCTAGCTCATCGACCAATTTTGTACATATTAGTATGGAGGGTCCAATTTTTTTTTGAGAATTAATTATGGGTTCCTTGGAGAAAGTTCTTTAGTATGATGAGGAGAACCCGTAGTTATGGGTCCTGCACCAATTTTTTTTGAGAATTGACTATGGATTCCCTATGAGAAAGTTGTTCAGTATGATGAGTAGAACCCCCAGTTACGGGTCCTACAACATTTTTTTTGAGAATTGACTATGGGTTCCTTGGAGAAATTTATTCAGTATGATCAGTAGAACCCCCACGTTAACGGGTCCAAAACCAATGTTTTTACAGCCTGTCCATCTACTTGAAATTTACATTATACGAGAAATATTTTGCACTTAATTAAACATTTTTATTTACTTTGCACAGAAATTATTAAAGTTTAAATACCATAAAAAAGTTAAATAACATTTGATAACACGTAATATATGTTTATGCCTATATAAGCAATATGAAAGTGAATGTAATATTTATGTCTCAATAGCAAAAGTTGAAATCTTTGAAACAATGAGTCGTTTCTACCTCGCAATAAGTACTAAACTTACTGTTTGTGGCGTAACGGTTAGTCCAATCGTTTCACACCAGAGGTCGCGGGTTCGATTCCCGGTGGGTCAACTTGTAAGACTCGGTTTGGTTGGTGGTAGGACATTTTCAAAGCCCGCCTGGCTAGCTACCACCATCTTATCTAAGTCTTGCCGCCAAACATCAATGTTAACAATATTAATATATTCCGGCTTGAAGATAAGGTAGCCAGTTCTCCATTACGTTGGAGAATCTTGGTAAGGCCGCTTCCATCTTCGTCATCGTCGTCGAAGGTAAGATAATTCCAAGGGCTTACCAATTGTGAACAAAAAAAAACAACAAAATTTTTCGATTTTTTGAGTAAACAGTTAGGCTGATAAAGTTAATTCAAGTTTAATATCTACAGTAGGTACGCTGGCCTGTGTACCTACACTTCTTAAAAGTCAATTTCATAAACAAAGTAAATTAAATAGGTAAACAATAAAAAAATATTTATAAATACCTATATCTAATTATATATACAGGGTGTAAAAAAATTGGTGTAATTCCCGTTAACTGGGGGTTCTACTCGTTATACTAAAGAATTTTCTCTAAGGAACCCATAGTAAATTCTAAAAAAAATAATTGGACCCTCCATACTAAAATGCACAAAATCGGTCGATCAGCTGATCGATTTGTATAAAGAGTAAACAATTTTTTTTACGTTTTCAGCAAAGACGTAGAACAGAATTTCTCGATTCCTTGGAGAAAGTTGTTCAGTATGATGAGTAGAACCCCCAGTTACGGGTCCTACGATATTTTTTTTGAGAATTGATTATGGGTTCCCTGGAGAAAGTTGTTCAGTATGATGACAATGATGAGTGAACCCCCAGTTACGGGTACTACGACAATTTTTTTTTGAGTATTGACCATGGGTTCCTTGGGTAAAGTTGTTCAGTATGATGAGTAGAAGCCCCAGTTAACGGGACCTACACCAATTTTGTTACACCCTGTATATAAAATTCTCGTGTCACAGTGTTAGTTGCCATACTCCTCCTAAACGACTGGACGGATTTCCATGAACACTATGTACACTGTAAGGCTATGAAAAATAAACTATCTATCTATCTGAATTTCCTTTGTAGATTCGGTAGGTCTGAGAATAAGTATAAAAAAAATTTCACCGGGATCTGAGCGGGCGAAGCCGCGGGAAACAGTTAGTGATCTATATAAATATACAGGGTGCAAAAATATTGGTGTAGGACATGTTAAGCGTGACTTCTACTCATCATACTGAACAACTTTACCCAAGGAACCCATGGTCAATACTCAAAAAAAAATTGTCGTAGTACCCGTAACTGGGGGTTCACTCATCATTGTCATCATACTGAACAACTTTCTCCAGGGAACCCATAATCAATTCTCAAAAAAAATATCGTAGGACCCGTAACTGGGGGTTCTACTCATCATACTGAACAACTTTCTCCAAGGAATCGAGAAATTCCCACGGGAACACCAAAAAACGGGATTTGCGCGGCCGAAGCCGCGGCCATCCACTAATATAGCATATAGCTCGTAGAACAGATGGCCGTTGGGACAGTAAAGTTCTCGAGTGGCGACCGAGCACCGGAAAACGTAGCGTAGGCAGGCTTCCAACGCGGTGGACCGACGACCTGGTGAAGATCGCGGAAAGCCGCTGGATGCGGGCAGCGCAGGACCGGTCGTCGTGGAAATCCTTGAGGGAGGCCTTTGTCATGCAGTAAACGTTTTTCGGCTGATATGATGATGATAATGATGATGATGATGATATATGTTTTTACTATTCTGTGTGTTTTGTTTTGTGATCGTTACGATAAGAAGCTAAGGACGGACACTGGACGTTCGTGCTTCTAATTATTAGGTAGGTAATTGATCTAAGATCAAAGTTTCCTATCTTTAATTGCCGCGCACATTGGTGTCAAAGGAAATAATTAAAGCTATAATAATAATTAAGACAGGTACAACGTTAAATTAAAATAAATACCACATGCCTACGTCATATTTTAGAATGGTAGATATCTATAGAGGGTTCAAACAAGTTCACTCTGCGTAATTAAAGCAGTAATGTTAAAGGTTTTCGTTATTTTTGACGTCAATTACTCCTAAACGATAGAAAACTCAAGGTTGAAAAAAAATACCCTTATTTTTGATGATGTTCCTTAAAGTCAAAATCTATTAGAAACACGCTTTAGCAGTTTTGCCTCGATAGAAAAAATCTAAATATATATAACTCAAAGGTGACTGACTGACTGACTGACATAGTGATCTATCAACGCACAGCCCAAACCACTGGACGGTACGGGCTGAAATTTGGCATCCGCTAAGAAAGGATTTCGGGAAATTCCCACGGGAACACCAAAAAACGGGAACTGCGCGGGCGAAGCCGCGAGCACCCACTAGTCACAAATATAGGTCTACACCGTTACTTTCAACTCTAGTTATAACTAATATTTTGAAGTATAAATAATAAAAATTTACAACAATATTTATTATGCTATTACAAAGTGAGTAATGTTATTATTTTTTATACTTTCATTTTAGTTTTTGATTGAAACGAAAAACCATTGAATAAGTAATAAAGTGTGGTTATTTTCTTTACTCTTTACACGTAAAGTAAAAGACAGAGACAACTGTTCCAACCAATACCTCGCTATAATGAGACTATTACCTACTAGTAGCGCACCCCGGACACTGCATACAAAACGGTCGTGAAATGTCTTTTCTAAAAACAAATGACGGAGCAAACGGAATCACGGCGAAATCCTTTACGTTCGAGAACCAAACTATAACCAATCTGTATCAATCTGGGTGACGAAGGGGTGAGGTCGGGATCTAGTGAGCGGCAAGGAGTGTCCATACTGTATGTTAGTGTAGTACTTACGAAGTAACTATTTAGTAATCTGTGGTAGTACTAATATACGAGTATATACTTTGCCAGTAGTTAACTTTAGGTTTACCTAGCAATGTATATAGATAAGATTTATTTATTTCATAACAGGTTTTCGATCCACCGCGTGGTAGGCCTGCGCCTACGCTACGTTTTCCGGTGCGCGGTCGCCACTCGAGAACGGCTATCTGTTATACGAGCTATGTGCCCTGCCCACTGTCACTTCAGTTTAGTGATTCTGTGAGCTATGTCGTTGGACCGACGACCTGGTGAAGATCGCGGGAAGCCGATGGATGCGGGCAGCGCAGGACCGGTCGTCGTGGAGATCCTTGGGGGAGGCTTTTATCCAGCAGCGGACGTTTTTCGGCTGATATGATGACTCGTTTCTAAGTAATTGTACACATATATTTTTAATATACTAGGTTTTGCCAGAGGCTTCGCTCGCGTGAATTTCTTCGCGTTTTTATGACTGTCTTCGAGGGTGCGCACTGCGCAGTGCCGAGCCGCAAGCAGCTCGCGAAACGTGAAAAGAAGGAGCCTATATGTTATTCCAGGTCCTATTCTGTCTGCCTAGCAAATTTCATCCAGATCTCTTTATCTGTTGTGACGTGAAAGAGTAACAAAAATCCATTCATCCATACATACAAACAAACTTTCGCGTTTATAATATTAGTAGGGATATTGATTATCAAATTATTATAATTATGCTTATTATAAAAAAGAAAGTCGTGTTAGTTACACCATTTATAACTCAAGAACGGCTGGACCAATTTTTATGATTTTTTGGTTCCGTACAAAAAAAAAACGGAACCATAAAGGATCACTCGTGCGTCTGTCTGTCTGTTCGTCCGTCTGTCCAAGCCAATTTGCTCCGAATCTACTGGATCAAATCAGATGAAATTTGGTAGGATGCTGTAATTCTATGACCCAAACACAGACGTGCAAAGTAAATAAATATTTATTTTGAATAAGGGTTATTTTCGGGGGACAAATTAGGAAATTTTAAAAAAAGTTTTGGAAACCTTACTGTGTCATATATCAAATGAAAGGGCTCGTTCTCACGATCTTAAATATATTTTTGTTTATATTGTAAAATAAATAGTTTTGATTTTATTCATGAACGAAGACTAAAATTGACCATTCCCCCCCCCTGATCTCCGAAACTACTGAGCCTAAAATTTTGAAAAAAATACAAAATATAATTCATTTCTTGTAGATTACAGGAAAAACTATAAGAATTCTATCAATTGAAAAAAAGTGGTAAACTCAATATAATACGTTCACCTATGGAAAATAGTTCTAGCCATAATAGAAAATAGTCTATCGGTGTTCTACAGGATTCATTTCGAAAAGTGTATCCTGGAGCTTCACGACCTTATTCGCCCTCTTAATTTCATCATCGAACGACCCGGTACGGAGGGGGATTCCACCCCTTTGTCGTTGATGTTCCACCTTCATGCACGAAGCGTTTTGCTTCTTCGTTCATTATGCGAACGGGCAAGGAGTGGAATTCCCTGCCGGTGTCTGTATTCCCCTTTTCGTATAATTAAGAATCTTGAAGACGAGAGTGAATAGGCACTTTTTGAGCATGCGCGTTACATCCCCGGCTGCATCGGCCCTTACCATGAGGTGAGGTGCAGCCAAACGCACAAATTTTTGTAATAAAAAAACTCGCATCTTACTGTGAGGATTTCAAATGTGATATTTTGTATTTGACTTTGGCATTTTACGGAACCCTCTCCACGCGAGTTCAACTCGCACTTGGCCGGTTTTATTGTGTTTTTGCATTTGTCTTCGTCGGGAATAGGATAATAAGTATTAAAATATAATTTTCATCATTAAAAAAAAAATATCAAAACGTCAAAAAAATATTTATTTTTACGGTAGGGTAGGGTATAGTGTAGTGTAGGTGTAGTGCAGTTAGGGTAGGGTAGGGTAGTGTAGTGTAGGGTAGGGTAGGGTAGGGGAGTGTAGTGTAGGGTAGGGTAGTAAAGTTAGTGTAGTGTAGTGTAAGGTGGAACGAAGTTCGCCGGTACAGCTAGTTTATTATATAAGGTCTAACAAAATTAGCTGAAACTATTTTAACTGGTGCTTCTACCCATGAAACTGAACAACTTTTCCCATGAAACCCATAATCAAATCTCCAAAAAAAATTTGAACTTCCCATACTAAGTTGGCTGATCAGCTGATCGTGTTAGTATGGGAGAGCCATTTTTTTTTTGCGATTTGACTATGGGTTCCATGGGGAAAGTTGTTCAGTTTCATGGGTAGAAGCACCAGTTAAAATAGTTTCAGCTAATTTTGTTACACCTTATATATATAGCTTATTTAGGTACCTATAACATGACATCAAAATAATATTTAATAAAATTATTAATGTGAAAAAGTGTGCTCTAGCACAAATAACCGTGCTATTTTTGCCTGGTGTTGCACTGTGTGTGTTTGTTTGTGTGTTACCTTGTCACGCTTCAGCACCTTGACCAAATTTACAGCAACCTGATGCAGTTCCTGAGGGAATTGAAAAAAAAATTTTTTTGGTTCATTTCTTTAACATCGCAATGGAACAATGCATTGTTGTGATTTTTGCACAGAGACGGTTAAGGAGGTGGAAAATGACATAATTTACTAATGCTACTGACATAGTTCCCGAGGGATATGTGAAAAACTCATTTCCACGCCTGCGCACGTCGGCGTCGCAACGAAGCAACGGATTGAAGTGTTTTTTTTTGTATAAAATTGATTTTGGGGGGGGGGGTGAGAAATGACATAGATTGCTGATCAGAATAGCCTGATATAGTTCCTGAGGGATCTGGAGAAAACCCATGTCCACGCTTGCGAGCTGCTTGCGGCTCGCGCACCACTCACCCTCAAAGACAGTCATCCCAACGAAGTCCACGCGGGCGAAGCAGCGGTAAAAAGCTGGTATAATATTATAAATGTGAAAATGTGTTTGTTTGTTTGTTACCTTTTCACGCTTCAGCACTTTGATCAATCTTGATGAAATTTGGTATTCGGGTAGCCTGTATCACGGAGAAGGACATAGCAGCGCATCAGGGATGTTCGCGGAGACGCGAGTAGACTGCTTTTACGCTACCATGCGCAAGCGCTGCGCGTCCCTGGTGCGTCGAGTGCGGGGCAGCGCCAATAGCATCCTGGCTATGTTTGCCAGTAGACTGGATTGCGCAATTGTGATCCACTGCTGCTTGGTTCACGTTGCCAATAACAGTCGTGATATTGTAAATAAATTTAATATAATAATAATAATAAAATAATTTATTTCTCACCACAAAGCAACAAATATACACAAGTAAAAGGAGAAATTATAAGGTCAAAACAACAGTTGTTTGTGGGAGACTGGTGCCTAAGCTAAGATAAAAATATCTTGTGTTATAGGTCACCAGGCCCTCACTCGGAGAAACGGGTTTACAAAAAGAAAAAGAAATAATAAAGTTACGCACAAGAAAAATTACAGCAACATAATCAGTGAAATATAAACAGAAAAAGTGCATGTGCGTGGTGTGTGTGTGTGTGTGTGTGTGCGTGTGTGTCTGTGTGTGTGTGTATGTGTGTGTGTGTGTGTGTTTGCCAGTGCGCAGTTATATCCATACAAAGACAATTATAGAGAATATGTGTTGTATGTGGGAAACGTATAAAAGGTATTTGTTTATGATACTATTTGTAATAAGAGTTCAGTTTCATTATAATTAAGGGACATTAACCATTCAGTAACAGATTTTTTACAATTATATGTGTTTAAATGTACTATGTTAAGCTTTCTGCATGTCTTATTGTAGATGTAACCACCTAAAAACAAAAGTGGTGCTGAGCCATGATTGTCTTGACGGCCAACGTAGTACAGACTTTATCTTTACGTCTTTGAGTTAGGGAAGGATTACTGTCGTAGGCAAAGTCAATAATTTTGTGTTGGACTGTGACTAGATCGAGGATGTAAAGCTGACGCACTGTTAGCACTTCGCAATCTCTGTAGAGATGATCAGTGGGGAACTGGTAACTTTTAAAGGTTGCTACCTTAAGAATTGCTCTTTGTGCTCTTTCCAAGGGCAAAAGAGTAGATTTGTAGACTCCTCCCCAAGAGGTAATACAGTAACTTATTAGTGAACGACAAAGAGCATTGTATAGAATTTTTATTGTTGAGGAGTCCCCTATATACCTAATGTTACGGAATATTGGCATAAGTTTTCTTATTCTTTGGGTTACTTTATTAATGTGGATCTTAAAACTCATGGAATCATCTAGAACAATACCCAGGTATTTAATATTCTTAACTTTCTCCAGTTTGCTGCATTTACACGTGTTATGAAGTCTGATGTTAGGAAGACAGTCTACTGAATGAGCGGTTATTGAGTGTGAATCACTTGGTTGCGTTCTTTTTGTAATGGAAAAGGAAATAAATTTGGTTTTATCACAATTGAGGGTGAGTAAGTTATTTGACAGCCAAGCAGAAACTGTGTTAAAACCCTCTTGTGCTGTATGGAAAGTCTTATCCCAACTCTTCTCCCGAAAAATGAGAGCAGTGTCATCTGCAAAGGTAAAAATTTTACCATTTCGTAGTGGTGTCTCACAAAGTTTATTTATATAAATCAGGAAAAGGGTTGGTCCAAGAACGCTTCCTTGGGGGACCCCAAAAGTAACAGGATGCTCAGTACTAAGGGTGTTTCCGATCCTTACAACCTGGGTTCTGTCAGTCAGATAATCCTTGTATATTTGTAACTGCTGATTCCGAACACCTATCGACTCAAGTTCTTTGATAAGTCTCGATATAGAGACCGTGTCAAAAGCTTTGGCGAGGTCTAGGAAAATACCTAAACATTTATCTTTACCGTCTAAAGCTCTTACAACAAAGTCGGTAAGATTCAACACTGCAGCAGAAGTAGATATTCCTTTACGGAAGCCGTATTGGTTATCGGAGAGGATTTTACCTTTCTCAAGAAAACTTACTAGTCTTTTATTGAGTAGGCGCTCTAGTATTTTAGAAAGGGCTGGAAGAACAGAAATTGGGCGATAATTGTTAACTTCGGATTTTGATTCGTTTTTATGAATAGGTATAATAATGGATTTTTTAAACGCTTTAGGGAATACTCCAGACTGAAAACACAGGTTGAACAAGAAAGTGAGTGGCTTCAATAAGGTGGGTGCATTATGTTTGATAAGTTCTGAAGATATGTTGTCCCATCCTACCGCACTATTTAGTTTTAGTGTCAGGATAAGCGCATTTACTTCATCTTCATCTGTGGGTAAGAGTGTAAAGGAGTTTATATTATTATTGGCATTGCAGGAAAGTGTAGGGTAAGTACTAGGTTTTATTAAATTGCAGTCATTTGTGTTATTGGGACGATTTTTTTCATTTATTTGTTTGAACTTTTCAGCAAGTTTCTTGCCAACAGTAGCAAAATAGGAATTAACCAAATTTGCTGATTCCAAGAAGGACGGTTCTAGATTAAGCAAATCAAGAGAAACGTTCTGTTTTTGTTTGCGGTTAAGAATAGTGTTCAGTGCTTCCCACGTTTTTTTAATCGAAGTAGATGTAGCTTTTTTTAGCTCATCTTTTTCATAGGCCCTTTTAGCTTTCCTGATCAATGAACTGCAATAGTTACGATATCTATTATATGTAGTTTTAAGAATTAAGTTGTCTGGGTTTGATTTCAATCTACGGTGCAAAGCGTCCCGATTTCGAATACACTTGAGCATGCCTGGCGTTATCCAGGGCTTTATTATAATTTTGCGTCGAGAGGAAGTAACTATTTTAGTGTTAGCAGAAATAATATTCATTATTAGGTTTATTAGAAATTGGGTCGCTAAGTTACAGTCAGAATAATTATACAAAGGGGAAAAGTCAGCAAGTTGCAATTCTTCGGAAACTTTGTTATAATCTATTTTATTGATAGTTTTAGGCAGTTTGTTGTGCTTAGAGTTATTTTCAAAGAAAAGAAGTGGCGAGTAATGGTCCGTAACAGTGCTTTGAATAGTGACAGTAACAGCTGGGTGCTTGGATCTGAGCAGGAAGTGATCTAGGCACGCACTACCTCTAGTGGGAATATGGGAAGTCGGTAGAAGACCATGGGAAGCCATTAGGTTCAAGTATTCATGAGAATGCCGGTCAAGTTGACCTAGGTCAGCAATGTCAATATTAATATCACCTGTGAGAATAATATTAGGAATTTTCAAAGTGATTGCAAAACAATATCTAGAGACTGTCGGAAATGTTCATGGTTGGTAAGATTTTTGTAGGACGGAGAGCGGTAAATAGATAAGAGAGCTGTATTGGTATTTATAATTGTGACAAGACAGTTGCCATCTAAAAACTGTGGCTCGTAGGTTGTTGTAGATAGTTTATCGTTGATATAAATCACTACCCCATCATTTTGATTACCTAGTTTTTTTGTAGTACAAGCTGAGTAGTTATTCAGACAGGGCGGGGAGTCATTAACCGATAACCAACACTCCGTCAGCACTATTATGTCGGGTTGAATATTTATCCGAGACAATAGAACGCAAAAATCCGAAAAATTGCAATGAATGCTCCTTATATTTTGGGTAATAATTTTAAGACTGTTTTTCTGTAAATTAGGCAAGGAGTTGCATTGTTCAGGTTCACAGCAAAAAGTTTTAAAAACTGTGTTATCATCTAAGGAGTTTATTATAAAATGAAGGTCATTGTTCATTGTTAGTTAAAAAAAAGTTACAAAAGGAACACAATCAGCAGTGACACAATTATAGATTGCGTGCATAACAAACCGATAAGAACAGGTACCTACTGAGGCCAGCTGCACGAGCACGTGTGATATGTACCTATATTTATGAGGTAGGTTAATCCGTTTCACAGACAGTAATGATTTTGTTGTTGTGTACCTGGGGTAGGGTAGGTGGATTTCAATTTTTGCTTTTGAGTGTTGATTGTTGTAGAGTGTGTGAGAGAGAGTTGAAAGTTGGGTATTGTGAATATTTCCTAAACTAATGTGGTTAGTTAACAAACAAAATAGGACGAGAACAAAGGGATTTAACAGAGTGCAGAGACTTATAACTAGTCACTTATCTTTAAGGGAGATCAGATCTGTTTCAGAGCGTATAATAATCGCCGGGTCCCCTTGTCTCTTACGGAGAAAGACTGAACCTCCAGCTGTCCAACAGTAAAGATAGTTGTGTGTTTTTGCTAGGTCTCTTGCGAGATAGTACAGCCTCTTAGACTTCACGGTGAGTTGTTCCGAAATGTATATCGGATTATGAGGCTCCTCGTTGATTCCAAGATGTTTAGATGACAGCTGATCTGAGTAGTTTTTCCTATAGGTTTTGGTCGCTTCCAAAAATTTTAGTTTATTGACCGTACTGCTTAGTTCTACTATAATAGTAGACACGTTATGCTCTGGCTTGCCAGGCAAGCGGTAGATGTCCCGTATTTGTGTCTTGTCAAACTGCAGTTTTAATCTATTTGTGAGATTAGTAACAAGGTCACAAAGATCATCTTTTTTCTCTCCCTTCTTTTTGGGTACGTTTCTAATTTCCACACTAGTTTTCTTCATGAAGCGTTCTAGGTAGTCACATTTTTCATCAATCTTAGAGATTTGAAATGACAGTGTCTTACGTTCCTCCTGTAGGGTGTTAATCGTAGTCTGGAAGGATTCCATTTTATCGGAGAGGAAATCTAGGGATTTTTCTATTTCCACATTTGATGATGAAATTTCACATGCTTTTCCCTTGATTTCTGAGATATGGGTTTCGATTAGGTTGATACGGGAGTTTTGGGCTGCAAGGAGTAAATTTATCATTTCCTTTATCTCATCTCGAAAGCTGTCGAGGCGAGCATCAAAACGGTCATAGTCAGAATCATCTCGTTTCCGTTTTAGGTCTTTTTGGGAACCTCTGCTGCTTAAATCCTGTCCACTGGAGTTGGGTGTGTTTTTAGGGACGGTTAAATCCGATTCAGAGTGCGATTTATTGAGGGTAGGCGACGATTGCAGCGACATATTTTATGCAGGTATATGCCGTCGGCGACCGGGAAAATTAGGCCTTAATGCGATGGATTAAGAATGGACAGTCCTTCACTACGCACTCGCTACACACGCACACTGTTTACTTTGTCTTGTTCACACTTACGTTTCACAAGTATATATTAGCGGAAATAGACTATGCAAACTGGTATTCACTAGAGTCGAGATTATTGAATATATTTTAACCGCACGAACAGTTAACCAAAGGCACGTCTGCACGCCGTTGCGGTCCGAGCGAGATGAATGTAAATGTAATTGTGTATATTACTAACACTAGTCTAAGTCCTAGAATGTTACTAACACTATGATGATCCCTTGTTGGTCGATAAATAAATTTTAATAATAATAATAATAGGCTACTTTTTATTCCGTGAAAATAGCATAGTCCGATGCAATTCCTGAGGGAATTGGAAAAATACTCTTTTTTGGTTCATTTCTTAACATCCCAATGGAACTGGACTGTTGTTATTATTTTGGCAAAGACGATTGAGGGGGTGCGGTGGGAAATGACATAATTTACTACTTAGCATATCCTAACGTAGTTTCCGAGGGATCTGGCGAAAACTTATTTCCACGCTCGCGCACGTCGGCGTCGCAACAGAGGAACGGATAGGAATTATTTTTTGTATAGAATTGGTTGGGGGGTGGGAAGTGACATAGACTGCAAATAAGAATAGCCTGATCTGGGATCTGAAGAAAACTCATGTAACGCTGGAGAGCTGCGGGCAAAAGCTAGTATATATAGAAAATATATAATAGAAACTATATAGTATATATATATATTGAAACGCTAACTATCGTTTCGAGCCGATCTCTTTTGTCGCGTTTCATAATTAAATTCTTTTTTGATGTCGTTGCTCTATGGTATTTGAATTTGAAAATAGTTGTTATTTTTTGACAAGAGAAAAACAAAGGTTGATCGTGATCCCGTCTACAGTCATGCGAATTTAAATTTTTTGGATAAATTGTTTTATAAGTTGTTGTTGAGGCCCACAATTTTATTCTGTGGTAAGTAATTTGTATAAGGAAACCGCTTTGCGTGTATTTTTGGTACTGCGGCGAACTACATTTATATATCTCCGTAGGGTTTCATCCACCCCCCTGCGAGGTTGACGTCCCGACGGTTTTCCTCAATAAGGATTAATCCTGAGATGGAGCTGTGCTGACCACCAGCCAGTCCTTTCACTGCCCGCCCAGCTGCTTGCCAAGGGAAGTGAATATTATTTTATCTTTTGTCCCGAGCGTCTCTCTAACTCTTTGACTTTTCTGCCTTCCTAGAAGATTTCCTGCTTCCAGTTTTTAACCATTAATTATTTATTTTAAATTTTAAAGGTGTTTTGTATCTGATACGTGTTATGTTAGAAAAATAGGGTAATTCAGACCAAAGCGAAATTTAATTATTTTAGAGCTTAGTAATTTATTTAAGTACCAAAGGGGCGGTAACGATCGTTGCCAACCGGCATTCTATAAAATGACCTTTTTATATACTAATAAAATTGTAACTTTAAATTAATGTCCGGGAATTGCCCATAATTAAAGTAGGTCATTGTTTTAAATTTTCAACACGGTCAACCAATGTAATCGCACCTTTTTTTTTATACTCATATTGTTTATTGTTCCTTCCTTTTAAAATAATCATAAAATACATATATTCTAATTTACCCCATAACATTTTTTTTTCTTAAAACTCCGTTTAGGCCCGAACCTCTAAATCTTACGTATCATATGTGGCAAACTCCGTAAGGGTTTTTATCCCCAGTTCCATTATTTTTGTCACATATTTATGGCGCCCGAACTAATGTTTTATCCCCTTTTCTGCCTTTAATCTTTCCCTAACGAACCCGTTTTTTTGTCGTTCGTGGGTGTATCCGTTTTCCGGATATTATGGTTCAAGTTTTAATACCTCAAGACCCTTACTAAATTTAATCGTGCAGTGTTCTTTGAAACATAAGGTTTTTTTGTTTGTATGCACGGTATTTTTTTTGCTTCTCTTCGCACGGGTCGTTTTTCCCGGCTTATTGGCATTATACCTCTTTCGGATAATTGCTTACGTGTTGTTGAGTTGTTTTTGCCTGTGTATTCCCTTACGATTCCAAGAGAATTTTTAATTTAAGTAGACTAGTGTGGTAGTAGTGGCCAGACTCTAGATTTCTTTCAGTCGAAAGTCGGGACAGACTTACTTTTAGTTCACGATTATTTAACGTTGTTTTAAGGGAAAAATCTTTAAGGGTTACTGTTTGGAATATTTTTACGCGTTGCTTTGCGAGGTACTCCTTAAATTTTTGGCGTACCCTGTTCACTTTTATGTGACAACGTTTCTGTATTCCGCAGTATTGTTTAGATTTCTTGAGGTCTTATAACAATTTCCCATTTTTCAAATTTCTTTCATTAATCTTGCCCTTGTCTTACCTCAAATGGCCTATTTTTCGGTGGAGTTGTCCCTTTAGACTCTTGCGTATTGCGTTTCAGACTTCCGGTGTTAATTTTATCCGTGAGTCGGATTTTCACGCATCCGCCTTTACCGTTTTTGTCCACATTTTCGCTGGGGTAACTGACAATGTTTTGCAAGTTTTTTTTCAGTTTTTGTCAACCCTATTGGTCTTTAATGTTTTAGTAGTTGTTTGATTTCTCCTGTTTTCTTAAGTGACTAGTTTTAGGCTCAATACACAGCGATCCTTTAACGCTAGTGTGTTGTTGGGGTTATTGAGTCTGTTCACTTTTAGATGGAGTTTTTGCCGTTTGTATGTGTACGTTCGTGTATAAATGTCAATTTCTACCAGCTTCAAGTAAACGTTAATAGTTAACTAGTTACTTAGAGAGTTTTTATTTTTTTCTTCTTCAGGGCTGTCCAACGTCTATAGGGTTGTCCAAATTTCAAAAATTTTTGGACTTCTCGCCTTTTTTTGTGAGTTTGTAAGTATTTTGAAACGCTAACTATCGTTTCGAGCCGATCTCTTTTGTCGCGTTTCATAATTAAATTCTTTTTTGATGTCGTTGCTCTATGGTATTTGGATTTGAAAATAGTTGTTATTTTTTGACAAGAGAAAAACAAAGGTTGATCGTGATCCCGTCTACAGTCATGCGAATTTAAATTTTTTGGATAAATTGTTTTATAAGTTGTTGTTGAGGCCCACAATTTTATTCTGTGGTAAGTAATTTGTATAAGGAAACCGCTTTGCGTGTATTTTTGGTACTGCGGCGAACTACATTTATATATCTCCGTAGGGTTTCATCCACCCCCCTGCGAGGTTGACGTCCCGACGGTTTTCCTCAATAAGGATTAATCCTGAGATGGAGCTGTGCTGACCACCAGCCAGTCCTTTCACTGCCCGCCCAGCTGCTTGCCAAGGGAAGTGAATATTATTTTATCTTTTGTCCCGAGCGTCTCTCTAACTCTTTGACTTTTCTGCCTTCCTAGAAGATTTCCTGCTTCCAGTTTTTAACCATTAATTATTTATTTTAAATTTTAAAGGTGTTTTGTATCTGATACGTGTTATGTTAGAAAAATAGGGTAATTCAGACCAAAGCGAAATTTAATTATTTTAGAGCTTAGTAATTTATTTAAGTACCAAAGGGGCGGTAACGATCGTTGCCAACCGGCATTCTATAAAATGACCTTTTTATATACTAATAAAATTGTAACTTTAAATTAATGTCCGGGAATTGCCCATAATTAAAGTAGGTCATTGTTTTAAATTTTCAACACGGTCAACCAATGTAATCGCACCTTTTTTTTTATACTCATATTGTTTATTGTTCCTTCCTTTTAAAATAATCATAAAATACATATATTCTAATTTACCCCATAACATTTTTTTTTCTTAAAACTCCGTTTAGGCCCGAACCTCTAAATCTTACGTATCATATGTGGCAAACTCCGTAAGGGTTTTTATCCCCAGTTCCATTATTTTTGTCACAATATATATAAAGAAAAAAGAAATGTTAAACATAAAAAGAAGTTGAAAATAATTCAGATTGATAACAATGTCAAGAAGTAATTTAATAAATTTCATTTTCATTCATATCAGCTCATATACGTCCCCACCGAGGGGCTCGAGCCTACCCTGAATTATGGCAAATGGGCCGCAGTCGACCACGCGGGCTTAGTGCGGGTTGGTTCTTCGCAGGCGTGTGCAGGTTTCCTCACGATGTTTTTTTTCCTTCACCGTAAGAGCGTCGGAGAAACGTACATATGAAATCTAAATTCGAAATCACATTGGTACATGGCAGGTTCGAACCACGACCTCCCCGGACAGGAGGCGGCGGCCCTAGCCATAACGCCACCGACGCTCTTTTAATAATAAATATCAAAATGAAACAAGAAATCAATTTCGGTTTTCCATATAAAGATAGAACGCGACAAAGTTAGTCATTTGCTTAGCCAAAGCAAAGTATATACCTCTATATTAGTACTAACATACAGTATGGACACTCCCTGCCGCTCTCTAGATTGCGACCTCACCCCCTCATCACTCTGATTGATACAGATTGGTTTCAGTTTGGTTGTCGAACGTATAGGATTTCGCCACCATTTTGTCTGTTCCGCCATTCCTTTTTTTAAATGTCACTTCTGACCCGTTGTATGAAGTGTCCAGGGTGTACACTTCACTACACTACCGCTACTGCTACCGCTTCACTACCACTACATTACCACTATTACTACCACTACACTACCACCACCACCACTACTACCACTACCACTAAGGCGCTTTGCACACGACGGGGCAAGGCGGACTGGTCTATTTCGCCGCCAACGATAACACAAAGGGAATCCTATACTACCAACGCACATGGAGGACAAAAAGGAGGCGGCACGGTCGGACGCAGTCTTTTTGTCCTCCATGAGCGTTGGTAGTATAGGATTCCCTTTGTGCTATCGTTGGCGGCGAAATTGACCGGCCCGCCCCGCCCCGTCGTCGTGTGCAAAGCGCCTAATGGGTGTGGCCAAAGTACAACAAAAACTCTGTTTCGAAATTCCGCACGGCCGGCCGCCACTTGCGACACTGAAATTCATGCAGTCTGAAGTTTTGACAAGTGCGGAAACGTCGGCATTACACATATGCAGCTGTATAATGTTTAACCAGTGAAAAAACGGGGAAGTGCGAGACGGGCTCGTGTACCGTGGGTTCCGTACCACCACACGTTGTACATATTAATTGTGTAGTTGAATTTACAAAAATAAAGTCTTTTCTTTTATTCAGATCGAAAGCCTGAATGCGAGCGCGACTCACACTTGGTCAGTTTTTATTATTTGTTATTTTTAATTTAAAGTTGTCACTACAATTATACAATTGTAAATATGTATTACCATTTTTATGACGAAGAAAATCCTTATGAAAACAAGTTTCTTGTTTAGGGACTCTGCTTAACCATTTTACCTACTGTAGAAGTAACTGCAAACTATGTAGTTTAATCTGCAGTAGCTTATATGTATTTTTATGAGTAATTATTATTATTATTTTATTTGAATAAAGCACACCAACGGCATAAATATTACACGTTTCCATAAAATAGTTAGGTCTTATTCTAATACAAATGCTTATTATAGGTGTACACAACACATAGACAGGTGGACGAGTGGAAGGCATAGGCTTAGTAAAATAATATTAGTAGGGATATTGATTATCAAATTATTATAATTATGCTTATTATAAAAAAGAAAGTCGTGTTAGTTACACCATTTATAACTCAAGAACGGCTGGACCAATTTTTATGATTTTTTGGTTCCGTACAAAAAAAACCGAACCTTATAGGATCACTCGTGCGTCTGTGTGTCTGTCAGTCCGTCTGTCCAAGCCAATTTGCTCCGAATCTACTGGATCAAATCAGATGAAATTTGGTAGGATGCTGTAATTCTATGACCCAAACACAGACGTGCAAAGTAAATAAATATTTATTTTGAATAAGGGTTATTTTCGGGGGACAAATTAGGAAATTTTAAAAAAAGTTTTGGAAACCTTACTGTGTCATATATCAAATGAAAGGGCTCGTTCTCACGATCTTAAATATATTTTTGTTTATATTGTAAAATAAATAGTTTTGATATTATGCATGAACGAAGACTAAAATTGAACATTCCCCCCCCCCCCTGATCTCCAAAACTACTGAGCCTAAAATTTTGAAAAAAATACAAAATATAATTCATTTCTTGTAGATTACAGGAAAAACTATAAGAATTCTATCAATTGAAAAAAAGTGGTAAACTCAATATAATACGTTCACCTATGGAAAATAGTTCTAGTCATAATAGAAAATAGTCTATCGGTGTTCTACAGGATTCATTTCGAAAAGTGTATCCTGGAGCTTCACGACCTTATTCGCCCTCTTCATTTCATCATCGAACGACCCGGTACGGAGGGGGATTCCACCCCTTTGTCGTTGATGTTCCACCTTCATGCACGAAGCGTTTTGCTTCTTCGTTCATTATGCGAACGGGCAAGGAGTGGAATTCCCTTGCCGGCGTCTGTATTCCCCTTTTCGTATAATTAAGAATCTTTAAGATGAGAGTGAACAGGCACTCTTTGAGCTTGCGTGTTACATCCCCGGCTGCATCGGCACTTACCATGAGGTGAGGTGCAGCCAAACGCACCATTTTTTTTAATAAAAAAGCTCGCATCTTACTGTGAGGATTTCAAATGTGATATTTTGTATTTGACTTTGGCATTGTACGGAACCCTCTCCACGCGAGTTCAACTCGCACTTGGCCGGTTTTATTGTGTTTTTGAATTTGTCTTCGTCGGGAATAGGATAGTATTAAAATATAATATTCATCATTAAAAAAATATATATCAAAACGTCAAAAAAATATTTGTTTTTAGGGTAGGGTAGGGTATAGTGTAGTGTAGGTGTAGTGCAGTTAGGGTAGGGTAGGGTAGTGTAGTTAGTGTAGTGTAGTGTAAGGTGGAACGAAGTTCGCCGGGACAGCTAGTTTATTATATACTAGCTGATTCCCGCGGCTTCACCCGCGTGGACCACATTTCTATGACTTTTCGAGGGTGCGCAGTGCGCGAGCCGCAAGCGGCTCGCGAGCGTGGTAAAAAGTAGCCTATGTCTTAACCCAGGTCCTAATCTGTCTACCTACCAAATTTCAGCCAAATCCGTTTAGTAGTTTTTGCGGGAAAGCGTAACAGACAGACAGAGTTACTTTCACATTTATAATATTAGTAGGTCCTAATCTGTCTACCTACCAAATTTCAGCCAAATCCGTTTAGTAGTTTTTGCGGGAAAGCGTAACAGACAGACAGAGTTACTTTCACATTTATAATATTAGTAGGGATATAGCTTATTTACCTATAACATGACATCAAAATAATCTTTACTAAAATTATTAATGTGAAAAAGTGTGCTCTCTCTTAACGTGTATAGCACAATTAACCGTGCTATCCAAGGGACAGGCGGCGCTTGCCTGGTGTTGCCATGTGTGTGTTTGTTTGTGTGTTACCTTGTCACGCTTCAGCACCTTGACCAAATTTACAGCAACCTGATGCAGTTCCTGAGGAAATTGAAAAAAAAAATTTTTTGGTTCATTTCCTTAACATCGCAATGGAACAATGCATTGTTGTGATTTTTGCACAGAGATGGTTAAGGAGGTGGAAAATGACATAATTTACTAATTAGCATATCCTGACATAGTTCCCGAGGGATATGTGAAAAACTCATTTCCACGCCTGCGCACGTCGGCGTCGCAACGAAGCAACGGATTGAAGTGTTTTTTTTTGTATAAAATTGATTTTGGGGGGGGTGAGAAATGACATAGATTGCTGATCAGAATAGCCTGATATAGTTCCTGAGGGATCTGGAGAAAACCCATGTCCACGCTTGCGAGCTGCTTGCGGCTCGCGCACCACTCACCCTCAAAGACAGTCATCCCAACAAAGTCCACGCGGGCGAAGCAGCGGTAAAAAGCTGGTATAATATTATAAATGTGAAAATGTGTTTGTTTGTTTGTTACCTTTTCACGCTTCAGCACTTTGATCAATCTTGATGAAATTTGGTATTCGGGTAGCCTGTATCACGGAGAAGGACATAGCAGCGCATCAGGGATGTTCGCGGAGACGCGAGTAGACTGCTTTTACGCTACCATGCGCAAGCGCTGCGCGTCCCTGGTGCGTCGAGTGCGGGGCAGCGCCAATAGCATCCTGGCTATGTTTGCCAGTAGACTGGATTGCGCAATTGTGATCCACTGCTGCTTGGTTCACGTTGCCAATAACAGTCGTGATATTGTAAATAAATTTAATATAATGTAAATGTAATTGTGTATATTACTAACACTAGTCTAAGTCCTAGAATGTTACTAACACTATGATGATCCCTTGTTGGTCGATAAATAAATTTTAATAACAATAATAATAGGCTACTTTTTATTCCGTGAAAATAGCATAGTCCGATGCAATTCCTGAGGGAATTGGAAAAATACTCTTTTTTGGTTCATTTCTTAACATCGCAATGGAACTGGACTGTTGTTATTATTTTGGCAAAGACGATTGAGGGGGTGCGGTGGGAAATGACATAATTTACTACTTAGCATATCCTAACGTAGTTTCCGAGGGATCTGGCGAAAACTTATTTCCACGCTCGCGCACGTCGGCGTCGCAACAGAGGAACGGATAGGAATTATTTTTTGTATAGAATTGGTTGGGGGGTGGGAAGTGACATAGACTGCAAATAAGAATAGCCTGATCTGGGATCTGAAGAAAACTCATGTAACGCTGGAGAGCTGCGGGCAAAAGCTAGTATATATAGAAAATATATAATAGAAACTATATAGTATAAAAAAAAGAAAAAAGAAATGTTAAACATAAAAAGAAGTTGAAAATAATTCAGATTGATAACAATGTCAAGAAGTAATTTAATAAATTTCATTTTCATTCATATCAGCTCATATACGTCCCCACCGAGGGGCTCGAGCCTACCCTGAATTATGGCAAATGGGCCGCAGTCGACCACGCGGGCTTAGTGCGGGTTGGTTCTTCGCAGGCGTGTGCAGGTTTCCTCACGATGTTTTTTTTCCTTCACCGTAAGAGCGTCGGAGAAACGTACATATGAAATCTAAATTCGAAATCACATTGGTACATGGCAGGTTCGAACCACGACCTCCCCGGACAGGAGGCGGCGGCCCTAGCCATAACGCCACCGACGCTCTTTTAATAATAAATATCAAAATGAAACAAGAAATCAATTTCGGTTTTCCATATAAAGATAGAACGCGACAAAGTTAGTCATTTGCTTAGCCAAAGCAAAGTATATACCTCTATATTAGTACTAACATACAGTATGGACACTCCCTGCCGCTCTCTAGATTGCGACCTCACCCCCTCATCACTCAGATTGATACAGATTGGTTACAGTTTGGTTGTCGAACGTATAGGATTTCGCCGCCATTTTGTCTGTTCCGCCATTCCTTTTTTTAAATGTCACTTCTGACCCGTTGTATGAAGTGTCCAGGGTGTACACTTCACTACACTACCGCTACCGCTACCGCTTCACTACCACTACATTACCACTATTACTACCACTACACTACCACCACCACCACCACTACTACCACTACCACTAAGGCGCTTTGCACACGACGGGGCGAGGCGGACTGGTCTATTTCGCCGCCAACGATAACACAAAGGGAATCCTATACTACCAACGCACATAGAGGACAAAAAGGAGGCGGCACGGTCGGACGCAGTCTTTTTGTCCTCCATGAGCGTTCGTAGTATAGGATTCCCTTTGTGCTATCGTTGGCGGCGAAATTGACCGGCCCGCCCCACCCCGTCGTCGTGTGCAAAGCGCCTAATGGGTGTGGCCAAAGTACAACAAAAACTCTGTTTCGAAATTCCGCACGGCCGGCCGCCACTTGCGACACTGAAATTCATGCAGTCTGAAGTTTTGACAAGTGCGGAAACGACGGCATTACACATATGCAGCTGTATAATGTTTAACCAGTGAAAAAACGGGGAAGTGCGAGACAGGCTCGTGTACCGTGGGTTCCGTACCACCACACGTTGTACATATTAATTGTGTAGTTGAATTTACAAAAATAAAGTATTTTCTTTTATTCAGATCGAAAGCCTGAATGCGAGTGCGACTCACACTTGGCAATTTTTATTATTTGTTATTTTTAATTTAAAGTTGTCACTACAATTATACCAAGTTTGACGGTTGTAAGTATGTATTACCATTTTTATGACAGAAAATCCTTATGAAAACAAGTTTTTTGTATAGGGACTCAGCTTAACCATTTTACCTACTGTAGAAGTAAGCAACTGCAAACTATGTAGTTTAATCTGCAGGTAGCTTATAGGTTTTTTTTATGAGTAATTATTACTGTTAATAGTATGCTGTCGCGGCACGCAGACTGGCGAGGGCGCTGGCAGAATATCAGCGTTATGGATATTCACCTATAACATATGCTGAGCCAGGACCTTTTCACTGGCCTGGCTCTTACTCACATTAGCTATAAGTTAGTCTTAGTGGTGTAACCTTTATTTTTTTTATTGAAGTGAAAACTTCTTTAGCGGCGTTGTGTTTGTTAATTTTCTACTAAAGTACTACACCGATTTTGATAAAATTTATATGGGACCACACGGGAAGCACTAGATTTCAAATGACAAAAAGCATCATAAAAATCGGTTCACCCAGTCAAAAGTTCTGAGGTAACATACATAAAAAAAAACATACAGACGAATTGAGAACCTCCTCCTTTTTGGACGTCGCTTGAAAATGTTCAGGTAGCCTGAGGCAAGCCTGTGTGCACGTTAATTAGAAAATTTATGTTAGAAAAATGTAAAACCATATTGTGTTTCCTTTTAATTTTTGAAACAGAAATAACAGTTTTCTTTTTTTAGGTTAGGCAATTTTACAAAACACAATTTTTTTATGGTTCACATAACCAAGTGGCATAAATACTTTTATAAATTAATTGTACAGCCACGATGTGCATACTTTCTCGCGAAGCTTACACAGTCTGTCGCAGTCGAGCACACCCAATTAAACAATAAAAATTACACTAACTTAGTAGCAATGAAACATGAAACATTTACAATAGGGATGACGACAGAATCAAAAATAAATTACGAACTCTTGATCACTAAATTGCCCTCCTACTTAAACTTCGGAAAACCTTTTTCGTTTTATTTTCCGTCAAGTCTTCGATTTTTAACTCACCAAAATCACAAAATGAGTACATAAATGACGCTGCTAAACTATGACGTCATGCCTAGGTATTTCAAACATTTTTTGAACAAAATGTCGTTTTTGACAGATGATAGAAAGTAACTCAGATGTTAGCATTAGTCATCCCTTTTGGGAGGTACCTTACTCGGATTTTTCCTGGATTGTTTGTTTGTTTGTAAACTCTTTATTGTACAAAATCTAAAAATAATGTTATGAAAAAAACCTTAAGTACAAAGGCGGATTATCCCATATAATATTATCGAATATTCAACTATCCAGTGTTATTGGCCTATAGGCCTATACAGGTCCTTGTTATTCACAAAGTTTTATTCAAATCGTCAAAGCCATTTTTAAGAAAAAGTCACAAACAATCTGGATATGTATTAAAGGTGCCTGATTCCAATTTTTACAGAGTTTCATCAAAATTTTAGAGCCATATTTGAGTAAAAAAATACAAGTGATATTTTACTATGTGGACTAGGACCGGTCGTCGTGGAAATCCTTGGGGGAAGCCTTTGTCCAGTAGTGGACGTTTTTCGGCTGATATAATGATGATGATGATGATTTTAATATGGTGGCAACTATAAGTATAAGGAAAATTGGAAAAACGGCTGGAGATCTTTAAGTATGTAATAATATTATTGCTTTGGCCCAAACTTCACTCAAATCCGTCTAGTAGTTTGAGAACTAGAGCACCGGGCGGACGCACACACACACACACACACACATCACTCGTGTGTCTGACCGTCCGTCTGTTACAGCGAATTTGCTCATCAACTACAAGACCGATTGCGTTGAAATTTGTAAATCATACATATGTAAATCGGTGACCCAAAGACGGACAATTAATATAAATGAATTAATTTTAAACATTGGGGAAAAATTAGAAAATATAACAAAAAACAGTTTTTTGTGTCACATATCAAATGAAAGGGCTTGGTGTGAGAATTTCAAATATATTTAACATATTTTTTTTATAAATTGTTTTGAAGTTATTTAAGAAAATAGGCGAAAATTCAACATTCTCCCCCTTTATCTCCGAAACTACTGGACCTTAAATGCATAAATGACAAGAACATCTAAAGTCCTTCCGTTCTTACAGGAAAAATAAAATTTCCAAAGTCCGATTGTTTAGAAACTAGCGACACCTAGTGGGATCTAGTAGTATCATCTAGATATTTAATTCACCAGTAATACGACAACAGCAATTAGTTCTCTTGTACGTATATCTATAGATGGCGCTGTAGATGAAAATTAGTTTATGGTACGGAACCCTTAGTGCGCGAGATCGACTCGCACTTTGCCGATTTTTTAGACTCGATCCTCATCAAAATGTCAACTTCGATTTTTTGGCCATCACAATGCCTGCCTACTTTCTTCCTCCTTCGTCGCTCGCAAACAGTTCCTTAGTTCTCGGAGAGTAATAAAAATATTTTATTGACATTAATTGAAATTCAGCCGAAGGAAGTCCACTGTTGGACATAGGCCTCTCCCAAGGGTTCTCCACGACGACCGGTTCTGCGCTGCCCGCATCCAGCGGCTTCCCGCGACCTTCACCAGGTCATCGGTCCACCGAGTGGGAGGCTTGCCTACACTACGCTTTCCGGTGCGTGGTCGCCACTCGAGAACTTTACTGCCCCAACGGCCATCTGTTCTACGAGCAATGTGCCCGTATGTGGACTTCCTTCGGCTGATATGATGAATTGAAATTATCGCGAAGGGGTAGGTTTAAAAGTGGTACGAAGGTATATGGGTCTAGCTGCAAAACTACGGATATATATTTTTAAAATATCATGTTGATAAATTAAGTTTCGATATTTTTAGTACTTACATAAAAAAAATTATATCAAAGTTTTTATTTTTATTTTAATGTAATTGGAAGACTAACAACTTATATAACTGTATAAAAAATACTTAAAAAAACGGATAGCTACTTAAAAGTGTTCAGAAAGATCGCAACAACACCAAGTAGGTATAGTAGCGATAAAAGTAATCAAAGAGAGAATCCTTACTAATATTATAAATGTGAAATTTTCACGCTTCAATGTCTTGACCAATCTTAATGAAATTTGGCATGCAGGTAGCCAGGTAGCCTGTGTCACGAGGAAGGACATAGGCTACTTTTTATCCCGTGAACATAGCATAGTCCGATGCAGTTCCTGAGGGAACTGAAAAAATACTCTTTTTTGGTTAATTTCTTTAACATCGCAACGAAACAATGGATTGTTGTGATTTTTTGCACATTAATGGTTGAGGGGGTGGGAAATGACATGATTGACTAATAAGCATATCCTGACATAGTTCCCGAGGGATTTGGGAAAAATCAAGACCACGCACCCTCTAAGGCAATCATTACAACGATGTCCACGCGGGCGAAGCCGCGGGCAAAAGCTGGTAGGTAAATAAAAGTAAAACAAAAATACAGCACAAGTATTGTTTATTAGTTAATATAATATCACTTAAGGTTTAATAATCTAGTGACATGTGTAATTTTAAATAATTAAATTATGGTATACCTACAGGTGTTAAGTAAAGTACATAATATTTTAACGGAAAAATCCCCTCGACTTTGTATTTTGGAAAAATAAATAAAACATGCCTGGAACACAAAGCTTGTGAAAAAGAGCAATATTTATTTACATTTCACCCAATGACAGAACATTGACATTTGGTTATGTCACACCCTGCCACATTCTGCGTGTAACATTTCTTCACCACTTACTCCGCGGCTAAATAAAAGTATTTTTCTTTTTACAGGATCCAAGTGCACCATTCGAGTTCCTTCGAATCCATTATTTGAAATTGTCATGATGGTTTCAAGTGGAGGAAAAAGTGTACTAGGATCCATCAATGGATCCACTCAATGGATTCAAGTGGAGGAAAAAGTGTACTATAGGATCCATCAATGGATCCATTCAATGGATTCAACTAAAGGAAAAAGTATACTAGGATCCATCTATAGATCCATTCAATAGATTCAAGTGGAGGAAAAAGTGTACTAGGATCCATCAATGGATCCATTCAATGGATTCAAGTGGACGGAGCGGTTCTAGTCATGAAACTGAATAAGTGTTGTTCTACAACTTTACTGAAATTGCATAAAAATTTTGGACTTATTTTACATTCGATTGACTTGTTAGATAACTAAACATAATTTAATAATTTTATCATCATCATCATATCAGCCGAAGTCCACTGCTGGGCAAAGGCCTCCCCCAAGGACTTCCATGACGAACGGTTCTGCGCTGCCCGCATCCAGCGGCTTCCCGCGACCCTCACCGGCTCATCGGTCCGCCGACTGGGAGGCCTGCCTATACTACGTTTTCCGGTGCGTGGTCGCCACTCGAGAACTTTACTGCCCCAACGGCCGTCTGTTCTCACCACATACTCCAGGGCTTAATAAAAGTATTTTTCTCTTTAGAGGATCCAAAAGCACAGTTCGAGTTTCTTAGAATCCATTATTTGAAATTATGGATTTAAGTGGAGGAAAAGTGTACTAGGATCCATCAATGGATCCATCCAATGGATTCAAGTGGACGGAGCGGTTCTACTCATGAAACTAATTAAGTGTTGGTCTACAATTTTACCAAAGTATACTAACATACAGTATGGACACTCCCTGCCGCTCTCTAGATGGCGACCTCACCCCCTCGTCACCCAGATTGAAACAGATTGGTTACAGTTTGGTTGTCGAAAGTATAGGATTTCGCCGCCATTTTGTTTGTTCCGTCATTCCTTTTTTGAAATGTCATTTCTGGCCCGTGTATGAAGTGTCCAGGGTGTGACTTTACTGTAATTGCATATAATTTTTGGACTTCTTATTTATAGAAATCGGTTAGCTAGCTTATATAACTAAATACAATTAAATTATTTCATCATCATATCAGCTCATATATAGGTCCCCACCGAGGGGCTCGAGCCTACTATTAGGGCGATCGGGCCTTAGTCGACCACGCGGGCCCAGTGCGGGTTGGTCAGCTTCACACACAACCTTCGAGTTTCTTTGCAGGCGTGTGCAGGTTTCCTCAGGATGTTTTTCCTTCACCGTAAGAGCGTCTGATAAACGTACATATGAAATCGAAATTAGAAAACACATTGGTACGTGGTAGGATTCGAACCACGACCTCCCGGATAGCAGGTAGCATTCCTTGCCATTACGCCACCGACGCGCGTAATTATTTCATCATCATCATCATCATATCAGCCGAAGGACGTCCACTGCTGGACAAAGGCCTCCCCTAAGGATTTTACGACGACCGGTTCTGCGCTGCCCGCATCCAACGGCTTCCCGCGATTTTCACCAGGTCGATCCACCGTGAGGGAGGCCTGCCTACGCTATGTATTCTGCGTGCCAAGCGTGGCGATTATGGCAACATCCCCCAATGATTGTCACAACAATTTTAATTTCTTTTTAATAATTTTCATAAGTCTGAATTTTACCGCCTCCGTGGCGTTATGGTTTGTTCCTTCGCTTCACACCAGGAGGTCGCGGGTTCGATTCCCAGCGGGTTCAACTTTGTAAGATTCGGTTTGGTTGGTGGTAGGGAATTTTCATAGCCTGCTTGGATAGCTACCACCATCTTATCTAAGTCTTGCCGCCAAATATCAGTGTTAACAACATTGATGTGTTCCGGCGCTTAAAGATAAGAGTCTGTTCTCCATTGCGTTGGGGAACTTTGGTAAGCCCGCTTCCATCTTTGGCATCATCGTCACTTACCATCAGGTGAGATGATGCCAAGGGCTTATCAATTGCGAAAAAAAAAAAAGATTTCAGCAAAGTTGCAAATAAAAAATAAAAAGTTTTATTAGTAGAAGCCTTAAAAATATTTTCTATTTTACCTGACACCCTGCAACTATATGTACTATGGTATTTATAGAAAATCTGTACATATTATTAGGGTTACCCATCGTGACCCGCTAATGGTTAAATCCAGTTTATGGAAAAATACCTTTACTGTCACAAAAAGCTTTATCTCAAAACGAGAGGCCCTCCCCCCTGGCAGCGACTTGCTGTGGTCTATTTGGAAATCTCTGAATAGACTGCGGACTTAGGTTAGCCGATGTAGGGAGAATATGTGTCGCTGGGGTTTCTGTGACGAACAAGAGCGCCCATGTGGAGTCAGCTCACAAACTATGACGCATTTATTGGATTGCCCCGAGTGCCCGGACACCTGCTCAGTGGTAGACCTCTGGGGGGCCACTGATAGTGGCATACGCGTGGCTACCTATTGGGCCAATCCCTATCCCTCCTAATATTATAAATGTGAAAGTAACTCTGTCTGTCTGTTACGCTTTCCCGCAAAAACTACTGAACGGATTTGACTGAAATTTGGTAGGTAGACAGATTAGGACCTTGATTCAGACATAGGCTACTTCTTACCACGCTGGCGAGCCGCTTGCGGCTCGCGCACTGCGCACCCTCGAAAAGTCATAGAAACGTTGTCCACGCGGGTGAAACCGCGGGAAACAGCTAGTAAGATATATAGTAACTAAGTGTCAATATTCAAACCATCGACTCGCAAAGAAGAAGTAGAAGTAAATATTATGTGGTTGTTCGTTGTTCGTGTGAACGACTCTCTACATCACACAAACCACGAATCACTCAAGATGTGAAGTAATTTCAAATGTAACATTTCGTTTCTAATTTGTACATTTTCATGCGACTTTGCTGTATAATGCCTTACGGCACAAATAATGAAATTTTATCCCTTTGTTGTAAATGCTTAAATTAAAATTTCGAATCACGTTGCCTGTGCGTGGCCCGGGACATTAACGCCATTGTTTTAAAAAGTAAAAGTATTTTCTAGAGGTATACGCCATGTCTCTGTGCTCGGACGTTTAATTGGCTTTTCTGTTCATTTGATTCGCTATTGTTCTCTAATTAAGATTGTTCATGGGTCTAATTAAATCCAAACAATTTTGTCATAAAATGATAATACAATGTAAAGAAAGAATGATCGACTAGTCAAGTTTAAGGCTAGTACGTAAATGGATACAACAGAAAACAAAAGAGGAATTTATGTAAGGATGGATTCTTCAAGAACGTAAACTTTGTCGCAAAGTAAATATAATTACTTTCATAGGAAGAATTTCCGGAATGAGAACTTGGCTCTCTTTTCAATCATAATTATTGAGAGATATCACTACTTTATGTAAAATAATTGGAATATTTTTCAATATATCAGGTCTATACAGGGTGTAAAAAATTGGTTTAGGTCAAGTTAACTAGGGCTTCTTTCTACTCATCATACTGAACAACTTTTGTTCTACGACTTTGATAAAATCGTAAAAAAAAAATTACACGACATATCAGGTCTATACCGGGTGTAAAAAAATGGTTTAGGTCCCGTTAACTAGGGCTTCTACTCATCATACTGAACAACTTTTGTTCTAAGACTTTGCTAAAATCGCAAAAAAATACTCTTCATACAAATCGATCAGCTGATCGATCAATTTTGAGCATTTTAGTATGGAGGGTTCTATTTTTTTTTTGAGAATTGACTGTGGGTTCCTTGGGGATGTTCAGTATGATGAGTAGAACCTCCAGTTAACGGGTACTACACCAATTTATTTACACCCTGTATACAGATTGTAATCTTTTATAGTACCTGTAACCTAACGGGCTAGTTACTCTGTACAAACTGAAGGAAATGGAGCTCGTTTCTTTAGTAAGATAAGTTTGGCGACGTTTGAGAAAGGAACAAGGCCTGTGTTTATCACATGTTCTATTGGATATTAGATCTTACATCAGTGCCATAACTATAGGGTGACAGGGCTGGACTGGGGTGGACTCGGCATCAAATTCAACGGCGAGTACATCACTCACATTCGATTCGCTGACGATATCGTGGTCATGACTAAGACAATGGACGATCTGGGCACAATGCTCGATGGTCTCAGTAGAGCCTCTCAACATTTATGTCTTAGAATGAACATGGATAAGACGAAAATTATATAAAACGTCTTTGTCGCACTTACTCCTCTGAAGGTTGGAGGCTCTACACTCGAAGTTGTTGCCGAATATGTGTACCTGGAACAAACAGTCTAGTTAGATAGGTCCAACTTCAAGAAAGAGAACAATCGTCGAATCTACACGGCTGGGCAGCATTCGGGAAACTTCGCAATATCTTCACGTTACAAATACAGCAGTGTCTCTAGACCAAGGTTTTCGACCAGTGTATGTTGCCAGTGATGACATACGGAACTGAGACATGGTCGCTTACTATGGGCCTCATAAAAAGGCTCAAGGTCACCCAAAGGGCAATGGAGCGTGCTAATGCGTGTTTCTCTGCGTGATCGAATCAGAAACGAGGAGCTCCGTAGGAGAACCAAAGTAATCGATATAGCTCTCAGAATTGCTAAACTTAAGTAACAGTGGGCGGGGCACATAGCTCGTAGAACATACGGCCGTTGGGACAGTAAAGTTCTCGAGTGGCGACGGCACACCGGAAAACGTAGCGTAAGCAGACCTCCCACTCGGTGGACCGATGACCTGGTAAGGGTCGCGGGAAGCCGCTGGATGCGGGTAGCGCAGAACCGATCGTCGTGGAAATCCTTGGGGGAGGCCTATGTCCAGCAGTGGACGTCCTTTGGATGATATGGTGATGATGATGATGGTGACGATTTTTACTGTGGGGCTCATCCAATGAATTTCCCACATTAAGTAACATTAAGAAAGTAAATGTACGAAACTTCAAAGCTTATTATTGACAGCACGAGACTTATGCGGGTATAAGAATCCGGGTGAATGGCTTCGTGTAGATACAGGTCATTGCGTCGTGCTTGCTGGAACTTGGACTGGCGCACTGCCGTGCGCTCAGTTCCCGAATGAGAAGTGGGGTTGACCTAAAGTCCTCACCATATACCTACCTACATACCATGGTAAGGTAAATAGACTAACATTTGCGGGTTTTTGTTGTTAATGATTCGTTATTTCCTTCTAAAATAAATCCTAAAGATTTTTAACCCAAGCCTCGCTGAAATTTTAAAATTGTGACCTGATCCGTTATCCACACAATGTAACCAAATAAAATTTCGTGAGAGCGAGTGGTGGCGACGTGATGTTTGATTTAGGTCACAGATTCTGATTAAAAAGAGCTTTGGTCAAATTACTTAACCCAATCACAACCCTTGTTATCTGTGGCCTGATCTGATATCCACTCGTCCTAATCCGATTTGGGTTGTATTCATGCATGGTGTAACTTATTTTTATTAATTTTTGACATTTTTTTTTCTTAATATAGTACAATTTAAATGATTCTACAAATATTTGACGTTCTATCTGTCAGAAAGGTGTGCAAATAAAGCTCTTTTTTTCTGTCTTTTTTATCTTTTTTTTTTTTAATCAATCATATAGCGGGAAAATAATTTAGATCCCTGTTTTCGGGAAACACATGTATACTTTGTGAATGAAACGATGAATTCATTCATATCAGCTCATATACGTCCCCACCGAGGGGGTCGAGCCTACCCTGAATTAAGGCGATAGGGCCTTAGTCGAAAACCAGGCCCAGTGCGGGTTGGTCGACTTCACACACAACCTGCGAGTTTCTTCGCAGGCGTGTGCAGGTTTCCTCACGATGTTTTCCTTCACCGTAAGAGTGTCGGATAAACGTACATATGAAATCTAAATTCGAGATCACATTGGTACGTGGCAGGTTCGAACCACGACCTCCCGGACAGGAGGCGGCGGCCCTAGCCATTACGCCAACGACGCTCGTAATAGAAAAGATGAATACATTTAACCGCCTCCGTAGCTCAGAGGCAAAGTTCTCTGGCTTTACACAGGAGGTCGCAGGTTCAATTCCCGGCGTGGTTAATAGTAAGGCTCGGTTTGGTTGGTGGTAGGGCATTTTCTAAGCCCGCCTGGCTAGCTACCACCATCTTATCTAAGTCTTGCCGCCAAATATCAATGTTGATATCATTGGTGTGTTCCGGCATGAAGATAAGATAGCCAGTTCTCCCCATTGCGTTGGGGAATCTTGGTAAGCCCGCTTCCATCTTCGGCAACATCGTCACTTACCACCAGGTGAGATATTGTCAAGGGTTTACCAATTGTGAATAAAAAAAAATAAAAAAAAACATATAATGTATATGAATTTTGTCACGTCCTGTATATGTAACGACACTCGTCACTTCGCACTAACGCACACTTATTTACTTAATCGTAAATTTACGCACATTATCTGTGCGATATACCTAACAATTCGCGAGGCGAGCGTGTTCACATAGTAATGATAAGTTCTAAGCTTACACCCTATCAAAGAATAAAGACTATTTACTACGTAAAAGAAGGTTAACTCTGCAAAATTATTTGAATGAATGGCGACTCTTGGCTACGACACAATAGAGTGCAAATTCAGGTCGCACAGCGCTAATTACCTACATTTATACTCACCTACATGTTGCCTCTTTTTCTATCGCGTAACTCTTATCTCTTCTGACTACTGAATTTGCACCTTGCAAGGGGCCGCGCGGCTTGGCGTGGCGTAGAGCGCGGCATAGGTATATTTTTAACATTTTCATTTCTACTTATAGCGCAGAGTGCGACAGGCCTGAACCACACCCCGGACACTCCATACAAACGAGCGAGAAATGATATGACATATATATAACTGACGTATCTATAGGCAAGAATGCAGGTAGGGTTGAATCACACCGGGGGTATTGGTCACGAAATGTTTGTTAGTTATTTACTGAATGCAACAGTGTGAATACTAAACTCTTTTTTTTTTCATACTTTTCGTTGTAAACAAACACCGCTCGAACAAAAAACACCACTTTCCGAATACACCATACACATTAAGAGACTAAAAAACATTGTAAATGGTAACTGCGATGTGAACGTATGAATTAACACTGAAAACTACTATTATTTCGTACATCTTTAAACACTTTTTCCATAAAATTGCGAAATTGATAAATGATTTTGTCACAGATTAAAAGTCGACATGATAGTTTTGTTGCTTTGGTGTAGAGATGGGACGAAGTGAATGACTGAATGAATGATTGGGTCATCTTTGGGCTCAACTGTTCTATAGGGTACATCGATTTGGCAGTCCGCGATTTTTGGTAAGAGATAGGCTTTAGCTGAACATCCATACCAAATTTCAAGGTTAGGAAACCAGCGGTTTTTGAGTTATGAATTTTTAAAAATTGTATTTTTAGGTACTCTTTGGTCTTTGTTTTGTGAGTTTATGTAGGACCAAAGATGACTTATTAATGATTGTATAATTTGATTCCAAAGATTCATAATATGGGGTCCGCGAAGCCGGAAAAGCACGCGGGGCCGACTTGAGGGCGGGCAAACTTGGGGGTGACAAATCGAAAACTAGGGGGTACTACCGCTTATTCCAAAAAAAGGTGTAAGTCAATTTGATCTCCAAGATTCATGATATGGGGTCCAGGGGGCCCAGCCCCCGCCACCCATTTAAAGCCCCCAACAAACCTTCGGGATCCGAAGGGGATGTCGGAGTATCAGGGCGGGGAAAGCACGCGGGGCCCGGACCCCCAACGGGGGCTTAGCCCCCGCCACCCATTTAAAACCCCCAACAAACCTTCGGGATCCGAGGGGGATGTGGGAGTATCAGGGCGGGGAAAGCACGCGGGGCCCGGACCCCTAACGGGGGCGTAGCCCCCGCCACCCATTTAAAATCCCCAACAAACCTTCGGGATCCGAGGGGGATGTGGGAGTATCAGGGCGGGGAAAGGACGCGGGGCCCGGACCCCTAACGGGGGCGTAGCCCCCGCCACCCATTTAAAACCCCCAACAAACCTTCGGGATCCGAAGGGGATGTGGGAGTATCAGGGCGGGGAAAGCACGCGGGGCCGACAAACTCGGGGCTCCTACTTCTGCATTCTCATGTTAAACCTAACACTACGACTGTGCGGGGAGGCAAGCTAAGCTCGCCTCCCCGCACAGTCTGCGAACCTTACGGATCCGAGTCGGGGTGCTCCGAAAGTCCGAGCTCGCTTCGCTCGCTCCCGCTTCTATTTAGAACTCCCCGTACCTCACTCGCGGACTTATGAATCTTTGGGATCAAATTGACTTAGACCTTGACCTTGAAATGACCTTGACTGATTGACCTTGACCTTAACAGATTACCCCCTGGTTTTCGATTTGTTACCCCCAAGTTTGTCTGCCCTCAAGTCGGCCCCGCGTGCTTTCCCCGCCCTGATACTCCCACATCCCCCTCGGATCCCGAAAGTTTGTTAGGGGTTTTAACCCCATATTATGAATCTTAGGAATCAAATTATACAATCAGTAATAAGTCATCTTTGGTCCTACATAAACTCACAAAACAAAGACCAAAGAGTACCTAAAAATACAATTTTCAAAAATTCATAACTCAAAAACCGCTGGTTTCCTAACCTTGAAATTTGGTATGGATGTTCAGCTAAAGCCTATCTCTTACCAAAAAATCGCGGACTGCCTAATCGATGTACCCTATTGTACAGTTGAGCCCAAAGATGACCCAATTTTTACCTCGCAGCAACAGTTCAAAATCATTCATTCAGTCATTCACTTCGTCCCATCTCTACACCAAAGCAACAAAACTATCATGTCGATTTTTAATCTGTGACAAAATCCCTTATCAATTTCGCAATTTTATGGAAAATGTGTTAAATAATAGCAGTTTTCAGTGTTAATTCATACGTCCACGTCGCAGTTACCATTTACAATGTTTTATAGTCTCATAATGTGTATGGTGTATTCGGAATGTGTTGTTTTTTGTTCGAGCGGTGTTCGTTTACAACATAAAACAAGTATGAAAAAAAAAAGTTCAGTTGGGCCTTTACGTTCGGTAACTGGTTGGTTTTTATTCCTGTGAACGAAATCACAGCGGCGCGCAAAGTGAATATAGTAAATAAAAGTGCTTGCGTAGCTCGTCCTTTACGTTTGGTATCCAATCTACATCCAATCTGAGTGACGGGGGGGTGAGGTCGAATCTAGAGAGCGGCAGGGAGTGTCCATACTGTACGTTAGTACTAATATATATATTGTGCCTGAACCTATCTAAGTCGACCCACAAAATGAAATTTAAGGCAAGCAATGCACGACAAATAAATTCAATCACAATACCTACCTAAGCCCAAATAAACACAAATATTGAGATTTAAGAAAGCATCTTCAGACGAACCAAATAAACAATGTTTACGCGCCCAAAGCGAACGGAAAGAGGCGTTAAAGCGGTAAGAAACGCTGCGGTTACTGTTATTGATTTTCGCGTAAAATGTCTACTCGTAAGGGCTTGTGCACAAACCACGCGAGGTTTTTTCGGTTACTTTTTGACCCCCTCCTTCCCCCTGGTGATATTTGGTGAGGTTCTTGGCTATTCCCTCCCTTCACAACCTCACGTGTATTTTTTTAATCCAACCTAATTTGAAGATTAATAGTACCTATTAAATATAGCGGGCGGGGTCAAGCGCGGTCAAGGCCACGGTCGCCAAAATTTCGTACAAGACTCGCTATTTTGAAGTATTTAACAAGTGAAGTTTTATTTTTAATGAACCGAGAAAACCTATCTACTTATGTGGTAGATTTTTTCTCTGTTCGTTCATTGTAGAAAAATACACGTGAGGGTTCCCTATACCCCCTCTCTCCCAACGTGATCTGTCATGATTTTTTTTGCGACCCCCCCTCCCCCCTATCGAACCTCACGTGATTTGTGCACAAGCCCTAAAGTAATTCCTTCTGGAAAATGTAATTACCGGCCAGCTAGAGGGGCAGGCTTTTAGGTTTGTTTACGTCAAAATGATTATACGAAACGGATTACAAACAGCCCTGAAAAAACACGTCAAAAGGAAATTCATGCAGAACCGAGGGAGGGCAAAAGCTAATAAAGATCAACTGTCAGACGTGACTCCACGCGGCCCAGGCGCCTTGGCTCGATGCTCTTCCACTTCAATTGGAAGACACGTATTATGTACAAAAAATATATGTCAAAAAGAAACGTACATTATATTAAACTTCTCACTTTTTTCAGACGTAAAAGCTAACGAGCGTAGAGTCAGTCAAACCACAGATTACTAAATAGTTTCTTGCCAAACTTTCTCAAAGTATTGGTGTTTAAGTATGAAATTGTTGATTAGATAAAACAGTTTAAAGAAGAAAATTAATATTATCATGCAATTAATGCCCTAAACGTGACCGGGGGTGATGCTAAGTGCAACACCAGGCAACCGCCGTCTATCCCTTGGATAGCATGACTCATTGTGCCACGCCACACGATTAGAGAGAGAGAGATTATCGAAAATAGTTTTCTCTCAAAATAGCATGAGACTATCGGAAATTAATAGCTGGTAAATGTGTGACTATTGTTTAGATATTTTGAGAGCATGGAGGCTTTAAACCCATGTAGACGATTATTTTCAACTGATTAGATCACCAATTTTAAAGGAAAATAATACACATTTTGTAATTTTATAAAGCTCTAGAGCTATCGCAGCAGTTTCTACGTTACTGATGATATATTTGGGAATACCCCACATAAGATTTCGTCACTTTGAAGAAAATTCAAGAAAATGAACTAACCAAAAAAACTGCCCCATCTGACCACTAAGAAAACGCCTTTGTTCCATTCAACGAAAGACATGCCAATAGTTACTAATAAAATACCATTAGTAGTGTCACTATAAGGTCAATAATAAAAAACAATAACTTTTTTTTTTCCCAAAAAAAAATTGGCATTAAACTTCAAAAATTGAATCGGCAATTTCATACTTACTTAAACTCCTATTATATACTATGCGGGCTTCAAATACATATAAAGATTGATAATATTACAATTGTTATATAGTTAATAGAAAAATATAATTGATATAAAGGGAAATGTACAATAGGGGATCGGACTGCATCATAAATTAATTCTGAAATATGAAAAAAAATAAATTAATTGTTATGTTATCTTTGATAATTGATAAATTAATGCATATATATGGGAAACGGCTCCAACGATTTCCTTGAAAATTAGTATAATACGGGGATTTTTGGGGGCAAAAAATCGATTTAGATAGGTCTCATCTCTGGGAAAACGCTATTTTCCGAGATTTTCGTACTGGAGTGCCTGTGGAGTATGCCGCGCAAAGTGTAATAGGTAGCACATTTTAAATGTTTTTAACGGCTCTGGGTACTATGCCACGAGCAAAGCTCGGTCGCCCAGGTACCTCTATATACTATGCGGGCTACAAATGTATACTGTATTGCCCATTGGTTGTGCTGTGGTATAGTTGCTCGGAAGGGGCATAAAGTTTCATTGTATTTTTAACTTCATTAAGAAAGTCGGTTTGCTGATGAATGATGATCCCAGGGGGTGGGGGATCCCATCTGTTACACAAGATATCAGGATCGTGGGGATTCGACAGTTGGCGGAAAAAATATTTCGGTTGCACACCAGGAAAACTCGCAGGCTCAAAACTTATAAAACTGTAAAAAGTTTTTACTTCTGTCGGCACTCCCGGAGTGTTTACGTTTTTAACGTTGTTTACGGTTTTAAAGTGAAACTTTTACTACATCGTCTCAAATTTTTTCTTCTGTGTGTTGCTTGTCGCGTGACGGTCGCTTTCGTCTGACGGTATGATCGTTTCGTCCTCTGTACCGTAGCGAGAGCAGCCATGATCGTTTCGTCCTCTGTAAAGTTTCACTTTTACCGTGGTTTCATATAACCACACACTTACTTATATCATGTTTGGTATCAAAAGAAAGGTCTAGACGAGCACGTTCTAAATATATAAGGTCTAACAAAATTAGCTGAAACTATTTTAACTGGTGCTTCTACCCATGAAACTGAACAACTTTTCCCATGGAACCCATAGTCAAATCTAAAAAAAAATTGTGAACTTCCCATACTAAGTTGGCTGATCAGCTGATCGAGTTAGTATGGGAGGCCCAAATTTTTTTTCGCGATTTGACTATGGGTTCCATGGGGAAAGTTGTTCAGTTTCATGGGTAGAAGCACCAGTTAAAATAGTTTCAGCTAATTTTGTTAGACCTTATATATAAATTACATTTGAAAATATTTTTCATTTTTTCTTTTATCTCACCTTAGCTTTATATTGTTTCAGGTGCGTCAACTTTGAAACATGAGATACCAGTGACAGTCGCGACCAACAGTGTGTTACTATAAACAATGATTTTCTAAAACCTTAAAAATGAGGTCGTTGAACTGTAGAACAATGTTATTAGCAACGATTGTTATGTGTATGAGTGTTGTGGGTGCCAGTGTGAACTCCACGCAACTCCTGGGGTCAGGCTCCCGGATGGCGTGGCTGAAGGCTCTACTGGACCACCACGACTGGGCTCCACTGTTGGCCAACAACACCTTGGACTTGCCACCGCAGTGTTCTTCCGAACTCAAGCAATACCTGACAGCTCTCAATGATGGCCAGATATGGGCTTCGAAAAGTGAGTACACTAGAGTTATTTTTTTATTTTCTCGACCCCGTAGTACGGTACATAAGTACGTGGGTTGAGGCAGTGGTGTTAACGCGAAAAAAAAAGTTTTTCCAATTTTCGTGACAATCTGATCTACATCGTTAACATATACCGAAAAACCGAATATCTTGATTCTGTCCGTGCGTCCGTCCGTCACGCTTAGCTCCTGAAGGCTATATAGGGTCTTAACAAAGGTATATGCACTTATTTTTAACTGGAGCTTGTACACATAAAACTGAAAAAAAATTCCCAAAAAACCCATAGTAAATTCGCAAAAAAAATTTTTGGACTTCCCAATTCCCATACATCTCGATCAGCTGGCGGGCAAACTTTGTGTGGAAGTCCAAATTTTTCTGATTTGATTAGGATCTTTGGAACTCAAGAGTTTTAAATTATTTCAACGAGGGATTATTAAAACTTTTCTCGTACCTATTGTCAAACCTGCTGTCATACAACAAAAACTGGTTTTTTTTTAAAATCAAAAACGGCTCTAACGAGTTTGATGAAATTTTGCACGTTGTAGTTTCTTATGTTTTTCTATTACAGAGTAATACCAATTGGTCTGGAAAAAATCGTTTTTGTATGGTTCTCGTACTAATGAAATTGAAACTTCCGATTTACTCACAAAAGGTTGGAGCTATTGACAAGTATATAATTGGTTACGAATAATTACCTACCTATACATTTGGTCATGCAACATGAATTTATCAAAACTAGTACAATATTTTTTAATTCAACATTTATTTTAAAAAAAAATTACAAAAAAAAATTGTGTGGGCTGCCGTTTAGTTTATCTTATTACGCGAGGCCAGGAAGCGTACACCAGGAAATGTAATGGATGATTGTAAGGAGATCCTTACAGTACTATATTATTATAAGCTTTACTTATAGCCCACGAAGTTAACTAGCTTTAATAAGCGGTAACGTAAATCGCATTTTTTTATTCAAGTTTTGTTAAAAAAAATATATTTAAAAAAATTGTCTTGAAAGTTTTGTGTGGGCTGCCGCACAGTTAATTTATTACTCGAGGCCAGGAAGCGTACTTCAGGAAATGTAATGGATGATTGTAAACAGATCTTTACAATACTATAATATTATTATAAGCTTTACATAAAGCCCACGAAGTCAACTAGCGTTTGTTAGCGGTAACGTAAACCGCGTTTTTTTTTAATTCAACTTTTGTTAAAAAAAATTGTTAAGAAAGTTTGGTTTGGGCTGCCGTACAGTTTTTTTTATTACGCGAGGCCAGGAAGCGTACCTCAGGAAATGTAATGGGTGATTGTAAAGAGATCCTTACTGTACTATATTATTATAAGCTTTACTTATAGCCCACGAAGTTAACTAGCGTTAATTAGCGGTAACGTAAATCGCGTTTTTTTATTAAACTTTTGTTAAAAAAAATATTTTAAAAAAATATCTTGTGAGTTTAGTGTGGGCTGCCGCACAGTTAATTTATTACTCGAGGCCAGGAAGCGTACTTCAGGAAATGTAATGGATGATTGTAAACAGATCTTTACAGTACTATATTATTATAAGCTTTACTTATAGCCCACGAAGTTAACTAGCGTTTGTTAGCGGTAACGTAAACCGCGTTTTTTTTTAATTCAACTTTTGTTAAAAAAAATTGTTAAGAACGTTTGGTTTGGGCTGCCGTACAGTTTTTTTTATTACGCGAGGTCAGGAAGCGTACCTCAGGAAATGTAATGGATGATTGTAAAGAGATCCTTACTGTACTATATTATTATAAGCTTTACTTATAATAGCCAACGAAGTCAACTAGCGTAAGTTAGCGATAAGGTATACCTCGTTTTAAAGTGTTCTTACGAATGTCGTACAAGGCTATTCTAGTGCCTACCAGTCATCTCATCTTGCCGACGACCTTCGATTTCTGCAGGATGTTTATTTTAAAAGTGGCTTTTAAGATTCTACACATGAAAGTGAACTAAAAATACGTGAGTCCATACTTTTTAGGGTTTTGTACACTAGGATGACCAACAGGACCCTATTACCAAAGTATATATATTAGTAATGCAATTTCTGCGCAGTACAATCATTTACGAATGACAGCAACATGTCTCGTTGTACAAGAAGCTAACGCGCCGCCACGCCTCCTTCAGCAGTCTATCGGAGAGGCAATTTTTTTTCTTATCTGTGGGTTATAGTTTGGTTCTCGAACGTAATGGGATTTCTCGTGATTTTGTTTGCTCCGTCATTTAGTTTTAGAAATGTCATTTGACGACCGTTGTATGCAGTGACCGGGGTGTGCCGAGGGGCTCGAGCCTACCCAGAATTAGGGCGAATTAGGGTGACTGTTCTTGTGTAGACTAATGACAAAGTATATATATTAGTACTAACATACAGTATGGACACTCCCTGCCGCTCTCTAGATTACGACCTCACCCCTCGTCACCCAGATTGATACAGATTGGTTACAGTTTGGTTTTTCGAACGTATATGATTTCGATGCCATTTTGTTTGTTCCGTCATTCGTTTTTTGAAATGTAATTTCTAGCCCGTTGTATGAAGTGTCCAGGGTGTGCTATTACTAAGCCTCCGCTGTCGTCCGTACGTTTTTCTGTTAGCGGGCTGTGTTTCATGAACCTTAGCAAGAAGACAGTTGTAATGAGATTTTCTTATGCCGCTTTAACAAAAAATTATAAAATTTGAAAGAGTTGAAAAAGTGAAAAATTACCTTACTTATACAAAAATTACCTTACTTATACAAAAATTACCTTACTTATACAAAAAAAACTGAGTTTTTATAGGTCTTTTTTTAGGATTCCGTATCCAAAGGGTAAAAACGGGACTAAGACTTCGCTGTCCGGCCGTCCGTCACCAGACTGTATTTCATGAACCATGATAGCTAGACAGTTGAAATTTTCACAAATGATGTATTTTTGTTGCCGCTATAACAACAAATACTAAAAATTAGAAAAAAGTGAAAGTCTCCATACAAAAAACGTAAAGAAACTAGCGCCATCTAGTATGATAGTATAATACGGAACCTTTTGTGCGCGGTTCTGACTCGCACTTTACCGGTGTTTTTGTATAAGTATTTTTTATTTCGCTTTATCGTCAAAACGGTAATACAAGTAACTATAGTACTTATCTCATTTGTGGTAATACACACAAGCGTGAAACTTGGTGTAATCATAGTACTAATTATGAAGTAAAACAATAAAAAAACAACAACCAAATGTTTGTCATACTCGCGCTAAGAAGTCCAAACCGAATAAATACAAATTCTGTCGCTCGCATTGATGTCTTTTGTTTCTTATGAATAAGAAGAAAGAAAGAAATAAAGTTTATTCGGCAAAAAAATAAATAGAAAAATAACTACAATATTAGGTACTTAATTGAAATAAACTATAGCAAAAGATTAAAAATAAAAACTAAAATTAAATTTTATGCCGAATAGGTCCAAGACTCAGCATGGTGCTGTGGTTTTATTATTACTAAAACCACAGCGCTGGTATTCTGTCCGGACCCAAAAGAGGGGAGAAAAAGGAAAAGGGGTGGGCCTACGTACAAAGCGGACTCACTTATCACATTGTAGGATTTAATTGGTGTGACCCCTTCAATCAATAAATACAATATTATTATGTTTTTTTTATTTTTTTTTATTTACTATTGGTAAACCCTTGGCATCATCTCACCTGATCGTAAGTGACGATGATGCCGAAGATGGAAGCGGGCTTACCAAGATTCCCCAACGCAATGGAGAACTGGCTATCTTATCTTCAAGCCGGAACACATCAATGTTGTTAACACTGATGTTTGGCGGCAAGACTTAGATAAGATGGTGGTAGCTAGCCAGGCGGGCTTAGAAAATGCCCTACCACCAACCAAACCGAGTCTTACTAGTTGACCCCACTGGGAATCGAACCCGCGACCTCCTGTTGTGAAGCGAATGGAAGAACCATTACGCCACGGAGGCGGTTATAATGACATTAAAAAGTTATACTCATTACAGGTTGTATTAATAATAATAAGTTAGGTAAGTTTACGATAAATAAATATAAAATGAATAAATATATACTAGAAGTACGACGGACAACAGCTGGAGTAGTTTCATACGTCACACGAGATGGGCGTATCCGTGAATATGAAACATTGTCATAGTTGTGTGGAGAAGTGTGATGGTACGGAACTCGCGAGCCGCGAGTCCGACTCGCACTTGGCTGGTTTTTTATAGAAGTAGTTCAGTTTTAAGTTGCACATTTAAAAAAAAAACACCCTGTATAAGCTTGAAGTGGTTTAGAGGCGAGTGGCGCAATCGGTTTCATAAATCCAGATGACATCTCAAGGCAACTTGTGATTGTGTTCAAAAGGTACGTTACCATCTTAGAAAATCTAGGATTAAACCTTGTGGGAGCTACTTACCCTAGTGAACTTTGATAACTTGACGCTTGCCAACATACAGTGACCTCGACTCTTTGTTAAGCACAAAACATAAGCTTATTTGTGATGCGCATACGAAATATTAGGTAAACATAGCTTACAGCATTCATTATACAGGGTGTAACCAAAATTTGTGTAGGACACGTAAACTAAGAAATCATCACACCGAACATCTTTACCCACGTCTTATAATATGTTTTTCTATTAGTGAAGACTTTTAAGTAGCTTTCTGTCTTTTATATAATTTTTAGGGCTCCCTTATAGGATAAAATAGTAGTAAAAATAAAATAAGAGACCCATATTCAATATTTTTTTTCGAAAAACCTAAAAACTTTTAGGTACAAGCTTTTAATATTGCATTGTACAATATGCATACAAAATTTCAGCTCAATCGGAAATCGGGAAGTGGGTCAAATTATACTTGCAAGCCTTCACCCGAACAAACATACATACATTGCAAGTTAAATAAAGGCTTGTAAAAAAATGAATTTTTGGTACAATGTAATCAGCTGTTTGACCAATTTTGGGTGGACACTCCATATTTCTTACCCATAGAACGGCCTATGGGTTCCTTGGTAACCGGGTCCTTGTAACTGACATAGCTCACAGAATCGCTAAACTTAAGTGGCTGTGGGCAGGGCACATAGCTCGTAGAACAAACGGCCGTTGGCGTAGTAAAGTTCTCGAGTGGCGACCGCGCACCGAAAGACGTAGCAAAGAAAGGCCTCCCACACATTGGACCGACGACCTGGTGAAGGTCGCGCCACACGTTGGACCGACGAGCTGGTGAAGGTCGCGGGAAGCCGATGGATGCGGGCAGCGCAGGACCGGTCGTCGTGGAAATGCTTGCGGGAGGCCTTCTTTCGGCTGATATGATGATGAATGATGATGAATAATTTTATGTTATCGCAAAAAGTTTTTAGAGTCTGCTGCTAAAAGTAGTGGGATCTTTCACAGTTATCAATAAAACGGCCAAGTGCGAGGCGGACTAGCACTCCCAGGGTTCCGTACCACCGCACCTCTCCACACAACTACATAGTATAATAACCGGCCAAGTGCGAGGCGGACTATCACTCCGAGGGTTCCGTACCACCGCACCTCTCCACACAACTACATAGTATAATAACCGGCCAAGTGCGAGGCGGACTATCACTCCGAGGGTTCCGTACCACCGCACCTCTCCACACAACTACATAGTATAATAACCGGCCAAGTGCGAGGCGGACTAGCACTCCCAGGGTTCCGTACCACCACACCTCTCCACACAACTACATAGTATAATAACCGGCCAAGTGCGAGGCGGACTATCACTCCGAGGGTTCCGTACCACCGCACCTCTCCACACAACTACATAGTATAATAACCGGCCAAGTGCGAGGCGGACTATCACTCCGAGGGTTCCGTACCACCGCACCTCTCCACACAACTACATAGTATAATAACCGGCCAAGTGCGAGGCGGACTATCACTCCGAGGGTTCCGTACCACCACACAACTACATAGTATAATAACCGGCCAAGTGCGAGGCGGACTAGCACTCCCAGGGTTCCGTACCACCACACCTCTCCACACAACTACATAGTATAATAACCGGCCAAGTGCGAGGCGGACTATCACTCCGAGGGTTCCGTACCACCGCACCTCTCCACACAACTACATAGTATAATAACCGGCCAAGTGCGAGGCGGACTATCACTCCGAGGGTTCCGTACCACCGCACCTCTCCACACAACTACATAGTATAATAACCGGCCAAGTGCGAGGCGGACTATCACTCCGAGGGTTCCGTACCACCGCACCTCTCCACACAACTACATAGTATAATAACCGGCCAAGTGCGAGGCGGACTAGCACTCCCAGGGTTCCGTACCACCGCACCTCTCCACACAACTACATAGTATAATAACCGGCCAAGTGCGAGGCGGACTATCACTCCGAGGGTTCCGTACCACCGCACCTCTCCACACAACTACATAGTATAATAACCGGCCAAGTGCGAGGCGAACTATCACTCCGAGGGTTCCGTACCACCGCACCTCTCCACACAACTACATAGTATAATAACCGGCCAAGTGCGAGGCGGTCTATCACTCCGAGGGTTCCGTACCACCGCACCTCTCCACACAACTACATAGTATAATAACCGGCCAAGTGCGAGGCGGACTAGCACTCCCAGGGTTCCGTACCACCGCACCTCTCCACACAACTACATAGTATAATAACCGGCCAAGTGCGAGGCGGACTATCACTCCGAGGGTTCCGTACCACCGCACCTCTCCACACAAGTACATAGTATAATAACCGGCCAAGTGCGAGGCGGACTAGCACTCCCAGGGTTCCGTACCACCGCACCTCTCCACACAACTACATAGTATAATAACCGGCCAAGTGCGAGTCGGACTAGCACTCCGAGGGTTCCGTACCACCGCACCTCTCCACACAACTACATAGTATAATAACCGGCCAAGTGCGAGGCGGACTATCACTCCGAGGGTTCCGTACCACCGCACCTCTCCACACAACTACATAGTATAATAACCGGCCAAGTGCGAGGCGGACTATCACTCCGAGGGTTCCGTACCACCACACCTCTCCACACAACTACATAGTATAATAACCGGCCAAGTGCGAGGCGGACTATCACTCCGAGGGTTCCGTACCACCACACCTCTCCACACAACTACATAGTATAATAACCGGCCAAGTGCGAGGCGGACTATCACTCCGAGGGTTCCGTACCACCGCACCTCTCCACACAACTACATAGTATAATAACCGGCTAAGTGCGAGGCGGACTATCACTCCGAGGGTTCCGTACCACCACACCTCTCCACACAACTACATAGTATAATAACCGGCCAAGTGCGAGGCGGACTATCACTCCGAGGGTTCCGTACCACCGCACCTCTCCACACAACTACATAGTATAATAACCGGCCAAGTGCGAGGCGGACTATCACTCCGAGGGTTCCGTACCACCACACAACTACATAGTATAATAACCGGCCAAGTGCGAGTCGGACTATCACTCCGAGGGTTCCGTACCACCGCACCTCTCCACACAACTACATAGTATAATAACCGGCCAAGTGCGAGGCGGACTATCACTCCGATGGTTCCGTACCACCACACAACTACATAGTATAATAACCGGCCAAGTGCGAGGCGGACTATCACTCCGAGGGTTCCTTACCACCGCACCTCTCCACACAACTGCATAGTATAATGACAGTGATACCGTTCAGTATTAAGCGTCGGTGGCGTAACGGCTAGGCCCGCCGCGTCCTGTCCGGGAGGTCGTGGTTCGAATCCTGGCACGTACCAATGTGATTTCGAATTTAGATTTCATATGTACATTTATCCGACGCTCTTACGGTGAAGGAAAACGTCGTGAGGAAACCTGCACACGCCTGCGGAGAAACTCGCAAGTTGTGTGTGAAGTCGACCAATCCGCATTGGGCCCGCGTGGTCGACTAAGGCCCGATCGCACTAATTCAGGGTAGGTTCGAGCCCCTCGGTGGGGACGTATATGAGCTGATATGATGACCGTTCAGTACGAAGAGCAGAAATGTCAGTTAACGGGTGCTACACGAACATTAATGTTACACCCTGTATACAAAAGATTACTGAAACACCGAGTGCCTTCTTGCCTAGTGTCAAAGAGTGTTGACCTGTTTTATAATCGTGCCGCGCGGCCGCTCTGTGGCGCACGCGCACGGCCGCCCCCTCGTCTCAACGTCGCGTTTGTTACATAAGAACGAGTTAAGAGGAGTGTATTCCTAAGTCCTAACGCATTTCATACAAAAAATTAGGTTACTTAAGTTTCAATGTAATATTAGTTGTATTAATGTTCTTTTACTTCATAATATCAGCTCATATACGTCCCCACCGAGGGGCTCGAGTCTACCCAGAATAAGGGCGATTGGGTCTTAGTCGACCACGCGGGCCCAGTGCGGGTTGGTCGACTTCACACACAACCTTCGAGTTTCTTCGCAGGAGTGTGCAAGTTTCCTCACGATGTTTTCCCTCACCGTAAGAGCGTCGGATAAACGTACATATGAAATCGAAGTTCGAAAACACATTGGTACGTGGCAGGATTCGAACCACGACCTCTCGGACAGAAGGTAGCGGCCTTAACTGTTACGTCACCGACACTCTTTTACTTGCTTGTACTTAATTACGAGTTTCTTTGTTCTAGTTAATTCTTCTTAATATTATTTCAAAGTTTGACTGGAAGATTTTTTTTAAAATTATTATATTAAGTGTATATTTTGTACAATAAAGAGTATACAAACAAACGCAGGACTACCCACAAAATAGGAGTGTATTGTTTTTAGGTCTCATGTATGTTTCTTTATTCCATGATAACTTCTAAGCGGCTGGATGGATTTTAAAGTGAGACGTCTTGATGCCGTGAATGACATACATAGGTTACATTTTAGCAGACTTCCCAAAAAAGAGAGGTATTATTTTTATGAATTCGTGTTTTTTATAAAAAAAAATAAAGTTATCTGAATATTAATGAATCAGTTATTGAAATTTTGTAAACAAAAAAACACCTTCTAGAAAACAATGCCTGTGTCTATGATTTATCAGATTTCCGTGTTTTTTTATTTCTTTTTCACAGAATTTTCATGGAAATCTGACAGAGCACAGACTCTATGCTAGTATCTATTACGTGTTTACAAAATTCTAATAACTCTGATTGAGTTATTCTCAAATTAGAATCAAACTGCGTTTGTACGTATGGAGCGCGCTAGGAATATACTCCTCTTAACGGAGGCTGAGTTGTGAAGTTAATACTGCGCTTGTACGCACACGTGATCATATTTGTAACTTCTTACATTTACTAAGAAGTTACGATCTGTTTGACTATCCTTTACAACTTTACAATAACTATTTTATTAGGAAAACTCAGTTAGTATGATACTCAAGGCATTTAACTGCCTACGCGGCGTAATGTAAGTCCATTAGCTTCAGATCAGGAGGTCGCGAGTTCGATTTCCGGTGGAGTCTAACTTGGGGAGACTCGGTTTGGTTGAAGGAAGGGCATTTTCTAGTCTTGCCGCCAAACAAAAATGATAACAACATTGCTGTGTTCCGGCAGTAAATAGTCTTTATTCTCTGGTTCCGGCTTGAAGATAGCCAGTTCCCCATTGCGTTGGGGAACTTTGGTAAGCCCGCTTCCATCTTCGGTAGCATCGTCACTTACCATAAGGTGAGATGATATGGGTTGTCTGGTAGAAATCGCTCTCAGCGATAAGACCGCCTAAATTGTACGTCTCTTAGTAATTATTATTTTTGTTTTAAATATGTATTTGGTTATTCTGATGTGCAACAAAGAGTTATTTATTTGGGTTTGAGTTTTAAACTTACCAATTGTAAATTTAACTTTCATCATCATCATTACAGCTCATATACGTCCCCACCGAGGGGCTCGAGCCTACCCTGAATCAGGGCGATTAGGCCTTAGTCGACCACGCGGGCCCAGTGCGGGTTAAACTTTATATTATTTAAATTGTGTACTTAACTTCGTCGTTTATGAACTGATTTGGATAATTATTTTTTTGTTGGAAAAGATATATCTCAAGGTACCATGATAAGGAAACCAGGATCTGATGATGGCATCCCAGAGAAATTGAGGGGAACCTTAGTTTCCTGTTTGAAGTCGGGTTTTTTTTGTTCAAAATTATGTACTTGAGTACTTTTCCAACGGACTTCTCGAAATATGACATTTCTTTGTTAGTTGGAATGCCAGAGCATTAATTAAGCATTGTTCAATAAAATTATGGTTTTTTTAATGAAAATATACACTGCCAGCTGTTGCACACGGCTTCGCTTGCTCAGATCCCGTTTTCGCCGTACCCGTGGGAGTTTCCCAAAATCTTTTCTTAGCGGATGCCTACGTTATAATTGCTATCTATACGTCAAATTTCAGTCCGATCTGTCCAGTGGTTTGAGCTGTGCATTGATAGATCAGTCGCGGTTTCCTTTAAATATTAAAAATACAGAATACAGAAGATTTCTAGAAAATAATTGCTTTTTATATTTGTTTTTAATTTTATTTTCAAATGCTAAAAAAATATGACGTCACAGGCCCAAATGCAATATAAAACCGGCCCCAGTGCAATGAGATTTGTAGAAAAAAAATAATTTTCTTTTATTTTTTTATTGCGGGTTATATTTTATTTTATAATATTTTCAAATGCTAAAAAACTTATGACGTCACAAGACCAAATGCTATATAAAACCGGTCCAGTACTAATTTCAATTGAGGATTATGAAAGTATTTAAGTATTTACTTTTTACGGTAAATGTTTGCAATTTTTTTTTTCAATTAATTATCTTAATAGCTTACAGAATCGCTAAACTGAAGTGGCAGTGGGCAGGGTACATAGCTCGTAGAACAGATGACTGATGTGGCAGTAAAGTTCTCGAGTGGCGATCGCGCACCGGAAAACGTAGCGTAGGAAGGCCTCCCACGCGGTCAACCGACGACCTGGTGAAGATCGCGGGAAGCCGATGGATGCGGGCAGCGCAGGACTGGTCGTCGTGGAAATACTTGAGGGAGGCCTTTGTCCAGCAGTGGACGATTTTTGGCTGGTATAATGATTATCGTATTAACAAAATACATCCAGAAACAGCATTACGCGTTCCAAAAAACCACCGAGGTTTAAATAGGAACGTTTAAATTTACAAAGCTTATGTGGACAATGCTAATATTAAATTGTGATGGCAGTTAAGTATAAAAGTTAACTTATTATATCATAATTGAAAACGCTAAACACGTTAAAAAGCCGACTTCCATCGCAACAACTTCGTACAATTTTGCATTATTATTTTTGGTTTTTGTTAATTTTCTAATAAAATACTACACCGATTTTGATAAAATTTACATGGGACCACACTTCCCGTGTGCACTAGCAATCAAATAAAAAAAGAATCATCAAAATCGGTTCACCCAGTCAAAAGTTCTGAGGTAACACACATAAAAAAACATACAGTCGAATTGAGAACCTCCTCCTTTTTGGAAGTCGGTTGAAAAGGAAGGTAGCGGTACGCCTGAATGTCGCACCTATAAAACCCAAATATAAAAGAAAACACGATTATATAAGATGATAGATGTATATTTAAAAGACATTCATAAGAATGATCACTATACTCCCGAAAAAATGACAATGTTATACGGAAAACTTATCTTTTGCGATAGGTGGAAAAAACTTGTCCCGAATATATCCAGAACTCAATAAAGCTGGATCCACACGAATATTGCTTATGTTATTGGATAAAAAGTGATACGTTCATTTGAAAGGGTCATAAATCATTTTGTGTCGGAGATAAGTAGAAATATGTACCTTTTTTGGCGAGTCATACATTCAGCTCTGGTGGTGGCACACATTTCTCAGTGTCACAACTGACAACCGTGACTTGATAACCAGGTCACACCCCGGACACTGCATACAAAGGTCGTGAAATGACATTTCTAAAAACAAATGACGGAGCAAACAAAATCACGGCGAAATCCTATACGTTCGAGAACCAAACCACAGATGAGATACTAGTTACTTCGTAAACCAAACTATACCTAACCAATCTGAATCAATATGGGGGACGAGGGGGTGAGGTCGGAATCTAGAGAGCGGCAGGGACTGTCCATACTGTATATTAGTAATATATCTATATATACTTTGACCAGGTGTTATGTGTTCGAACTTATAAAATTCCGCAATAAAATAACATTTTTCGTATTGGAATAAGAAACCTGTAATATGGTTTACACTAAAGCATTATTCTTGACTGGGCGCGGTCTCCACTAGGGAACTTTATTACCTCAACGGCTTACGAGCTATGTGCCCCGCTCACTGCCACTTAAGAGAATTGTGAAGCTGCTACTTTTCATACAAACGGCATTAGCGATTTTCACCTCTTAATTGTTAACCGATTTTGACCACTTTTTGATATGACCATGTGCGCGGTGGGCAACCCGCAAGCAGCTCGCCATCGTAGTTGCGCGGTGTGCAAGAATGTGCGCGTTGAGTGTTCACACCTAGTTTACATACATCCTTCAAGCACTTTTCGTTTTCTTTCTAACAATCATAAACACCTTTCATTTATGAAAGCACAAAATAAAATAAATAAATAAAGAAATAAATAAAGCACAACAACTACTCACAAAATGTACTGTGCGTTTTAAATGACAAAATTGCGATCGCGCTAATTTTTTAACTCATTATACTTGTCAAAATTGTACTTAGGCGGTAATATTACAGATTTTCATTATTTTTGACGTCAATTACTCTTAGACGATAGAAAAGCCAAGTTTGAAAAAAAATACCATTATTGTTGATGATGTTCCTTAAAGTCAAAAGCTTTTAGAAACACGATTGAGCAGTTTGGGCTCTATAGAAAAAAATCCCAAAGATTTAAGGATTTACACCGTTACATTCAACTCTAGTTAAGACTAATATTTTAAAGTATACATTTAAAAAAATATACAACAATATTTGTTATGAGAATACAAAGTGAGTAATGTTATTATTTTTTATACTTTCATTGTAGTTTTTGATGGAAACGAAAATCTATCGCAAAACCCGTAAAGAAAAAGACAGAGACAATTGTTCCAATCATAATGGAGGTCAGTGTCTTTATTGAACAAGAAAAACACAATATTAAAAAAATCTTATGTAGGTACTGTAGCAAAAAATTGTTCAGTCATAAAAGGCATTGTGCCAAAGAGTGTGTGGTTTTATGAAACCACAGTAAAAGTGGAACTTATTTTCACATTACAGACATTTACAGAGCAAGAAACGATCATGGCTGCTCTCGTATTGGAGCTAAGGTACAGAGGACGAAACGATGATACCGACCGTCACGCGACACACAGACAAAAAAAATTGAGACGATGTAATAAAAGTTTTACTTTAAAAAAAGGTTTAATTCTTGTTAGGTGTTTAAAAATAATAATTTAAATCGTATTAAAAACGTTTTATCCTTGTTAGGTATTCCACAATAATTCAAATTACTAAACCCTCCTCATGAACCAGTCCGTCCATTGATAAAAACCGTATGAAAATCCGTTTGGTAGGTTAAATGTTCCCTCCAACTCAGCCAATTTAGATGGGCCATAACTCAAAAAAAAGAGCTCATTCTAGCGAGTGTTCTTACACCACAATGAACCGCGTAGGTACTTCAATTAGAAACAGAGATATTGAGAAAGAAAGCAACAAAAATCGCGTTTGAGTCTTGGGTTATTTCAATATTCAATATATTTATTCAAAATAGGTGCAAATTACACTCTTTCTGTTACTCATAAAATAATAATAACAATGTCATTTGTGAAGAATCAAGAAATAAACAATAATTAGTTAATTATAAACCAGATTATGTCATTAGAACATGAAAACAATATGACGAGCAGTTATACATAAAAATCATGGAATGCATTTAACAAGAGTAGGTCAGTCCACCCGGTCACGAGTAAAACGCGAGAGTCACCCATCGCTCCCATCAACCATATTAGAGGGAAAGGAACGACCCGGCTCCCGATGCGCCACCATCCGCACGAACATTTAAGCAAGCATGCACCACTCATGTCAATGCTAAGATAAAAATATTTATTAAAAGAAGTACTAGACTTGTCACTTGTCGTTTAACTTGATAAGGGCGAAAGTAAGGTGATTTTCAATACTTGATGACAAATTTGTGCAACAGTACCTTAGGATGCTTTTTATCCCGGAAAATTCAAGAGTTCCCGTGGGAAAATTCAAAAACTCCACGCGGAAGAATTTTCATAATTTGTCATGTTCAGTTATTCTCGCAGACGAAGTCGGACGGAGGAAGTTGCTAGTTTTAATAATGATAAAAATAATCGGCAAGATAAATAATTTCAGCATAGTCTGTAGCCATCTTACGGCAAGGCTTTAAGGGTCCCCGGAGGCTCGAGTTTCCATGCAAACGTAATTCCGCTTTATTAAAAAAAAACTACAAGCCGGATTAAATCCAAACTTTGCGAATATTATTGAGTAGACACATATTGATGTTTGTAATTAGTTTTCACTGTAGTAAATTGAAACAACTAAACTAAGGCTTAAATTAGTTTTGTACTAAAAGTTTAAAACTTCTCTTATTATTTTCCGTTTTATATTAGTACATCAAAATATAATTACAAACATCGATATGAGTATACTCGATATATTCGCAAAGTTTGGATTTAATCCGGCATGCAGTTTTTGTATTAAAACGGAACTACGTTTGTATGGAAACTCGAGCCTCCTGGGGACCCTTAACTAGGCGATCGATCCACAAAACTTTGACATTTTGTGTGTACGTTCAACTTTAGAAAGTTTGCCTCAAGGCTTAATCGGACATTGTTTAGTAGGTACAGAGACTTCTAATAAGCGTAGAGCGTGCGTTTATTTACTTATGTGTTGCCACTCAACCGAACAGTACTTATTTACCCCATTTTTCGCGATGATTAATTAGTTTCGTTACATTTTCGTGAGTGCTATTTATATTCGCGGCGAGATTCCAGCTTTATAGCCTTGCGCAGCTTAAGTAGCTTTGAAATGAATTATTGTGTAGCAGGTTGCGGGCTCTCTGTTTGCTGTCTCGTAACCTAACGCGATAAAACCTTTGTAATATCGTTATTTGTTAAAGTCCTTTGTTGAAGTAAAACTTCTTTACGCACGCTTGACTTGGGGAGTAAGCTGGTTGATGCGTGACGAGAGCGTTCCAGAAGTGGGATCGGGTGAGGCGAACGGAAGTTGAGAGGGATATATAAGGTGTAACAAAATTAGCTGAAACTATTTTAACTGGTGCTTCTACCCATGAAACTGAACAACTTTCCCCATGAAACCCATAGTCAAATCTCAAAAAAAGTGAACTTCCCATACTAAGTTGGCTGCTCAGCTGATCGAGTTAGTATGGGAGAGCCAATTTTTTTTTTGCGATTTGACTATGGGTTCCATGGGGAAAGTTGTTCAGTTTTATGGGTACAAGCACCAGTTAAAATAGTTTCAGCTAATTTTGTTACACCTTATATAAATTAGTGAAGATAGAGAGATACTACTTATTTTTGTTTACCAATAATAACGGTTGCCAAGGCAACAGTATCGGTTGTCAAAACAATCAAAAGAAACATATAAGAAAAAAAGATTTGATCATTTTCAGAGGATAATAAAACTCTTTTTTTAAACTGTCTATGAGGTATAGGTGTGATATGACAAAAAATATTTGATTATTTTCAGAAGACTAAGAATTTAATGGAGCTAAAGAAGTTTTACTTCAGTCGTGTGGTCTAAAGCACACCCGTATTTTTTTTGTCTACAGTTGGCCTAATCCTCCGTTAGTAAATGTCAGCTGTACAGGAAGCTCAAGTGCGGTGGCTTGTTGCTGTTTAATGACCCAGCTGGTAGTAGCACGTCACAAGACAGAAACATCTGTCAGGTTAGGCTTGTTCTATTGCACGCCAAAATGCTTGGCACTCCGGAAATCAAATGCTGGGAAATAGGGATGACGAATGCTAGTCATCTGATTTACTTTTAGTCATCTGTCAAAAACGACATTTTGGTCTAAAAATGTTTGAAATACCTAGGCGTGACCTCATAGTTTTGCAGCGTCATTTATGTACTTATTTTGTGATTTTGGTGAATTAAAAATCGAAGACTTGATGGAAAACAAAACGAGTAAGGTATATGTAACTATTATAATAATCGTCGTCAAAAAGCGTCGATAACGACTCGGTACTCCTCCTAACCAGAGGTGCCGGGTTCGAATCCGGACGGCCAATGAACCAATGAGTTTTTCGAAACTTACGTACATATACTCACCGATTGCTATAACGGTGAAGGAAAATATCGTGAGGAAACTTGCACACACTTGCGAAGAAACTCGAAGGTTTTGTGTGAAGTCGACCAACCCGCACTGGGCCTGCGTGGTCGACTGAGGCCCGATCGCCCTAATTCAGGGTACGCTCGAGCCCCTCGGTGGGGACGTATACATGAGCTGATTGTAATAATAGCGATTTTTGACCGGTTTAATAAGAGTTTGTGGATCTTATAAATAGTAAAGCCTCGTAATATTAGGAAGTTATTTTATTTTTAATTAGTTTTTTTCGATTTTTTTAGGGTTCTGTACCTCAACAGGTGAAAACGGGACCATTATAGGATCACTCGTGTATCCTGTCCGTCCGTCTGTCAAGGCCGATTTTCTCAGAAACAAGTGGACCAATAGAGTTTTTTTGGTACACATAATATGTAACTCAAAGGCGGACGTGTAACGTAAATAAATCAATTTCAAGAGAGGGCCAATTTTGGGGGGTAAATAAGATATATTTTTTTAAGATTTTATAAAACATTGTGTGACATATCAAATAAAAGCCTTGTTGTCAGAATTTCAAGTATATTTTTCATGATTTAAAGATAAATAGTTTTGAAGTTACGAAAATATAGAGCGAAAATTTACCAATAATTATATCTTCGAAAATACTAAGCCTAAAATCTTGAAAAAAATCACAGTCTATGAGGTTAATGCATAGATTACAGGCCAATAGAGAAAATCTTAAGTCCTTCCGTTTCCATAGGAAAAATGAAGTTTCCAAGTCCAGAATAAGAAGACCTCCATTTACCTAGAGAAAAGTTGTTCTGTTGGTTGTTAAAGTTTTGGTCTGCATTTGTTCGATAGGTAGAACAATTGGGTTTGTACTTGTCAGATAGATAGAACAATTTGGTCTACATTTGTTAGATAGGTAGAACAATTTGGTCTGCATTTGTTCGATAGGTAGAACAATTTGGTTTGTATTTGTCAGTTAGATAGAAAAATTTGGTCTGCATTTTTTAGATATGTAGAAAAATTTGTTCTGCATTTGTTAGATAGGTAGAACAATTTGGTCTACATTTGTTAGATAGGTAGAACAATTCGGTCTGCATTTGTTAGATAGGTAGAACAATTTGGTCTGCATTTGTTAGATAGGTAGAAACATTTCGGTCTGCATTTGTTTGATAGGTAGAATAATTTGGTCTGCATTCGTTAGATAGGTAGAAAAATTTGGTCTGCATTTGTAAGATAGGTAGAACAATTTGGTCTGCATATTTTGTAAGATAGGTAGAACAATTTGGTCTGCATTTGTAAGATAGGTAGAACAATTTGGTCTGCATTTGTAAGATAGGTAGAACAATTTGGTCTGCATTTGTAAGATAGGTAGAACAATTTGGTCTGCATTTGTTAGATAGGTAGAACAATTTGGTCTGCATTTGTAAGATAGGTAGAACAATTTCTTGAACCGAAGTGTAACGTACCTACGTAAGTAAAGTGTAACTTAGTCAGCCGGTGTGATGTGGGGTCTCCGTTATTTATTTAATGTCGCCCTCCGTCGCCTCCTCGCTCTGTAACGTAACCTCCCGAGTGGCTGAAATCAAATTTTAACATAAAAGGACAAACATTATTTTTAGAGGGTACTCGGGAAAAAGACCTGATATTGGGCCGTACTCGTTAATACTCAGATTTATATTAGAAAGGGCACAGAAGAAAGAGTCAGTTTTATCTGTTATATTTGTATATTATATTTGTAATCACGTTCTTGAAAATGGTTCTTGTAACGATTTCGTAGAAATTTGATAAGTTCGAAGTTTACAGGTTGATACGTGTTAAAATAATATTGAACGTAAGTCTATTCGTTTTAAGTTTAAATCAATGCGGGCTTCAACGTGGCTGTTACGTTGAAACCGAACGCCCAAATTTTCGATTTTTACATGTTTTTATTACTTTTCTATGTTTTCAAATAAGTTTATAAAAAACGAGTTCAATTAAAATGAAAGGTCTTAAAGTCACCGATTTTTGTGTGTTGGTTTCATTCAACATTAACTAATTTGTTTTCGAGGAATTTTGCAATTAATGCCAAAAACAGAGTCTACAGTACTTTTTTTACATAAAATATGGTAATATTTTTACTTGAAATTGTATTCAATTAAATTGTTTTTTTATTACTTTAAGTATATTATATATTTTTTATTGTGATAGCTTTACACGGTCTTTGAATAATTTGAATTAAATATTGTTATTTGACCCATCTTAAGGCCTTAACCCTAGGTCACTAAACATTAGTCTCACAGGCAACACGACTCTGACGCATTCGCTGTCTAGGTAGGTATGTTCCCATTACCGCACCCTTCCCGGCCACTTGGTACCTTCCTCATTCGTTCGTTCGGCCAATCAGTGAGTGAGCTGTGCACCGTGCACACGCAATGCGTTCGCACGTTTCCTGGTTTCGAAGATTTAAAAAAATATTAGTCTCTCTGGCTAATGTTTAGTTATTACGCCACAAAAATTTTAAAAGTAAGTTATTATGACTTTATTACGATTTTACTGTAATAACTAATAATTGATTGATTTTAATTAATAATAAATTCACCAAGCAGTTAGAGGACCGCTAAAGCTTAGAGAGTCTTCTGCCGCTGCAATTTGCGGGGAACATACGGTTTCAGTGTGTGCCGAGTGCCAAGAATAATTTTATGAACTCTTTGTTTAGTTATGTGTTAATTGAGTGGACATTCCATATCTTACGTAGATTTTTCTAAATAAATGCTTTGATTTTGAAAAATACTGAGGTTTCAATTTGTTAGTTTGTAGGACTAATATTTAGTGACAGTGTGTTACTCGAAAATAAGTTAGTGATCTAGGATTAAAGGGGCGTAAAATTAAATAGGTCTAATGTCTGGGAAAATTCGTTTTTCCGAGTATTTACACACATCTTATTTTTCGCGCAATAATAAGATCGATAATTTCACTGCTCTAGACAAGCAAGCGAACCGCCTCCGTGGCGTAATGGTTACGTCCATTAGCTTCACATCAGGAGGACATGGGTTCTAACTTTGTGACTCGGTTGGGTTGGTGGAAGGGCATTTTCTAAACTACCACCATCTTATCTAAGTCTTGCCGCTAAGCATCGATGTGTTCCGGCTTGAATATAACATAGCCAGTTCTCCATTGTGTTGGTGAATCTTGGTAAGCCCACTTCCATCATCGGCATCATCGTCACTTACCATCAGGTGAGATGGGGTCAAGGACTATTCATTCATATCAGCTCATATACGTCCCGACCGAGGGGCTTGAGTCTACCCTGAATTAGGGCGATCGGGCCTTAGTCGACCACACGGGTCCAGTACGGGTTGGTCGACTTCACACACAACCTGCGAGTTTCTCCGCAGGCGAGTGCAGGTTTCCTCACGATGTTTTCCTTCACCGTAAGAGCGTCAGATAAACGTACATATGAAATCTCAATTCGAAATCACATTGGTACGTGGCGGGATTCGAACCACGACCTCCCGGACAGGAGGCGGCGGCCCTAGCCGTTACGCCACCGACGCTATCTGAAGGACTATTAGTTGTAGATAAAAAAAAGGCCAGTGGCTAAAGCTCTGGACTTCCTGATAATGAGTTAGATGTCCGCGAATCGGTCCGATCGAATCCTTTTGTATTTTTTTTTTATTTTATATTTATTTTTTTTATTTTTTGCCTTTACCTAGCAAATTTTGGTCGCCTACGTACTTTGTGTAATGTAACAAAAGTAAACGTGTAGTCACAAGAATCAGGTATATCACAAACAAGTTATATAAGGTCTTTAACAAAATTAGCTGAAACTATTTTAACTGGTGCTTCTACCCATGAAACTGAACAACTTTCCCCATGGAACCCATAGTCAAATCTCAAAAAAAATATTGAACTTCCCATACTACTCGTATGTTGGCTGATCAGCTGATCGAGTTAGTATGGGAGAGTAAATTTTTTTTTATTGCGATTTTACTATGGGTTCCATGGGGAAAGTTGTTCAGTTTCATGGGTAGAAGCACCAGTTTTTTAAAAACCGTTAGATTATAATCTAACGGGATCTATCTTGCGCGATTATGAACTGTCGAAAGATTGTGAACAGTAACATACTGATTACAATTTCACTAGTGTCATTGTAATCTCACTAGTGACATTACATGAACACTAAGCGAAGTGAATATAATTAAATAAATGAGCGAGCAAAGCGAGCTATGTTAGGTTTGGTCGAGTTTGATTGATTAAACAGTCAAAGAGCCTCGCGAACCAGGGGGGGGGGGGCTGGGTAGCAGAATCATCATATCAGCCACAAATCGTCCACTGCTGGACAAAGGCCTCCCCCAAGGATTTCCACGACGACCGGTCCTGCGCTGCCCGCATCCATCGGCTTCCTGCGATCTTCACCAGGTCATCGGTCCACCGCGTGGGAGGCCTGCCTACGCTACGTTTTCCGGTGCGCGGTCGCTACTCGAGAACTTTACTGCCCCATCGGCCATCTGTTCTACGAGCTATGTGCCGGGTAGCAGAAAAAGAAATCATCGGTTTCATTCGGATGGGCCGTGAAATTGTAAGCCGATTGACAATTTACCGTTATATTATAATCTAACTGAATTTAGTGCAGTAAGATTGTAACATCGCGGTTTTGACAATATCCCGGCGACATATATAAGCCATTGAAGAATTATTACAGTAATAATAATAAAACAAATATACAAGAAAACTGAGCTGTGCTCCACACCCAGTCGAACAACATCTAACAATACATAGAAAGGTAAGCAGGTACGAGTAGGATTATTTCCTGGTGTTTTGTAGAAGCTAGGGACTGACTCGGTACGCTGGAAATCTATTTCACTCTCAATTCTACGAGTCAGTTGACTTTAAAGTTTCCCGAACCGAGTAAATCTTTCATTTGAAATAGCCTTTGTGCCTTGTGCCTTTCCAGGTTTCGCAGGACAAATATTATTGTTATTCTGTAGACGTCGACTCCATAGCTTTCTTGTTGTATTTTTTTTTTAAATCTGTGTGCTTATTTACTTGAATACTTTTTTATCTTCGGGCGCCGAATGAGCAAATAGAAGGTTATGTGGATCGTCCGGAAAACCGACACGAGATTTTGACGAAGATGCACAATTTATCACACAGACACCAAAAAAAGTATTTTTAAAAATATAGTTTAAAAAAATAAAAAACACGCTTTTAAAGCACATTAAACTAAAAAGTGAAAAGTAATTCCTAAAATAAGCTGAAAACAATAATTTACGAAAAATACTAGTATTATTGTGAAAAAACGCGTAGGTTGCTCGATATACGAAAAATATGGCACAAAGCGCCCTGCGCTTTTTTTTACAATAGGTAATGCTAGTATTTTTCGTTCACTATCGTTTTCAGCCTATTTTAAGAAAAATTTTTCACTTTTTAGTTTGATGTGCTGTATAAGCGTGTATTTTAGTTTTTTAAAACTATATTTATTTTTCAATTTCTAGTTCAGGATAATGAGATATACTTATGAAATTATTGTATTGTAACTAATTCTTGATAAATGTACAAAGTTTAAATTAAATCTGTCCGTTTAAAGTGAGTCAAAATCGAGTGCAAAGGGTTACAAACATACATACAGGTGAAGCTAATAAAAGCGTGATAAAAAGCGTGTGGGTGGGTGTGTGTATGTATGTATATATGTTATATGTGTATGTCCTTAAACTCGATTTGCACAGAAATTGTTGTACATATTTTGATAAAATTTTGCATGCCTGGCATACAAAAAGTTTTCAAATTATTTTTCTCTAAAATGGCGCTTAGGTACTTTATTTATCAAATTTAAGCAATTGAAAAATCTAACAAGCTTCTATAACATAACATTATTTATATCTAGGAAAACCTTAAATAAAGGTACCTTCCATAAAAAATAAATAATCCTGTGAAAAGGTACCCATTTTCCCGTGGGGAGTACAGTTTAGTTTTAAGGCTGTTACCGGCAAGTCGGCTTCTTTGAACTCGCGCCGCTGTCCGCTGTCTTCGAGACCGCAGCCTAACGCGATCTGAGTGACCCGTGAATTTCCGAGTTCTTCATGTCATGCATGAGTCATGTTTATAAAACTTAATATCTATGCCATTACCTCTAAAAATGGAAACTTTGACTAAAAACATAACGTCCACTTTCACTTTCCATATTACATGACTTCTACGTGAGTGACTCGAAATCTTGTAAACCCAGGGGTACTTATCACAAAGAATTTAGATAGTATCATCTTTAAAGAGTTCTGTACAACAAAAGTAAAACGGAACCCTTATAGGATCACTCGTGCGTCTGTCTGTCTGTCCGTCCGTCTGTTACAGCCAATTTTCTCTGAATCTACTGGACCAAATAAGGTGAAATTTGGTAGGATGGTGTAATACTATGACCCAAACTCAGATGTGAATTAAAAAATTAGCAAATTTAAAAAAGTTTTACAAACCTTACTGTGTCATATATCAAATGAAAGGGCTCATTATGAGGATCTCAAAAAAATATTTTTTTTTTATTTTAAAATAAATAGTTTTGATTTTATTCATGAAAGAAGACGAAAATTGACCCCTGATATCCGAAAATACTAAGCCTAAAATTTTGAAAAAAAAAAACAAAACATAGTTTATTGCTTATAGCAGATTACAGGAACACCTATAAGAATTCTATCAATTGAAAATAAAGTGGTAAACTCATTATAATACGTTCACTTACTGAAAATAGTTCACTAAAACACCACTAGATAGCGATTTTTTTTCATTTTTTTTTATTCACAATTGGTAAATGTGATATTATAAATAATTACGCTAGTAGTAGTATTTTTCTGTTGTTCGCGTTTGTGTCTTTTGTTTGTCATGTGAATAGGTATCATTGTCATAGTTGTGTGGAGAGGTGTGGTGGTATGGAACCAAACTCAAACTCACTCAAATTTATAGTTTTTATTATAAATTTGAGTGAGTTTGACTACATCTATCCTGATGGTAAGTGACGATGTAGTCGAGGAAGGTACACGTAAACTCAAATAATGTCTATTCACTCTCGCCAAGATCGCAGTCTTTTGATCCACAAGCGGGATATTTACTGTAATTTTACTACACCAAGCAAGCTATTAAATCCGCTGCGCGTTCGGAAGTTGCGGCCTAAAAAGCTAAGAAATAAAAAGACGAAGCACTCTTTTACGATGAGGTGATAAAAAAGGTTGTGGAGAATTAATACCACCACGAGAACTTCTGAAGAATATTCATCCAATTCCTTTTTATCATACCCACCTCATAATTGAAATTTTAATTAACAAGTGTTTTAAGAGCGTATTCACAAAACCGTTACCCATACAAACTTAAAATTACTACTTCTAGAAAATATATATACCGATTCTTATGAAAATTTATACACATCAGCAAGTCACGAACTTTCTATTTTGTGAATATTATTACATTTTCAAAATATAGTGTTGTCACTAAATAATAGTGATTTAAGGTTTTAATAATAACATGAAAATTTGCTCATCTTTTTTTTAGATAGATTATTTTTAAAGTGTAATCTATCCACAACAAACTAGAATTTTGTAACTTGCTTATGTGTACCTATAAAGTTTGAATAGAATAGGCACATTCATTTTTAATCTATCCACAAACTAGAATTTCATAACTTGCTTATTTGTATGAAATTTGATTATAATATTCGTTTTCAAAGTATCCACAAACTAGAATTTCATAACTTGCTTATTTGTATAAAGTTTGATTAGAATATTCATTTTCAATCTATCCACAAACTAGAATTTCATAACTTGCTTATTTGTATGAAATTTGATTATAATATTCATTTTCAAAGTATCCACAAACTAGAATTTCATAACTTGCTTATTTGTATAAAGTTTGATTAGAATATTCATTTTCAATCTATCCACAAACTAGAATTTCATAACTTGCTTATTTGTATGAAATTTGATTATAATATTCATTTTTAATGTATCCACAAACTAGAATTTCATAACTTGCTTATTTGTATAAAGTTTGATAAGAATATTCATTTTCAATCTATCCACAAACTAGAATTTCATAACTTGCTTATTTGTATGAAATTTGATTATAATATTCATTTTCAATGTATCCACAAACTAGAATTTCATAACTTGCTTATTTGTATAAAGTTTGATTAGAATATTCATTTTCAATCTATCCACAAACTAAAATTTCATAACTTGCTTATTTGTATGAAATTTGATTATAATATTCATTTTCAATGTATCCACAAACTAGAATTTCATAACTTGCTTATTTGTATAAAGTTTGATTAGAATATTCATTTTCAATCTATCCACAAACTAGAATTTCATAACTTGCTTATTTGTATAAAGTTTGATTAGAATATGCCCATCTATTTTATAGAAGTAGTAATTTTGAGTTTGTATGGGAAAGGATTTTGTGAATAAGGTCTTAACAGACATTCAAGGAAAATTGAAATCTTATCTGTCATATTACTGCTCGACACAGACTCGAGAACGAGTTTGGGAGAACTTTCTAAAGAGCTCGATACATTGCGGTGAATTAGGTGGAAGTGAGCGTTACGTCACAGACGGCTACCTACTGGGCACGAGGCACGACCAGTTTATGGCCTAGTTTGCAATTTCAATGAACGTGTCGCTGCAAAGGCTCATATAGTTGTAATTATTGTGTTTAATTACTATTGTAAAACAAATATGGGATTCAAACTCTTATATAACAAATGAAGGAAGCCGCTGGATGCGGGCAGCGCAGGACCGGTCGTTGCAGGAATCCTTGAGGGAGGCCTTTGTCTTGGCTAATATCAACAGTATCCTAATTATTAACCAATAAAAGCAGGAGGTTCTCAATTCGTCGGAATCGGTGTAACAAAATTAGCTGAAACTATTTTAACTGGTGCTTCTACCCATGAAACTGAACAACTTTCCCCATGAAACCCAGTCAAATCTCCAAAAAAAATTTGAACTTTCCATACTGAGTTGGCTGATCAGCTGATCGAGTTAGTATAGGAGCCAATTTTTTTTGCGATTTGACTATGGGTTCCATGTGGAAAGTTGTTCAGTATCATGGGTAGAAGCACCAGTTAAAAGTTTCAGCTAATTTTGTTAAACCTTATATAATTATTATAATCTTATTACCTTTAAATGATCAATTCTTGTTTATTAGATATATAATCGGAATCTCGGAAACGGCTCCACCCATTTGCTTAAAAATTTGTATACGGGGATTTTTGGGCGCTAAAAATTTATTTAGATAGGTCTCACCTCTGAGAAAACGTTATTTTCCGAGATTTTCGCACTGCAGTCGGGCACGAAACGAAACATGCCGCGCAATGTGTATCATAAGTAGCGTATTTTTAAATGTTTTTAACGGCTGTGGTTTTTATGCCCTGAGCAAAGCTCGGTCGCCCAGGTACCATTTATTTTCATCCCTAAGAATATACATAATAAATCTTATGTTTTTTTTAAACTGCGTCGCGTCGTAGCGCAGTGTGACCTGTGTGGTTGCATCAATCACGCAGGGTAACTGTCCTAAAGCACGGTCATTACCTGGATGGGTTTGACTGTTAGTGGCATTTGTTCAACCAAACGGTCGCAATCAAAGTTAGCCGATGGTGTCGGTTGCTATCACTAGATTAGCAGTCGTTAAGCCGTGTCAGATGCCTTATATGCGACTTGTAAAACTTCGCCCTTGCCCTACAATTAAGCTCCACCACCCCGGCAAAGTATATATATTAGTACTAACATACAGTATGGACACTCCCTGCCGCTCTCTAGATTACGACCTCACCCCGTCGACACCCATATTGATACAGATTGGTTACAATTTGGTTGTCGAACGTATAGGATTTCGCCGTCATTTTGTTTCTTCCGTCATACCTTTTTTGAAATGTCATTTCTGGCCCGTTGTATGAAGTGTTCAGGGTGTGACCCCGGACTAGGCCTCCGTTTGTGGAGTACCCATATGGTTTGGTCTGACCTTCCCAAGTTTGGAAATAGACCTGACCTCAGCAGTGAGGACGTTGTTAGGTTGATAACGAATTTTAACGTTTTTTTTTTAAACCTCATTTTGTTCTTGACCTTTTAAAATAACAAAGTCTCATCCGCGGCGGCATCGCCCGCCCTCTTGTGCATCCTATAACACAAGCAGATTTATAAAGACCAGTAAGACAGATCGGGCTTATAAAGACTAGCAAAACAGATCGGGCTTATAAAGACTAGCAAGACAGATCGGGCTTATAAAGACTAGCAAGACAGATCGGGCTTATAAAGACTAGCAAGACAGATCGGGCTTATAAAGACTAGCAAGACAGATCGGGCTTATAAAGACTAGCAAGACAGATCGGGCTTATAAAGACTAGCAAGACAGATCGGGCTTATAAAGACTAGCAAGACAGATCGGGCTTATAAAGACTAGCAAGACAGATCGGGCTTATAAAGACTAGCAAGACAGATCGGGCTTATAAAGACTAGCAAGACAGATCGGGCTTATAAAGACTAGCAAGACAGATCGGGCTTATAAAGACTAGCAAGACCGATCGGGAATCGTGTTGGTTACCTTGATTTACACTCACTCATTCCATGGCTTAAGAGTCGCCAGGAGCGTCGAGTTTCCATACAGAAGTACAATACAATATAATACAATTTTTTATTGATAACTTCCTCATAAAAGCGTCGGTGGCTCAGCCGGTAACGATTCGGTCCATCTAACCAGAGGTACCGGGTTCAAATCCGGCATTCGATTCCCGACCAACCAGAGGTACCGGGTTCAAGGACGGCCAATGTACCAATGAGTTTTTTAAAAACTTACGTACATATACTTACCGATTGCTTTAACTGCGAAGAAACTCGAAGGTTGTGTGTGAAGTCGACCAACCCGCACTGGGCCCGCGTGGTCGACTAAGGCCTAATCGCCCTGATTCAGGGTAGGCTCGAGCCCCTTGGTGGGGACGTATATGAGCTGATATAATAATAAAAAAAAACTTCCTTGTTGTAAGTAGTTTCGCTTTGATTAAAAAAAAAATGGCCAAGAGCGAGTCGGACTCGCACAACGGGTTCCGTATCAAAACATCTTCATAAATGAACTATACAGGATGTAACATAATTGATGTAGGTTCTAACGGGACTTAAAGTTTCTACTTTGAGATTTCAAATTGGGAAAATAAAATTACCATATGTGAATTATACTTGTTGTTGTTGTTTTTTTATTGAAATTAGTAGGAAAATACGAATTGTACGCTGGTCAATTTTAGGCTTTTCAAGAACCCTACGCGACCAACTACGTTAAAACCAAAACCCAAACATTCTGTATATACTAAGTATGTTCATTGTGGCATCATATTACAGTACGTACTAGCTTTTGCCCGCGGCATCGCCCACGTGTATATCGTTTTTATGACTGTAATCTAGGGAGCATAGCTCGAAACCATAGCTGTGAACAGGCTATTTTAACTTCAAGCCTCAAGCCGGACAACATCAACGATAAGACTCAGATAAAATGGTGGTAGCTAGCCAGGAGGGCTTAGAAAATGCCCTTCCACCAACCGAACCGAGTGTTACAAAGTTAGACTCTGTTAGGAATCGAATCAGCGCCCTTCCGATGTGAAGCTAATGGCATAACCATTACGCCACGGAGGCGGTTAAAGATTCAAAAAGTTAATTTAAAATAGGTGCATGTTTTATTTTTTTTTTATTAACAATTGGTAAACCCTTGACAACATCTCACCTGGTGCATCTTTCTGATGGTCATAAGATAGTAATCGCTTTACATAGTGTCAGATTGCGAAAGAAATAAAAAATAAACAATCATCAATTAAAAATGTCAACAAATCATAATTGATATAAAACAAATAATGACATTTGGAAATGAAAACACCATGAAACTACTTTGTTTTTGTCGTTAATGCCTTTGACAAGAGTAGGGCAGTTCACACGAGCAGCACCCGGTCACGAGTATAACGCGAGAGTCAGCCATCGCTCCCCTCGACCATATTAGAGGGAAAGGAACGACCCGGCTCCCGATAAGATAGCTGAATGTTCTCTATAAACGCGAATGATATAATTCAAACCAAACGTGTTTTAGTATCTGCTGTAACGGCAGTGGTTAGAGGGAAGCAAAACTCTACTGACCCAAATTGTTTAATTTATTATTATGTACTTGGGTTCCGTGATCTAAGGTAGTAAAGTAAACACTTTTATTATCGAATAAAAGACAGTTATTGTTATTGTATACTGCAACACTGAAATTGTTTATTGTATCACCGACCTATTTTACAAAGAACTGTTGTATGTTTTTTTGTTTGTTACGCGATATCTTCGCAGATTGTCACATTATCACTCGTGAGAGTACCTATACTACCAGGTTGGTTCCATACAAATTTTATCATAATCGGTTTAGCACTTCTTCACCAAAAAACCGGCCAAGTGCGAGTCAGGCTCGCGCAAAGCAGGATTGCGTAGTATTTTTTTAAAAATAAATGTTTATTTTAAGAAACAAAATTTACATAAAAATATTAATTTTTATTATAAAGCCGGGTCATTCATTTTTATTTTGCATATTTATTAAAATAAAATATCATGTCAAACTAATTCTAGGTCATAAGTCATATTTTTTTTATAAATACCTAACTAACTATCAGTCAATAAATAACCCGCCCCTTACCGAACCCGGCGCCTTTATATTTGCTGTTGGTTATAGAACATTTTGTGTAGAAAATCAATGAACTTTTTACAAATTCAACTGCACATCTTAAGTTGGTTGACTATTACATACTCCTAATCTAAGAAAGCCTACTAAGCCGTGATAGTTTTCCTTTTAAAGTGATTATATTTCCTACTATTTACAATTTTTATCAGATAGAGGTTTAGCTTGTAGGGGACACTTGAGTCTAACAACAAAAATTAGTACTTTAAACCTTAACATTTCGCAAACCGATACCTTTATCAAAACATGCTTTTAGCAAACCCTCTGTTGTTTTTAAAAAACTATTAAACGATACTCCACACTATAGAGGACGTTAACGAAAAAAAAAACATTACCTTTTTACATGTAACGGAGTACCGGCTTTTTGGCGGGAATTTGTAGCGTTCAGTTTGTCATTTTTCTTTTATTATTCGAAAAATTACATTCAGTGGTTTTCGATGTGTAATATTGATAGTGTATTTATCAGTGAAGTATCATTTATGTGTTTCTTGTGTAGGATAATGAAATAAAAGTGTGTATACTGTGTTTCGAGTTCCCACAAGAAGTCCGAGCAAGCTTTAACAAAAGTGCTATCATTTTGCTAGAGTATGTAGGTTAGGTTAGTTTATAGACAATAATATGATGTGAACGTGAAGAAACTACTGAAAATTACTGAAGACGTGAATTCTACAAGTGAATACTACTGAAAAACATATACTGAAGACTAGGCGGTATGGCCAATGAGCCTTAGCCTGCCCTAAAAGGGCGAAGAAAAAAAAAAAGTACCCTAAAAAAAATTTTTTTTAGATTTTTTTGGTCGGCCTGATTAATATGTACTATACAATATACATCCATGCCAAATTACAACTTTCTAGTACTAATAGTCTCTGAGCTAAGATGCGGACAGACGGACAGACAGACATGGCGAAACTATGTATATGTACCCTAAAAATGTGTCAAAATTGTACTTGGTTGTTGTGATTAAAGTCGTTTTTTAGGGTTCCGTACCCCAAGAGATAAAACGGGACCCTATTACTAAGATTTTTACAGATGATGTATTTCTGAAGCCGTTTTAACAAAAAATACTAAACATTAAAAGTGAAAAACTAAGGACTCCATACAAAAAACGTGTTGTTTTTTTTAAACATGATGAAACTAGCGCCATCTATTATGATGGTTTTTGAAACATGAAACTAGCGCCATCTAGTACAATGGTACGGAACCCTATGTGTGCGGTTCTGACTCACACTTGGACGTTTTAACTTTTTTAGCATCATCATCATCATATCAGCCGAAAATCGTCCACTGCTGGATAAAGGCCTCCCCCAAGGATTTCCACGACGACCGGTCCTGCGCTGCCCGCATCCATCGGCTTTCCGCGATCTTGATCCCACCGCGTGGGAGGCCTGCCTACGCTATGTTTTCCGGTGCGCGGTCGCCACTCGGGAACTTTACTACCCCATCGGCTATCTGTTCTACAAGCTATGTGTTCTGCCCACTGCCGTTTTTAGCGTTTCCAATTATATCAGTGTATGTACGTACATACACTGATATTATATAACATAGGTTGGTTTATGTTTTTTTTAGGACTTAACTCTTTTGCGCGCTTCCACCGCTACGATAGGTTAATAAATATGGAACACGTTGTAGCAACAAAATCCTCGGTAAACTGCTAAACCCTCGATCCGAGCTATTTATAGAGGGTGTTGTCAGCGAATTTCTGTTATATTTCCTGGCTTATTCCTCGAGGGAACCATCGTGATATTTTTCAAATACTATTATATTATGATCTTAAGAATTTGTAACCTGAAGTCTCTATACCAATTATATTTGTCACCGTAAGATTGTAAATTCCGTTAGATTATAATCTAACGGGATTTATTTATTTCGCGAGATTGTGAACTGTAACATATTGTTTACAATTTCACTAGTGACATTACAATAACACTAAGCGAAGTGAAAAACAACTAAATAAATGAGGTCTCGAAGCGAGCGATGTTTGGTGTGGTCAGGTTTTATTGATATAACAGTCAAATAGGATTTATTCGGAGGTACAAGAATAGGAGGTGATATTGTGATCCGATTCACAATTTACCGTTATTTATAATCTAACTAGTGAGATTGTAATATCGCGGTTTTCACAATATCCCGGTGACATATTATATAGCCAGAGAAGCGAGCGATGTTAGGTTCGGTCAGGTTTGATTGATTATACAGCAAAAGAGTAGCAGAATGCTTCGCCGTAGAAGAAATCATCGGTTTTATTTTACTTCTGCCGGTAGGGATATGTGCACTGTCTATTTCCACATATCCCTACCGGCAGAAATTCTAGTTTTAACAAATAGTAAAAACTAGTTTTATTTCACTAGTGAAAACGCGTTGTAACTAAGAATGGGTTATATAATAACAGCTCATATACGTCCCCACCGAGGGGCTCGAGCCTACCCTGAATCAGGGCGATTAGGCCTTAGTCGACCACGCGGGCCCAGTGCGGGTTGGTCGACTTCACACACAACCTTCGAGTTTCTTCGCAGGCTTGTGCAGGTTTCCTCACGATGTTTTCCTTCACCGTTAAAGCAATCGGTAAGTATGTACGTAAGTTTTTGAAAAACTCATTGGTACATTGGCCGTCCAGATTTGAACCTGGTACCTCTGGTTAGATGGACCGCGTCGTTACCGGTTGAGCCACCGACGCTACATTATACAGCAACGGTTATAACTGTAACAAATATACGATAAGTAGAGCATTACTGAACCTACGGAGGAAGTGTGACTTGATAAAAGCTCCGGGTGTCAAGGGGGGGGGGTGTCAAGATGACACATAGAGGGATACATAGAGCTGAAACTTTACACACAACCTTAGAGTTTTTTCACTATTCAGGTTTCCTCACGATGTTTTCCTTCACCGTAAGAGCGTCGATTATGAAACAGTAAAAAAGTTTAAATTAAGAAATAGTAAGATTTTATTCTCAGAGTTGGAAAATGACCTCAAATCCGGACAAAATCGTCTGTCTACCATATAACCCCTATTCGTTCTTGACCCAAATTACTGTGAAGGGGGCCAGCTGCCCTACCCCCCTCGCCGAGACCCTTGCAACGTGTCGACTAATTTACATCTGATTGTCTCCGATGTTTTCTTACACCGTTTCAAACAATCAAAAATCTGCTCCGCTTTGGATAATTATGAAAAAGGACATCATCCATTTTGGTCCAAATGTAAAAATGGCGACCAAAAAAAAAGTTATATTTTCTGATAGAACTCATCCGTCTTAGCATTTCTTATTAGGGCAACAAAATTGTAGCACCACTGTACTTAATTTTACTTGAATTAATAAAAAAAAAATTCACACATTTTGCATCAAATTAATTACTGAACAAAATTAAACGTTCAGTTGTGGGCCCCAGCGAGAAGTTTATGTTTGGGGGTTGTAATAAAATAACCATAGTTACTTATGTGTTATGTATAATAAAATAACAATAGTTACTTATGTGTTATGTATAATAAAATAACAATAGTTACTTATGTGTTATGTATAATAAAATAACAATAGTTACTTATGTGTTATGTATAATAAAATAACAATAGTTACTTATGTGTTATGTATAATAAAATAACAATAGTTACATAAGTGTTATATATGTATATTACAATTACAGCTTTTTATTATTTCAATATAAAAATCAACATTATTATCATTGCACAATTATATCAAAATCATCTGCCATAACAAAAAATATTTATAATTATGTTCTGGCAAGTATTTCATTTATTTTAGTTAATACGTTTTATTGAAAATGTATGAAAAGGTAGATTTTTAAATTCATATAAAATCAAATACATTGATGCTACAACTTTGGTGCCCTAATAAGAAATGTTAAGGTGGATGAGTCCTATCAGAATAAAGCATTTCTGGTTTTGGCTGGCACTTTTATATTTGGACCCAAAAATATATGAAATCCGGATGATGTCCTTTGGATAAGTATGTTTGTTTTGCGGATTCACTATACCACAGATGAGATACTAGTTACTTCATAAACTATAGTTCTATCGGCATTCTTACCGCCTCCGAAGCGCAATGCTTTAAAGCGGTAATATTACAAATTTTCGTTATTTTTGAAAAAAAATACCCTGTTAATGATGTTTCATAAAGTCAAAAGCTATTAAAAACACGATTAAGCAGTTTTGGCTCGATAGAAAAAAGTCCCAAAGATAGGTCTACACCGTTACTTTCTACTCTAGTTATGACTAATATTTTGAAGTATAAATTTACAAAATATACAACAATATTTGTTAATTATTCTATTCGAAAAACAATTTAAATTGTGTACGAATTACATACCAATATAAATAAACATAGCATAAAAACAATTCAAAAACTAAACGAAACTAAAGTACCTACATAAACCAATCCCAATGAAATATTACATTGTAGGTACGTTATGATAATACAAAGTGAGTAATGTTATTATTTTTTATACTTTCATTGTAGTTTTTGATTGAAACGAAAAACCATTGATAAAGTGAAAAAGTATAGTTATTTTCTTTTCTCTTTACACGTAAAGAAAAAGACAGAGACAACTGTTCCATTAAATACCTCGCCTAAGTCCATAAGCTTCACATCAAGAGGTCGCGGCCACAGGTTCAATTCCTGGCAAACTACCTATAACTTTGTATAACTGGATTTGGTAGGTGGAAGAGCATTTTCTAAGCTCGCCTGGCTAGCTACCACCATCTTATCTAAGTCTTGCTGCCAAGACAATAATGTGTTCCGGCTTAAAGATACGGTAGCCAGTTCCCCATTGCATTGGGGAATATTGGTTCCATCTTCGGCATCATCGTCAAATACTAACATCAGGTGAGATGATGTCATGGGCTTAACAATTGTGGATTAAAAAAAAGAAAAAAGTTTCCTCGAAGAAAATGTTATAACCATACCGTTTATTAAATCAACACCCTTTTAAAGATTTTCAGGCATGCTGGTGCATGCGACCCGGCTTGCAGTGCAGATAGGGTTACCATCTGACCGGATTTTATGAGTAAGTACCGGACTGAGACCGGATTTTTCGTCATGCCAATAAATAACCAATAAATAAAACTTCTTTCGCTTCATTTTTAAGGAGATGTAAAATACCGCCCATAGTCGGGTGAGTTAACTCTGCATTTCCTCACAGAAAATCGACCGTATTGGAACACCTCTTGTAAGATTGTGGAAGCCTAGTACTTTTAATCTATTGACACACACAGATACGTGCTTTCCTCACAGAGAATCGTCTTCATTGGAACACCTCTTGTAAGATCTTGGAAGCCTAGTACTTTTAATCCATTGACACACACAGATAGGTACGTGTTTTCCTCACAGAGAGTCGACCGCATTGGAACACTTCTTGTAGGATCCTGGAAGCCTAGTACTTTTAATCCATTGACACACACAACATTTGACGGTTCGTCCGTCTGTCCGTCCGTCCAAGTCCAAGTCTAAGTAGGTACTAGTACAAGTACTTGTACAAGTACAACTCTCGCTTGCACGCTCGGCTCAGGCGTAACGCGACAATGACGTCACACTGGCGTAACGCGACAATGGGTGTAACGCGAAAATGACGTCACACGGGCGTAACTTTATAATGACGTCACACTTTTTCATGAATGCAGCCCGTGTCATCAAATTATAAGACGTTATCACGTCAAAAAGATTTCTTGAAAGCTATTGCTAGTGGACAGAAATATAAATACAGATAGTAGGTACAATTATTACAAATAATATTCTATAGAATAAAAAAAGTAGTTGTAATCTACTGAGTTTCATTTTCGTCCAAAGACTAGATTATTTACGGAAATTAGGAGTTTTGAACACTTGCAACCGGCTTTTCGATTGAAAGTCCTGGTAACCCTAAGTGCAGACGAGCCGTGTACCTACTCTTTAGAATTTGAATAATGTAAATCGTGACCCCACGATACCGCTTCGCCTTAGCCGTGTTGCATCACAAACTTTATGAATGAATAAAAATTTGTCGATAGATACCTACTAAATATAGGTTAATGTAAGTATCTGCAGTTTAGTACTTCTACAAATTTTTAACTATATTATAGCCCGCGTCCATCTACGGCATTATCGTCACTCACCATGATCTGAATTGATGTCAAGGGCTTACTGATTGTGGATACAAAAAAGAAAAAGAACTAATCTTATAGCAGTACTAAAACATTTTCTTTACGCTGCGAGAATGACACATACTGTATCATCATCATCAGTGGACTTATGCGTTTGTAAAAGACGATTTAGTCAGTGTCTCGGTTAAAAAAAGTCGATTTGCTCCGATCATTCGTTTAAACAAACTGCAAGAATTAAATCTAGTTTAACAGACAATTTACAGATTAAAGATACAAATCAAGTAAGTAATACATGTGTATTACTTACGTGTCAGTATTTTTTGATGTCGAGGCGGCGTTCTTTGACACGCGGCGGCACGCGCTTTAAAGCGCGAGTGACACAGTCTAAGCTAAGCGAACGGGCTTTAAATTGTTTTTGGTGACTCTACAGTGTTCAACCCGATACCGAGACCGGCACAGTCTAACCGCAAGACTGACAGGGGAAGTTCCCGATAGATGGACACACCTGTATACAAGATAATTTTTTAATGGCGGATGAATGGATCCATTTATGTAATAATTCGGGTCAAATGTAACAAATTTTGTTCTACCACTGTACTAACGTAATTTATTGGAGTTTACTTCTTAAGAAACAATTTATGGGGGAGTGAAATCGAGTGTTACTTGTTTACTCACGTTTTATATCAGTCACCTTTTATATCAGGAAGGTTTAGGCTCCATGGCCATACAGCCTTAACCGCGGGCCCGCGTAGGGTGAAACCCGGCAACTCCAGTCGCGCGTCGGAGCTGACACGCACACTTTATTCGCCTCTCTTTAAAAAAACCGGCCAAGTGTGCAAAGTATAGTTCCGAAATCTCTTTAAAAACAAATGTTTATTTTAAAAAAACATAATTATGTTTACAGTTGGTAATAGAACAGTCTGTATGAAAAATCTGTGAACTTTTGACATATCGAACTGCACATCTTAAGTTGGTCGGCTATTACTCCTAAAATAAGAAAACCTACTTAGCCGTGATAGAGTTTTCCTTTTAAATTAATATGTCCTACTATTTACATTTTTTTTCAGATGTCCTGAAATACCGGTTTAGCTTGAAGGGACACACACACACACTTGACTCGAACAAAAAATTGGCACTTAATATTTTTCGCACTGATCTCTGAATCAAAAAATGGATTAAGTAAACCCTCAGTTGTTTTAAAAGATCTATTCAACGATACTCCCCACGATAGGGTACGTTACCAAAAAAATAATTCACCCCCTCTTTCAATGTAGAAGAGGTACTATAAAAAATAAAGAATATTTTATTGTATAACTTTGTCGGCATGATTAATATGTATAACCATGTCAAATTGCAGCTTTCGAGTATTAATAGACTCTGAGTTAAGCCGCGGACAGACGGACAGACAGACATGGCGAACTATAAGGGTTCCTTGTTGATTTCGGAACCCTAAAAATGGTCAATGAGCTGATTAATTTGTATGGAGAGTCCAAACAGTTTACTAAATAATTGGTATAACAAAAGTTGACACATTTAGATAGATAGATTAATTCATTTATACCATTGCTGCTCTAAAAAGCTTATTTTATTCAATGAAAACAGTGAATTGAAGGCTCTTTTAATCACTGTTTTGGTTTTTGAATTTAGAACACACCGATATATTCGACCTCCATCTCAGCTATACAACCTCCTTGCGCAAAAAAATACTCGATACAAACTCCTAATCCAAAGAATATTTGAAATACGACTCCTTGTGTATTCTTTGCTGACATTTTATTAGTAAATTGGCGCTATTTTGAATACTTTAAATTGTACGAACGCAAAGAAAATTACTGTTTAGTAATTGTTCCAATTTTAATAAAACATTTTAATTTATTTATTCCTTTTTTCTTCATCAAATGTCTATTTTTGCTTCAATGTTTCTTTTTCTCGGAGCCTTGGTATAAAGTATACTAAGCAACTCTTGAATAAAACGGATTTATATCGAGGGCCATGAATCACTCAGGGTACTAATACTTGAATCACTCGCTACGCTCGTGATGAAATCATCATGCACCACTCCCTACGGTCGTGATTCAGTCATTTAGAACGCTTCACTGGCTCGTAATTCGTCTATGGCCCTCGCTTTAAATCCATCCTTTATTCACTAGTTGCATAATCCCTACTCCCTACTATCCCTACTTCCCTACTTATATTATAAATGCGAAAGTAACTCTGTCTGTCTGTTACGCTTTCCCGCAAAAACTACTGAACGGATTTGGCTGAAATTTGGTAGGTAGACAGATTAGGACCTGGATTCAGACATAGGCTACTTTTTACCACGCTCGCGAGCCGCTTGCGGCTCGCGCACTGCGCACCCTCGAAAAGTCATAGAAACGTTGTCCACGCGGGTGAAACCGCGGGAAACAGCTAGTATAATATATCCCTACTAATATTATAAATGCGAAAGTAACTCTGTCTGTCTGTTACGCTTTCCTGCAAAAACTACTGAACGGATTTGGCTGAAATTTGGTAGGTAGACAGATTAGGACCTGGCTTAAGACATAGGCTACTTTTTACCACGCTCGCTAGCCGCTTGCGGCTCGCGCACTGCGCACCCTCGAAAAGTCATAGAAACGTGGTCCACGCGGGTGAAGCCGCGGGAAACAGCTAGTATACTAATAATTTATCCCCGATTTGGTGTAATTCGACATTAAAATTTTGCTTTTTTACAAAGTCAGTATCATCTAGTGTGTGATTCTTTCTATTAAAAGCAGCTTTATTTAACTTGAAATTTCTGCCTCCGTTCTATCTGAACTTGCATAAGATTTGATTAAACTTTGATTCGTTTTACTATTAATAACCTCAATTGTTTATGGCGTTGTGAATGAGTATGTTGATTGAATAGACTCAATGGCGACCTTTGTAACCTGCAGGATTCACCAAAAGGTAAACAATTTTCGTTATTTTACGTAACTATAATAGCTTGAACTGACGGTATAGGAAAAGTATATATATTGGTACTAACATACAGTATGGACACTCCCTGCCGCTCTCTAAATTCCGACCTCACCCCCTCGTCACCCAGATAGATACAAATTGGTTATAGTTTGGTTCCCGAACTTATAAGATTTCGCCGTGATTTTGTTTGCTCCGTCATTTGTTTATAGAAATGTCATTTCACGACCGTTGTATGCAGTGTCCGGGGTGTGGTATAAGTAATGACCTTTATTTAAAAAAAAATATATTTTTTTTACTTTGCACAACTGTGTTTGGGTCATAGGATTACACCATCCTATTTTCACCTGATTTGGTCCAGTAGATTCGGAGCAAATTGGCTGTGACAGACGGACGGACAGACAAACAGACGCACGAGTGATCCTATAAGGGTTCCGTTTTTTTATTGTTGTACGGAACCCTAAAACCATATACAAGGTGTCAAAAGACCACTCCCGGTAACTTAAACTGGGGCTTCTACTCATCATACTGAACAAATTTCTCTAAGGAACTCATACAGAATTCTCGAAAAAAAATTTCGACTTTTCATACAAATCAGCCAGCTAATCGACCAATTTTGTATGGGAAGTCCAAAAAAATTTTCGAGAATTCAGTATGGGTTCCTTGAAGAAAGTTGTTCAGTATAATGAGTAGAAACCCCAGTTTAAGTTTCCGGGAGTGGTCTTTTGACATCCTGTATACATGCACTCGAAAAACATAACCCGCCTTCTGGCGCAGTCGGGTATATATAGGGTGACCTTAAATTAGTTCTTGATAGCAAAGGATATATGAATGTACTCGTGATTACAAACAACTTTCCCAAAGAAACTATATGTCAAATATGAAAAAAAATAATTAGTCCTTCATACATTTTTGTCGATTTGATAACTTGTTATGTACCGAGGACCTAAAATTTTTTTCTGATTCGACATATAGTTTCTATGGGAAAGTTGTTTGTAATCACGAGTACATTCATATCCTTTGCTATCAAGAACTAATTTAAGGTCACCCTATATATATTTTTTTTACTTTGTATATTACTCAAACCATTCAAAAGAGTAACAAACATTTCATTCATTGAAGAAGTGCAGTACATTATGCCATACCTATTACATCTGGCCATGTTTAGAGAGATCATTGTGCAAGCTTCAGTGTCAGCGCGCGCGGTGTGCGTTTGCGCATGATCTCTGGGTCGCCACCGCCGCGCCGCCGTCTCTTGCGCATATTACTCAACGTTTGTAAATCGCAATTTCACAAGTCTGTGAAAGTGATTCATTCACCAGTACGTTCCGTAGCCGAATCCAGCTGCTTTGAGTCAATTATATTGGTGCCCTACGGCGTATGGCCACAGATGAGATACTAGTTACTTCGGTATGACCTGCTACAGGGCAATAATTTGTTTAAAGTACTAGCTTTTGCCAGCGGGTTCGCCCGCGTGGACGTCGCTTTTATGACTGTCTTTGACGGTGAGTGGTGCGTGAGCCGCTTGCGTGCATAGGCACGGGATTTCTCCACATCCCTTAGGAACTATATCAGGCTGTTCTGATTAGTAGTCTTAACTCACTTCCTTCCTACCCCCTCAACCAATTCTATAAAAAAAACCACTTCAATCCGTTGCTCCGTTGCGACGTGCGCGAGCGTTGAAATCAGTTTTCCTTACATCCTTCGAGAACTAAGACTATGTCAGGATATCTTAATTAGTAAATTATGTCATTTCCCACCTCCTCAACCATCTCTGTGCAAAAAATCACAACAATCCATTGTTCCGTTGCGATGATAAAGAAATTAACCAAAAAAGTTGTTTCAGTTCCCTCAGGAACTACATCTGACTATGCTATTTTCACGGGATAAAATTAGCCTATCTCCTTCCTAGTGACACAGGCTACCTGCATACCAAATTTCATCAAGATTGATCAGGAGGTGTTGAAGCGTGAAAAGGTAACAAAATAAACACATTTTTACATTAAGGAAGGAGATAAATAAGATAAGATAAGATAAGTTAAGATAACATTTATTCGACAAAAATACACACAGAAAACATAAAAATAACAAAATAGGTACAAATAACACAAAGAAAAAATAGAAAAATATGAGTAGGATACAGTTGTGAACATGCTATATGCACTTTGCCGAACCGGCCCCGACTCAGCATAATGCTGCAAGCAGGGAGACCTACCTACTGCGCTGTTATTCTGCCGGTGCCGAGAGGAATCGTACGTAGCGTGCGCCATCGCAGAGCAAATCATAAAACAAAACGTAAAAAAAAATAACATAATAATCAGAAATGTTACTACGTATATGTTAGGAAGGTACCCAATGCCTACTAGATAACATTTTGAAGATATTCTGAAACACACAAAAAGTCTAATTAATTTAGGTGCCAATTTACGGACTTGAAACGTTGCAAACGTTTTTTTGAAGATTTTTTTTCTTTCGCAATTGGAAAGCATTTATTATTTATTTCATTTTTTATGTTGTGATGCAATAAAGAATATTGTATCGTATTGTATTGTAAAGCCTTTGGCATCATCTCACCTGATGGTAAGTGACGATGATGCACAAGATGGAAGCGGGCTTACCAAGATTCCCTAACGCAATGGAGAACTGGCTATCTTATGGTGGTAGCTAGCCAGGAGAGCTTAGAAAATGCCCTAACACCAACAAAACCAAGTCTTACAAGTTGACGCCACCGGGAATCGAACCCGCGACCTCCTGGTGTGAAGCGAATGGACTAACCATTACGCCACGGAGGCGAAGTATCTAACATTAGTGATAGCTTTTCTTTATTGCGCTTATTTGCATGAGGCTGAGCCAACGCTTATTTATTTACGGGTAATATATGCTAAACTTATCCGGGGATATGTTAAGTAGGGTTTTACACTACATTTAAATACTTACCATAAGCAATAATATAAAATATCTACCTACATGTAACAAATGAAACATATCTTTGGTAAAATTATCGGCGGAAACATATTAAGTACTTTAAGTAAGTATGTTATCATGTTATTTTGTAACTCTTATAACTTTCACTCATAAAAAAAATATACCTTTTTATTGCTTACTAGGTTTTGCCAGTGGCTTCGCCCGCGTGGACATCGTTTTAATGACTGTCTTAGATGGTGCGCGAGCGGCTCGCGAGCGTAGACATGAATTTTCTCCAGATCCCTCGGGAACAATGTCAGGATATGCTTATTAGTAAATCATGTCATTCCCACATTCCCCCTCAACCATCTCTGTGCAAAAAATCAAAACAGTCCATTGTTCCGTTGCGATGTTTAAGAAATTAACCAAAAAAGAGTACTTATATTTTCATTTCCCTCAGGCACTGCATTGGGCTATGCTACTTTCAAAGGATAAAAAGTAGCCTATGTCCTTCCTCGTGACACAGGCTACCTGCATGCCAAATTTCATTAAGATTCCTCAAGGCTTTGAAGCGTGATAAAGTAACAAACAAACAAACACATTTTCACATTTATAATATTAAGTAAGGATTAAAGTTGCTGTAAGTTTACTAGTGTGAAAGAAAAATGCTTCTAAATCTGTTCGTTACCAATACAGACCATCACTTATGAGGATGTCCAATAATTACGTATAGGGGGCAGGGGTCCGGAGCAAGCTCCCATTTTAGCTGGGCTCGCTCGGTCTGGGGATCGTCCCTATAGAAGTATGAACTATATTTATTTTTCAATTTTTATTCGTCTGTTTTTGTTTCAGTAGTGGAGTTGAAAGTGGTTGCTTCAGACGGTAGTAATTTTGTCGGCATGGCATCAGGCCATAGTTTTAGTATATATGTTATCGCAGATAGGTCTACACCGTTACTTTCAACTGTAGTTACGACTAATATTTTGAAGTATATTTTTTTTTAATTACAACAATATTTTTTATGATATTGCAAAGTGAGTAATGTTATTATTTTTTATACTTTCATTGTATTTTTTGATTGAAACGAAAAATCATTAAAAAAGTGAAAAAGTGTGCCTCAAGGACTCGGGCGCTTGGCCATCCACGGCGTCAAGCGGGCGCCCTTCGGCTGGTGGCTATTGTAGCCCCACCGCGTGTGTGTGCACGCCCCCGAGTCCCTGAGGCGCTTCTCCAGCGGCGTCCCGCCGTGCCCCCTGCCAGGCGCGCTGCGTGTGTTTGCACGCCCCCGAGTCCCTGAGGCGCTTCTCCAGCGGCGTCCCGCCGTGCCCCCTTTCAGGCGCGCTGCGTGTGTTTGCACGCGTCCGAGTCCTTGGGGCGCTTCTTCAGCGGCGTCCCGCCGTGCCCCCTTTCAGGCGCGCTGCGTGTGTTTGCACGCGTCCGAGTCCTTGGGGCGCTTCTTCAGCGGCGTCCCGCCGTGCCCCCTGCCAGGCGCGCTGCGTGTGTTTGCACGCGTCCGAGTCCTTGGGGCGCTTCATCAGCGGCGTCCCGCCGTGCCCCCTTTCAGGCGCGCTTTCCGTGCCCAGCCATCTTCCCACCGGGCTGCGGAAGTCGGGGCAACAATTTTAGTTTCTCCGTTCGGTGATCTTCCTTTTTATATTTTCAAATAATTGTAAATAAACAAACTTAACCAATCTAGACTCTTTCAATTCAATTCCAAGTAGATAGTTTCACTTCCAGCTTTTGATAAATACTCCTTTTAGTAAGTACCTTTCTATAGTACATTCTATCATTCAATAAATAGTCCTTTGTTTTCCTTTTTCTAAAAATATTGTGCTTACGTTCTCTTTTGGTCCTTCACCCATAGAGACGTAATGTTACAGTTTGGCCCCACGATACTTTAAGTATATTATATATATTTTCCATGGTGATAGCTTTACACATTCTTTCAATAATTTGTATTAAATATATATATTGTCATATAACCCATCTTGAGGCCTTAAGGGATAGTATAGGAATGGAAAATGTGACGTCATCGTGACCACAAGGGCCAGGTACCTAGTGGACATTTACGAGAGACGATAAACAAGCACTCTCCTTTTAACGCCAAGCTGCTAAAAGAGACAGCAACAGTGTTATATCGTAAGGAGAGTGACAATCAGTATTTTCTATGTGGTAACACTCACGCAACCAGTGAAGGTATAGGCACAGATGAGATACTAGTTACTTCGTAACAGATACTGCACTTCCTTTTAAAACGAAAATACCTACGCATTTATTCACCTACTCCTTGCCACTGTCAGAAAATATACGGAAACATGGGTATTAAGAGGAAACGCGGTCTAAAGAATAGCTATTTGAATAAAATGTTGCTGTCTCCCTCCCCCAAACCTCTCCGAAGACAGCAAGAAAGGGAGAACTGCAGCGCAGAACGATAATAGGCACTAAAATTGACCAAAAGACTTTTTAGTAGTCCCCTAATTCCTCCTCCAAAGCTTGAGCAATAATATTATTTTTTTCATAAATCCCTACTATCCCTACTATATATATATATATATAATATTATAAATGTGAAAGTAACTCTGTCTGTCTGTTACGCTTTCCCGCAAAAACTACTGAACGGATTTGGCTGAAATTTGGTAGGTAGACAGATTAGGACCTGGGTTAAGACATAGGCTACTTTTTACCATGCTCGCGATCCGCTTGCGGCTCGCGCACTGCGCACCCTCGAAAAGTCATAGAAACGTGGTCCACGCGGGTGAAGCCGCGGGAAACAGCTAGTAATTAAATAAACGCTTTATCTATGCCTCTCTCTATGTCTTCATTTTATTGTTAATATACGTATTATTTTTTTGGTGGGTGTCTGAAAATGACGTTTCAATTGGGCAATTTCCTGAGTTTTTGAAGGCTCTTACTTCCTATTATAATTAGAATATGGGAAAAAACAAAACATAGGGGCATGGCCAGGGTAGATATAGGTTTCATGGAAAAAACATTTTAGCTCTATTGTCATTATCCAGGGAGGAAACAGGGGGCTGCGTTTGTATAGAAAAAATGGTGCCCGCGTTTCCTCTTAAAGCGCTCAACTCAGCGGTTATAACTGCGTGCACGGGCGTCGCGCGAATCGCGGTGGTATAGGTGTCAAGTTGGAAGTCACGTAACGAGTGAACCGAACTACCGAACCCACGTCAAAGTTCATTGACGTGCGGATCCAACTGTAACTATTGAGTTGCCCTACGGAGGGAGGTGTAAATTGATGACAGTCAAGGGGATACGTATAGGCGAGGTATTGATTGGAACAGTTGTCGCTGTCTTTTTCGTTACGTGCAAACTGCAAAGAAAAAAAAAATAACCACACTTTTTCACTTTTTTAATGATTTTTCGTATCAATCAAAAACTGCAATGAAAGTATAAAAAATAATAACATTACTCACTTTGCAATATCATAACAAATAATGATGTAATTTTTTAAAAATTTATACTTCAAAATATTAGTCGTAACTACAGTTGAAAGTAACGGTGTAGACCTATCTTTGGGATTTGTTCTATGGAGCCAAAACTGCTCAATCGTGTTTATAACAGCTTTTGACTTTAAAGAAAATCATCAACAATAAGGGTATTTTTTTCAACCTTAGGTTTTGTATCGTTTAGGAGTAATTGACGTCAAAAATAACGAAAATCTGTAATATTACCTTGCCTTTATCATACATATCTTTGCATGTGTCTAAATGGTTAATGTCTACCATGGGGTGGTATTTTATTTATGAGGGATATCACAGCCAACTCTTTTCAAAAATATGTTTAGATTACGCGGCATATTCTAAGTGTATGGTTTAGATAGGTAACGGGTTCGGATAGGTTCTCGAGTGGCGACCGCGACCGGAAAACGTAGCGTTGGCAGGCCTCCCGCGCGGTGTATCGACGACCTGGTAAATAACGCGGGAAGCCACTGGATGCCGGCAGCGCAGGACCGGTCGTCGTGGAAATCCTTGGGGAGGCCTTTGTCCAGCAGTAGACGTTTTTCGGCTAATGATGATAATGAAAAAGTAGCCTATATGATAATCCAGGTCCTAATCGGCCTACCTACCAAATTTCATCCAGATCCGTACAGCGGTTCTGGAGTGAATGAATAACAAACATCCGTCCATCCATTCTTTCACATTTATTTTAATAGTAGGATATCAAAAGAAACAATAGAAAGAAACCCTATTTATTGAGAAAATATCTCCTAATTTCGTATCTTGCTCTATACCTACAAACAAATTAAGTAAGAATTTATGAAATTATTTATTAGTAACAAAATTTTCAGGATTTCATAAAATCGTTTTTAAATATACTTACATGTTAAATATACTTATATGTTATTGTACTAAGTCGTTGCGATGGAAGTCGATTTTTTTAACGTGTTTAGCGTTTTCAATTATAACATAAATGGACAGCTGAGATTTTTTTAGTTTATAGGGCTGGTCTGCTAACTGGCCCTCGTACTTGTTACCACGAAGATTTCGCTCATTACCGAATCTCCTTTCGAAACGGTCTAAACGAAAAGTTTATGCAGAAATAACGCTGCCTGCATAATGTAAAGGCCAACAAATTTCATTTTTTATGTTTGGTCCAGTTTTAATAACAATTGATTTTGTGCGAACAGAACGAAGCATAGCATGCATACCTACGTGTGTCTGTACAACACAATTGTCAACATGCCCGCGTCTATCCGAAACAACGCATTCACATTCGTTAGTGTTGCCACAAATGCAGTGTTTAATTAAGTGATTTACATCGAACACAAACGGTGTTGCATACAGCAACAACGCACATCCAATTTAAAATTACATAATAACATTGCTAGAGCTACATCGATCGTTTGAATCGACGATGTCGCCATTAAGGAATTAGATTTTAGTAATGAAATGACTCTGCGCAAGAAATTCGTGATTGAAGTTAGACTTAGACCAAAACTTTCAACTAGAAAATAGTGGAAAAGAGTGGTGTTAGGGGTTAAATTGTGATTAAGTCGTTTGCTAGAGCTACATCGGTCATTCGATTCGACGATGTCGCCATTAAGGCATAAGATTTTAGTAATGAAATGACTCCGCGCAAGAAATTCGTGACTGAACTTAGATCAAATTTCCTTTCAACTTGAAAATAGTGGAAAAGAGTGGCGTTAGGGGTTAAATTGTGATTTAGTTGTTTGATAGAGCTACATCGGTCATTCGATTCGACGATGTCACCATTAAGGCATTAGAATTTAGTATTAAAATAACTCCGCGCAAGAAGTTCGTAATTGAACTAAGACTTAGACCAAATTTACTTTCAACTTGAAAATAGTGGAAAAGAGTGGCGTTAGGGGCCTAAATTGTGATTTAGTTGTTTTGATTGAGGGCGTCGGTGGCGCAAGGGCAAGGGCCGCTACGTCCTATCCGGGAGGTCGTGGTTCGATTCCTGCCACGTACCAGTGTGTTTTCGAATTAAGATTTCATGAGTACGTTTATCCGACGCTCTTACGGTGAAGGAAAACATCGTGAGGAAACCTGCACACGCCTGCGAAGAAACTCGAAGGTTGTGTGTGAAGTTGACCAACCCACAGTGGGCCCGCGTGGTCGACTAAGGCCTGATCAGGTAGGGTAGATAAATTCAGTGTAGCTCTCTGCCTTAGATCACATAAAATAACAAGATAGACGGTCATGTGAATAAAAGTGTCCGAACATAAAGTCACCCTTTTTGTTCACAAAGGTGTACTGTCTATTTATAGCTACTTGAATATTTTGAATTTGAATAGTTATCTTTATGTCCTGTCAAACAACTTTCCGGATATTTTTATGGTTCGGTACCAAAAGGGTAAAAACGGGACCCTATTACCACACCTCGGTCACTGGTGATCAAATGTATGAAACAAACGCGTTCCTACGCACACAGTCTAAGCTCGTGTAGGTGAACGCGTACCATGCTTGTATGAGTGAGATAAGACGTACTAGCCGATACCTGGGAGCTAACGAGCGGCGGTGAGCGGCACTTTCAACGGGAGGCAGGGAGTGACCATACTGTACGTAGTACTCTTTATTATACTGTGCTATTACTAAGACTTCGCTGTCCGTCCGTCTGTCACTATGCTGGTATTTCATGAACAGTGATAGCTAGACAGTTGAAATTTTCACAGATGACGTATTACTGCTGCCGCTATGACAAACAAATTAGAAAAAGTGAAAAAATTAAAATATATACATACAAAACACGTGTTTTTGTTGAAACATAAAGAAACCATCCATCTAGTATGATGGTACGGAACCCTTTGTGTGCGGTTCTGACTCGCACTTGGCCGGTTTTTTTTAAGTTAGTTTTGTATGTAACCGGTAGCTCGGTAGGTAGTTTATTAAATAACTTTACATTCATGTCAACAGTTTCATTTTAAGGAGAGTTTATATCTGTTGACGGCAGACCGTAATAATCCGACAGATCACGATCCGTCCAGATATTCCGAGGCAATGAAAATTCTATCTTCTAACTTCTATATAGACAGGTGGTATTCTTTTAATCTCTAAGGCATGTCCTTATGAGCTCCGAAAAGAAACTTTATCCACATGGTAATTCCTACAAACCAAGTTTGTCGGATCCTGTATAAATTTAGTTATGCAACACTGTTCTGTTATCTGTGGGTAGATATGCCGGTGGCAGATCACGATCTGTTCAGATATTCCTAGGCAAATCGTGAAAGGCCTAGGCAATTCGGTAGCACTATTGCTACCTGCTACACGAATCTAACCCTAGTATTTTTGGAGCCCCGCTATTGGACATTTTACGACCTGCCTGGGAATATCTAGGCAGATCGTAATCTGTCGGATTGTTATGACCTGCCGCCGACATATCTACCTACAGATAACAGAACAGTGTTGCATAACTAAATTTATACAGGATCCGACGAAGTTGGTTTGTAGGAACTGCCAAGTGGATAAAGTTTCTCTTCGGAGCTGAGGACATGCCTTAGAGATTAAAAAAAGCAACTTGGGTTTTTTACGGCATTTTGACACAAAGATTTGAACCGCTTAACTGCTACCGTGTATTGTATTTCTGTATTCTCATGAAAAAGCTCTTTTATTTGATATGCCACATGAGATAGGTGATTTGCAATAATTTACGAAAAACCTAAAAACTTTTAAGGTACAAGCTTTTAATATTACATTTTCACGCGATATACATATGCGTGCAAAATTTCAGCTCAATCGGAAACCGGTAAGTGGGTCAAATTTAACTTGTAAGATTCCACCCGAACAAACATACATACGAGTACATAGCAAGGTAATTAAAAACTTGTAAAAAAATATAGCTTCTTACCAAAAACAACAGAGGCGTCCTATAAAAGTACCCTATAATAGAGATACCAAACGTCTCCCTAAGTTTTAAGCTATTGTATAGCTTTTATCGCGGGCTTTGAGGGGACCGAATCAAGAAATTTCGTAACGAAAATAAAACCTAACACCCCAAAAAAATATATATTTAATGAGTTCTAAAAAACTTACAGTGCCATCTATCCATCCATATATGATGACGATGACGATGATGATGATTAACATAAACATCCCGCGCCCCAATTTAAGGACTATAATATGGTACTGGTAAATACTGCATAAATAAAAAATAAATAAATAATTATAAGTTGGTAAAAAATGCTATGCAATAGCTTTACCGCGGCAGTCCCCGAGTGCCACACTTTTTTTTTTATTCCCAAAATCGTGCCCCTAAAAGGAACCGAAGGGAAACTTAGTCCACCTCGAATTCCTACGGACTAGGTCTGATTAAAAAAAATATCGAAAATTCATCATATCAGCTGAAGGACCCTCACCAGTTCATCGGTCCACTAAGTGGGAGGCCTGCCCACGCTACGTTTTGCGGAGTGCGGTCGCCACTCGAGAACTTTACTGTCCCAACGGTACTAATACCTCGAAAATAATAAAAGTGACAATTTCATACTTTCAAATTAAATCAATTTTTTTATTAAAAAACAAGTAAAAGTAATAATACCTTATAATATTAGATATCTCCAGATGTTTGTTATATTAACCAAATCTCTCGTATTAGTCCATCAGGGAGCTTATACATGTCTAATGAATTATTAAAACGCACACATACATATAAATAAGAAGGCTCAAGGACACCCAAAGGCAATGGAGCGTGCTATGCTCGGAGTTTCTCTGCGTGATCGACTCAGAAACGAGGAGATCCGTAGGAGAACCAATGTAACCGACATAGCTCTCAGAATTGCTAAACTTAAGTGGCAGTGGGCGGGGAACATTGCTCGTAAAACAGATAGCCGTTGGGGCAGTAAAGTTCTTGAGTGGCGACCACGCACCGGAAAACGTAGAAAAGGAAGGCCTCCCACTCGGTGGACCGATGACCTGGTTAAGGTCGCGGGAAGCCGCTGGATGCGGGCAGCGCAGAACCGATCGTCGTGGAAATCCTTGGGGGAGGCCTATGTCCAGCAGTGGACGTCCTTCGGCTGGTATGATGATGACACATATAAATAATACTGGCAAGTGTAAGTTGGACTCGCGTGCTAAAGGTTCCGTACCGCGGAATTTTAAAAAAACACACACAAAGGCACTCCGCGAGTTCTGACAGATATGAGAACTTGAAAAATTAAGGAGGTGCCGGTAACGGTAACGGTATCAGTGCAAAATTACTTCAAAAACTTGCGAAAATATATTTATACAAATGTATTTTAATATTCGGCCGGTGTGTGAATGGTATATTAGGTAGTCGGATCCTGTATAAATTTAGTTATGCAACACTGTTATGTTATCTGTGAGTAGATATGTCGGCGGCAGATCCTAAGAATCCGGCAGATCACGATCTGCCCAGATATTCCCAGGCAGGTCGTAAAAGGCCCGATCGCCCTTATTCAGGGTAGGCTCTAGCCTACTAGCTAGCGAGTTGATATGATGATGATGATGTGAATGGACGAGGTCACAAACACAAACTACCAAGAAAACTTTAAATTGTTAGCAAGTTTTTGGGTTTTCACAACTAGTGGGGCGGTTCGCGCACCGCACAACCATTAAGATTTTTACGGTAGTGTATTTTTTACGGCAGAGGCCATATCAACCAAAGTATAATATAAGTATATAAGTCTCCTTCCAATACAGGCAACTGTGGTATGTAATCTTCTTACTTAACAAAGATATAATATATTTTTTTTAAACTATCATATAACGATGTAATTTTATTATTTTTTTTTTTAATTTGCTAGACATTTTAAAAGTGGCAAAGTAAAACGCACGAGTTTGGTGAAATTTATTTTGCGCACAGTAAACTGCCCTAATAAGTAACACTTTTCGAGCAACTGTATTGAAAAATAACAGATGCGCCGCTACGCCGCGGCGTAGCGTCCCGCCGCTACTAGGGTGGCGTAGCAGGGTCCCGTTCTAGCCTACGACATTAATGGTAACAGCTGTCCCGGCGAACTTCGTCCCACCTCACACTAAACTACACTACACTACTTAAAAACCTTCTCCTGACAATAACGAACTCAACAAAGAAGAATTAGCGAAATGGCTTCTCAAGTTATATAGCATGACCAGGAGAAATAGGGGTTAATTTTTGTAAACATATTGGTCACAAATGTGAATCAAGTCATTTCTTTGTTGTTTTTTAAATATGGGCCCTTCTAAAATACCGTAATAATAGTTTATGAAACTGTTACATAATGAGGGGTATTAAAACAAGTATGAGTTTAAAAACCGAGCCTTGGCCTTTCTGGTTCTATATACATTTTTGTTGATTTGATACTTGTATGTATCGAGGCCCAATTTTTTTTATCTGATTTGACATATTGTTTCTTTGGGAAAGTTTTTTGCAATCACGAGTACATGCATACCTTTTGTTATCAAGAACTAATTAAAAGTCACCCTATATATGGCATTTTTTAGGTGTTAACAATAATTGTTGTCGATGACAAAAACTATGAAAATATCCTTACCGCCGTTTAAGTAATATGTTAAACTTTTTTTATGGAACGTATTAAGTGAGAATACAGATACTGGCCGTTACAACGCCCATTAAATATATTCAGTTTATTTCTTGTACAATAAAACTTTTGACCACAACACATATTACGAAATAATAAGTTTCCAAGTTTGGAAGCAAATGCAATTATAAAAAAAATCCAATATTTTAATATTTTTTTAAAATATTATTACCAAGTCAGGAGAATGATAACAATATGCCATTAAAATTCAGGGGTATATTTTTAAAAATAAAAAATCCAAAAGAGGTTTCAAAGGACCAATTAATAATTTAAAATATTTTCCAATAGATATTTTTTTGAAGCGGAGTCACGTCGATTTGTTAGGGAGATAGGGCGTCGCCTAGTTCAGAGGGGCTTTGTGCAGTTCCTGGTGCAGAGGCTGTCCATAGCCATTCAGCGCGGAAATGCTGCTAGTGTTATTTTTTTAGTAACCTTTGCACCGGGGATGACTAGGGACGGGCTATTTTAGGTGTTTTATATTAGGTATTTTAGGTGTGATTTCAGGTATTTTCGGTGTTCCATTTTATATATTTTAAGCATTTTATTTTAAGTGTAATTTGTAATTAGTGAAATAATATTTTTAGGACTAATTATTTGTTACTAATAAATGTTTCAAAAAAAAACAATATTAATTATAAATATCCATGTACAACATCAACAATTTCTCTAAAAATCGAGGATAAAAACACACATACACACACGTTTTTAGTGTCTGTGTGTGATTGGTGCATTTTCGTCAAGATCTTGTAGTCGGTCTTTCGGCCGATCATATAACGTTATATTCACTTTTTACCGCTCTCTTAGGAAAATATTCATTAGAATATAAATGATGTACCCAACTGCCCATACGACTCTGATTAAGGCTTTAAGGTGCTTCAATCCGAGCAGGTTGATACGTGTAAAAATAATATCGAACGTAATTCTATTCATTTTAAGTTCAAATCAATGCGGGCTTCAACGCGGCTGTTACGTTGAAACCGAACGCCCAATTTTCGATTTTTACATGTTTTTATTACTTTTCTATACTTTCAAATAAGTTTTCAATTAAAATGAAAGGTCTTAAAGTCACCGATTTTATTCAACATTAACAATTTGTTTTCAGGAAATTTTGCAGTTAATGCCAAAAACAGGGTCTACAGTATATTTTTTTACATCAAAAGCGGTAATATTTTAAAAATTGTATTCAATTAAATGGATTTTTTATTACTTTAAGTATATTATATATTTTTTCCATAGTGATAGCTTTACACAGTATTTCAATAATTTGAATTGAATATTGTCATTTGACCTATCTTAAGGCCTTAAAGAAGTTCTATAATACCTTTTGTTAGTAAACATCTGATATGTTCGTTTATTTTAAATTTACTAATTATTTATTCCATAATTAGAAAATTTAACAGTTTATCACAAGTTTGTTAGTAATGAGTATTTTAAACACATTGCATTTTTAACTCACATTTAGACTTTTTTATTCACACTTAGTAAATTTGAGTTAACGGAGGTAATTACCTCGTCCCCCTCCATCCGCTAAGGATGCGATCATTTAAAGTCGCCACCAGCTCGTTTTTAAACGACTTCAAAAAAGGAGGAGGTTTCTCAATTCGACCGTATATATATATTTTTAATGTTTTTTCCCGGATAACTTCGTCGTTTGTGAACCGATTTGGATGATTCTTTTTTTGTTGGAAAGA